>VXBZ01008532.1:0-90444 GCA_013399135.1 Heliornis fulica
TGGCTCCCGCGAGGCCTGTGACAAACACCGAAATACATAATTTCATATTTGATCATTCATTGATGGACTTGAAAATCTGCCGTTAGTATTTAAAGCGCAAATTTGAGTTTGCCTTTCTTTACAAAGACCTCTTCAAGAAATAGGGTTTCCAAGGCAGGAACTAGTCTGCCATGAATACAGGAAGGAAATACTCTAGGTTTTAGCCTTTCTCCAAAAAATTATGTGACTTAAGACTTAGACAGGAAATCCTTTAAAGGTAGCGAAAAATTATATTCCAAAACTGAATTTATGAAGCCTGAGTTTTGAAACCTCATTTATGTATTGCTTATATAAAGTTGCTGTGACACAGACATGCTTTAATAAAAATGAAACTAGTTACATAATCAGTTACTGTGTTAGATGCTTCAGTTTCAAGCTGACGGAGGATTTCTGCTTCAGTTGAAAGAATTTCAGTTTCAGAGCCAGTACAAAGAGAAGAGGATAAAACGAACTGGGTACCTCTTAGACACTTTGCTATAAAGGGTGATAACATAAGAAAAATGTCTTAACTTTTACTCGTGGCATTTTATTACATAAGTAGTTAAGAGCAGATATCTTGACTCTTTCTTCTGTGTTTGAGTTGGGAGAGTAACATCCCAGATAACATGTGAACCGAGATCAGTTCTTAGCTCTGTCTGAGATCAGTTCACGCTCTTCAAAGATGAAGGTGGTTCGGAAGGAACCACCCCAATACAATTCTGTTATTTTTTTCTATCCGCTCTCATAGCCGTAGCCTTTAACAGAACAAAAAATAAATCAATTTGGTTTGGTCATGCAGTGTTTCCACTTGTACTTAGTGTATGAAGACAGGGGATTCCTGCAACAAAAATGGAAACCTATTATGCATTGAACAATCACAGACTGGCTGAGGTGGGAATGGAATGCTGGAGAAGGTCTTGTCCAACCTTCCGCTCAGACTAGGATTACCCACAGGAGGTTACTCAGTCATGTCCAGTTGGGCTTTGAATTTCTCCAAGGACAGGGACTCCACTCTATTATTTGACTTTATGTAGAGCAAAGCAGAGCCATTTGTCTGTTTGGACAAACTGTGTGGAAACAAGAGTCACAGAAAAGTTTGACAGTCATGGACCTCCACCAAGGGGGCTGCCAGTCCTTGTTGAACAGGCCCTTCTCCCTGAAAAGGTAGGCATGATTTTGAGCTCCTAGCCCCACACTAACTCAGCAGTATCAGCATTGTGGTAATTCAAGGACCAGATAGAAACATGTAACTTAGGGTCATAGAGGTCCTTGATAGAGTCCAGCGCAAGGCCACCAAGATGATGAACAGAGTGGAGCATCTTCCTTATGAGGACAGGCTGAGGGAGCTGGGTCTCTTCAGCTTGGAGAAGAGGAGACTGAGGGGTGACCTCATTAATGCTTATAAATATGTTAAGGATGAGTGATAGGATAGATCCAGGCTCTTCTCAGTGATGGCCAGTGAAAGGACAAGGGGCAATGGGTCCAAGCTGGAACATAGGAAGCTCCATGTGAATATAAGGAGGAACTTTTTCACCATGAGGGTGACGGATCACTGGAACAGGCTGCCCAGAGAGGTTGTGGAGTCTCCTTCTCTGGAGATATTCAAGACCAATCTGGACACGTTCCTGTGTGATCTAATCTAGGTGATACTGCTTGGGCAGGGGGGTTGGACTAGATGATCTTTCAAGGCCCTTCCAACTCCTGATGTTCTTTGATTCTGTAAATGGGAAAAAGACCAAACATCCCTGCAGAAGAATTCAACCCCACACACACCCCCCAGGGTGTAGTAAATGATTCACTAATAGCTCAGACATCACTTGGTAGCTTACATGACAGAGGCTTGTCTCCACATGAGGAGCAGAAGGGGACACTTCCACAGGAGGGGCTCTCAGTCACCTCGTCAGGCCAATGGAGCCCCAACTGATCCCTGGGCTGAACTGTGAACTCTCATCTGGTGGGCTGGGGGATATCCATCATCATAAGCCAACAGGACAGGGTCCCCATCACTCCACAGAAAGAGGGGTGGTCATTGCCATGGACATGGGCACAACCATGGATGTGCAGGGAAGGGTATTTCAGGGCTGCACAGGACTTAACCATGGGTTGTTTCAGGGAGGATGGTGAAAGGAAGGACCAAGGTGGTTTGGGGAGCAGTGAGTGGGAAGACAGTGGGATAAGGGAACAGAAGGGGCCAGCTGTGTGCCAGCAAGTGCTGGTCAGTGCACCTGCCTGGCTGTTGCCTATGTGTGACCTGTGCAGTCTGTCCTGGCCTCTCTCACTGATCCTCATTTCTAGACATTTTCCTGGTGAGGGGCTCTGTCCTGTGTGCAGGGGTGTGAGTTGGTGGGGTCTCAGTGCAAGCCCCTGGAGTGGGACCGAGGGCTGGAGGCTCCTGTCTCCATGGTGCCAGTGACTGGAGAGACTGAGTTGGATGCTGGAGGGACACGAGAGTCCAGGCCAACTGCTCAAGAGACTGTGGGGTCTGGCATTTAACTGAGACCCTCCTGCACATGTTTGAGTGTGTCTATGGTAACACATACCCAGCTGCGCAGTTGCTTGGATGTGTGTGGACAGACCTGAAGCAGCCTCAGCCCCACCAGGCCACCAGACTCAGTGTCCACTAACACCATTCAGCAAGCTGAATCACAGGGGAACCTTTCATAAATTATGGAAAGGTGGAAGACTGCAGTATTTCACAGATTCAAGATAGATTTTCTCAATAAGTTGTAGGAAAGCAAATTGTCCAGCTTTACTGGAATCTACAGGCTGGGCAGCAGCACAGCCCCCAGAGCATCCTCCTGGACTCAGAGAGCATCACCTGTAAAAGAGGCCTTCATTAAACTGTTCTGATGCCCGAGAGATGGCATTCATTGCAACCTTTACATCAAAATACCAACCCTTGGATTCTGTTGCTAATTTATTTCAAAAGGTCAAGCAAGGATTTGTGTGCCCTCAAGGAATCGATTGCTTCATAGGAAGCTGCAGCTTCAGTATTCAAATAGCCCCACATAGGCAAAATGTTGCAATTTTCCCAGCTAAACAGTATCTGAACCCCAATTACACAACTGATTATTAAATGAAGAGAAGCCATGTAGGCTTCCATGAAGAAGACTAATTGTTTTTTTCAAATTAAAATTAAGACACTTGGGTCCAAATTAAAACCCTGATAAAAAAGGTAAGCAAATTATTTTCACTGAGAAATGCAGCTACTGCATACCTGAAATCTTGAGGATTGAGCAAGGCTGGCAAAGTCAGCAATTTTAATAATCAAAATGGAAGTCCTTCTTCATAAAGCTAATTCAAGAAGCAAATGAAAACTAGTCTTTGCATTTTAATAGCACTTGCTGATTGCACTGAGGTCTGGCCAGCACCAAGTGCTTTTTATTTTATCTGAATTTGTAAGTTCTTTTGTCTGACAACCATTTTAACAAGCTGTGCAACTTTCATTAAATACTGAACTGTTGTGCTTTGCCCTTCACAACAGTTCTTACTGAAAATCAGAGACCTAAGAATACTCCTTGCATACAGCAGAGCTCACATAGGCATGCAAGTGTCTACATAAAAAAAAAGATGTTTAGAATGATTTGTATATTTGCTGAGGGAGTTTTCTTGTTGCTGGCATGTGTTTCAAGATAACAGTTTGCTTTTAGACTTCAAAATACAATGTTCTGTATGTGTCTAAGACCCTACCAAGTAATCAACAGTGGTTACAAGTTGGCAAAGTGGTAAACTATGTCTGTGAGGCATTTTCTAATTAAACTGCTACTCCCACTGACACAACCTGCCTTTTCCTACTGCATTATGACCCCCTAAACTACAGAGTGTGATACCCAGTGGCACTCATCTTCAGAGACATACATGTAAACACTCTACATCTGGTTTCATCAAAGAAGTAACGTGGCATTTGTTTAGACTATCAGAGCCAAGGCTGAAAATAGCTCTCTCTAAAAGCCGTGCAAGGTATATGATTAGAGTGCAGCATAAAATTGGCAAAAAAGTTGCATATAGATAAGTGTCATAAATTGAAAAAGAGCATTCTAATGCCTTTGACTTGGAGAAAAACTCACAGCTTGTCTTTTCCTCTTCATGAAGGAAAACCAAATTATCTCGGTATTCCTTGAAAACTGACAAGAACCCTATGAACTTTCTTGTGTGTAGAGCACATGATACTGTAATGAATAACTGACAAACTTGCACAATATTTTATTTTATATTACACTTGAGTTGTCATTAGTTTTTTCCTAGTGACAGAAAGTTTTCTGAGTAATTTCTTTAATTGCATTTGTTTCGAAGCAGTTGCTCCTCCTCCATTTAATCCAAACTGGAAAAATAATCTGATCAATGGCATCTCATTACTATATCTGTGTGTGTATATAAATATAGACGAGTATGGATATATAGAAATATAATATACATTACACTTTTTTTAATACATGTGTATAATAGCATTTACAGAACTCCAAGTTAAACAGCAATGAAAAGTTTAAATCCTACTCCATCAAAATACATTTCCTCAGCAAGCAAAGGGAAAATTCTTATGCTACAGCTATATTTTCCATCTTTCTTTGAAAATCACCAAGTGCTTTTAGTACCAGTTTTATGCAAGACTCTCATTTTTCTCCCAGTCTTCCTTTTCCAGGCTACAATTGCTCGGGAAATTTTGAGATGTCTGCTCAGTGCCAGCGCAGTTATTGAAGGTTGTTATAGTTACTGAAACTCTTCAGCTCAATTTCTTTCTTTGAATTTTCACAGAATCACAAGGTTAGAAAAGACCATTAAGATCATCAAGTCCAACTGAGCTTGTTCTCTCCTAAACCATATCTCTGAGCACCTCATCTATCCATCTGTTAAGTACATCCAGGGATGGTGACTCAACTACCTCCCTGGGCAGCCTGTTCCACATCCCAACAACTCTTCCAGTGAAGAACCTTTGCCTGACATCCAATCTGAACCTGCCCTGGTGCAGCTTCAGGACATTTCCCCTTGTCCTATCACCTGTCACTTGGCTGAAGAGACCATCACCCACCTCTCTACAACCTCCTCCCAGGTCATTATAGGCAGTGATAAGGTCTTCCCTCAGCCTCCTCTCCTCCAGACTAAACAACCCCAGTTCCCTCAGCCGCTCCTCATAGGATTGGCCCTCCAGACCCTTCACCAGCCTGGTTACCTTTCTCTGAACATGTTCCAGGAGCTCGATGTCCTTCTTAGAGTGAGGAGCCCAGAACTGGACACAGTACTTGAGTTGAGGCCTCACCAGTGCTGAGTACAGGGGCACAATCACCTCCACAGACCTGCTGGCCACGCTGTTTCTGATACAAGCCAGGATGCTGTTGGCCTTCTTGGACACCTGGGCACACAGCTGGCTCATATTCAGTCTGGAGTCAACCAACATCCCCAGGTCCTTCTCCACCTGACAACTGTCCAACCACTCTGCCCCAAGCCTGTAGCTCTGCCTGGGATTGTTATGTCCCAGGTGCAGAACTCTGCTCTTGGCCTTGTTGAACCTCATCCCATTGGTCTCAGCCAGTTGGTCCAGCCTGTTCAAGTCCCTTTGAAGAGCCTCCCTACACTCAAGCAGATCAACACTTCCTCCCAGCTTAGTGTCATCTGTGACCTTACTGAGGGAACATTTGATCCCTTCATCCAGGTTGTTGATAAAGATGTTGAACAGAACTGAACCCAGGACTGAGCCCCGAGGGACCCCACTTGTGACCAGCCTCAAGTTGGATTTGTCTCCACTGACCACCACTCTTGGGGCCTGGCCATCCCGCCAAGTTTTTACCCAGCAGAGAGTGTGTCTGTCCAGGCCAGTGGTGGCCAGTTTCTCAAGCAGAATGCTGGGGGGAACAGTGGTGAAGGCTTTTCTAAATTCCAAGTAGACAACATCCACAGCCTTTCCCTCGTCCACACAGTGGGTCACCTTGTCATAAAAGGTGATCAGGTCAGTCTGACAGGATCTGCCTTTTGTAAACCCATGTTGATTGGGCCTAACCTCCCGGCCATCACGCATGTGCGGTATGATAACACCCAAGATGACCCTCTCCATGATCTTCCTCTGCACCCAGGTCAGACTGACAGGCCTGTACTTCCCCGGATCCTCCCTCCAACCCTTCTTGTAAATGGGTGTTGCATCTGCCAACCTCCAGTCGAGCAGAACTTCCCAGTCAGCCAGAACTGCTGGTAGATGATGGAAAGGGGTTTGATAAGCACATCCACCAGCTCCCTCAATACCCTCAGGTGGATCCCATCCAGCCCCATGGACTTGTGAATATCTAATTGGCCAAGCAGGTCTGACCGTTTCCACCCTGACCATGGGAACTGTGTTCTGCTCTCTCTTCCTGTCTTCTGGCTCATGAGGCTGAATCCCCAGGGAACATCCTACCTTGCTATTAAAGACTGTGACAAAGAGGAGTTAAGTACCTCAGCCTTGTTTTCATCCCTTGTCACTATTGTTCCCCCTGCATCCAGTGAGGGCTTGACCGTCCTTTTACTGTTAACATATCTGTAGAAAGATTTTGTAGCTTTCCTTCTTCTACACAAGTCTTGAAAGATTGCTAGCAGCCATGCTTTGTCTTTTGGGTATTTAAATCTTCAAGACATCAAAGACTGTGCTTTAGCTGGAGAAATTCAGTGCTTAAGAAGAGAGAAAATGCTACATATACCTCTGACAAGGTCATCGAATTAGGCACTGCTGTTGATCTCAGACATCTGTCAGGAGAACCCAGAGGTCTTACTGTCTCCAGATCTAGCTAAGCCTGAAGTTCTTAGGGAAAATGATAACGGCATGAAAACCTGAATGTTCTCCTCACTTCATTTCACCCGCAAAGGGGCAACACCTTGAGCTGTAAGTCCTTAAAAACCTCCTAGCACTATCATTTTCATCTAAGGTGAAAACTAGTCATGGGTTCATAGGGCCCCAACTCAAGCAGAGAGGAAGACTTAAAACATCCAATATATACTACATGAGACGAAACGTACGATGGGAAAAGCCACGCAGACAGAGGATGCATGATGAATATGAGCCTTCTTTCCTATAAAAGTAGTAAGAATGTCAGTCTGACCTCAAGAAGTTTTGTTTCAGTTTAATGTTGTGATTGTGAGTTACTTACCAGTTACTGACACTGGTAGATTAACTGGATCTTTGCCCAGAAACCTGTCAGTGTTGAGGTGTCAGATAACAGATACAACAGCCCAGTTCAGCACCAGTGCTACAGCTGACCCATCTCAGGTTCAGGTCCTGATATGTACACCTAATTAGCAAGTGGCACCACTCAGAGTAGGGCCTGGTGATGCACCGGGAGAGCCCCTCATATAAGATAACACAGAAGAGCTAGTTTAAGCTTTTGTTGGAGATTGAATGCTGCTACTAGTAGACATGTTTGTAAATGGGAAATTGAATGACTGCACTGAGGAGTCACAAGTAACTAATGTTACACCATTCCCTGGGCTTTGAAGAAAGATCACAGAATCATAGAATGTGTTAGGTTGGAAGAGACCTGTAAAGGTCGTCTAGTCCAGGTCATCTAGGGACATCTTCACTAGATCAGGTTGCTCAGAGCCCCATCAAGCCTGACCTTGAGTGTCTCCAGGGATGGGGCCTGTTGGGTCATCTAGATTTACTGTTCCTACCTGATAAAGTAGAAGTTCCCCATCTCTTCCTTCTTAACACAGTGTTTTAGCACACTATAGTTATGCATGTTTGAACTTAAATATGATGTTAAATACAGTTGCACACATTAAATACGGTGTCGATATAGCATCTACAAGACCAGAAAACAGAGACACCAGCATACTTCATTGATGGTACAGTAAATTTAAGCACAAGCACACTATTGTACTGCAAATTAATTTTCCACATTGAAGAAAAAGAGCGGTACAATGCCATTTATTCACATGGATTATTTGACAGCAGTGTTTGCTAAATGTAATGACTATTATGGTTACATCATCCCTTACTTCAGGCTAAAATCTGTTGAAACTAAAAATAAATGATAGATCTTTGCAAAGTCCTCACCCCTGTCTATTGGGAAACAATACTCTCAATTCACTTCTCCATGACAACTGAATAGCAGGATGCAATGTAACAAAAAAGTAATGAAAACTGCAGAAAACATAAACTTCCTGTCTATTAATCCTGAAGTGTTCAGACAGACTGAAGCAATGGGCAATAAATACATTCCAACTAATAACAGGAAGACTGAGTTCCCATAGAAAAAATTATTACAAGAGAATGTACAAGTGGCTGGGAAACCTTCCATGCCTGAATGTTGTTTGGAATTCAGCTGAAATGGATGGAGTGATGCAGAGGAAACTCTACAAGTTCCTCTTTCCTTCGGGACGGATGGCAGATGGATTTATTAAGCTCGTAGAGTACTAACTCTTTTCAGGCATGCAATGTCATATATCATGTCGTTTGTGTCATGGATCATTGTAACCGTTTCTACACATAGTTCTATGGCCAAACCCCAGCTCCCAGGCTTAGTTTGGATTCATGCTCACAACTCACAGTTTTATATTTCTAACTCTTGTTTCTAATCCAACACAACTGTTTCGCTCCATCTTTTTTCAGGTCCCTCCATATCAGGTTGTGTTCAGAAGCAAGGTTTCGTTTCACTCCTATCATATCTTTGTTTTCCCCATTGGATTAACCTACCGCCACCAAGTCTACTTCACTTAGTAGACTTAGTGGCAGTAGGTTAATGGTTGGACTGGATGATCTTAGGGGTCATTTCCAGCCTTAAAATTCTATGATTCTGTGATTCACTAGTTAGCTGACTCCTATCCATAAAGGAACAATTATTCTTCCTGTGGTAGTCCTGGTGATTGTGTTACATCAGATCTTAGACAAGATAGATACCAAGGTGAAATGACAGGGCAAATCTCTCCATCTGATTCAGAACAGCCATGCTTCAGAGAAGCCAAGGTTTTCAGTTTTGTGTTGTGTATTTATTTACATGTATCATTGTTGTATCACCGCAAGCTAGAAAAGTGTCCACATCCAAAAATGAATACCAATCAAGGTTTCCTCAGCCTTCCTGAAAAAACAGTGACACTTAGAAACTTGTGATACCCTCCCCAGAAATATTTCTATTCTGAAGAGGCTTTCCTGAGAGAATTAAGACAAAATTTCCACCACAACCATTTGTCTGAGAAAAGCAGGTTCATTTCCAACCTGTGTAAGGCCGGTGATTTGCAAGTCCTGATCACACCTACTGTCCCTGCAGTGACTTTGCACAGTCAAACCTCACTGGCACTGGCCAGCACTCACTCATGCACAACTGGTGCCATTAGAAACTGCTGGAAAAAGCTAAACTGTGGAGCACTTATGGAAACTGATATTACTGATATTACAGATGTAAAAAAAAAGCTAGCACTGAAAAGATTTTAATTATTTTTTTAAAGTGACATAGAAGATCTGATAATGGTTTTAGAAAATTAAAAACAAACAAACAACAAAAAAAGAGAAATATTTATTTATCTATCCAGAAGCTGCCTAGTCTAGCTGATTACAAATTCCCAGTCGCATAATGGTCAAAATAGATATTGAAAATGACCTTTGAAAATCTGAATGTTTGTAGACTCCTAACATGTTAATTTATTCAATGTTGGTCCACTGAAGTGTGTAATGCATCTCTACAAAGTTCAAAGAAATAATTCAGCGGTGTATCATGGAGAGAATAAGCAGTATGAATTTGGGACAAGACATCAGGCTGAGGGAACCCATGGAGCAGTAAACCTGCTGGGAACTGTGTACAGACCAAAAGCTGTGATGATTAACTCCCCATGACGTGCAGATACCACAGAGGGTAGATTTGGTCTTATTAGTTGAGGAATGGGTCAAGTAGCACATCATAAATTATCCTTTTGCTCTCTCAAAATCTCTGTGCTTTTTACTGTGCCAAAGAAATTCTAAATTACAGAGGAACAAATGCTAGAAACCTTTCAGGAGCTAAAGTGCAAGAGAGTTACTGTGACACCTTATTTCTAATGATGTATTTCTTAACTGCACTGGCAGCATGATAGAGTAGATAGCATTTAATTTAATGATGCTTTCAAACTGTAGAGAAACTGGATTAATTTTGTTTTGATCTAGTAAATAGAGGCAGTTTCTAAACTCTAAACCCACTTTGTGCTGTAGTGTATTTCCCAAAACTTTTTTTTTTGTTGTTTAAAATTATACACATTAAATATCTTAAGTGAGCTTAAAAATATTACCTGTAAGTTTTTGAGACAGAAAACATTAGCCAGAAGAACCATTTGCAAAAACTTTCCCATAATGAGGTAGAAATAGCAATATACTATTTATATACAGAACATATAAAGTATCAACATTCTGCAGTTACAAAGACTTTGGATTTAAAGGTTTAAAGAAAAAGAGAACAGCCGGAGGGGTAGAAGGGTGCAAAAACTGGAAGCTGAGAAGAAAATTCATCATAAGCTAGAAAATAGGTTAATTTGGGTGCTGTTCATTCTAGTTTGGTTTCACAGAACTGAACATGTCTAGAGGCTACAGTTTCAATCTGTGAATCTCAAAAAAGACTTGTTTATGAGTGAAATTCAACAAAGCTTGTGTGGTCATGCTCAAGTGAACCTAAGTACTACTGGACTCCATGGCTGAATCACTGCAAAAATTAGGAGTTTTTGACAATGGGATGGCCTACACAGCACCAGGCTTGCTGAAGTCCAAATGGGATTTACTTTTCTCAAAGGGGAAAAGGGTTTTTTTTCCCAGCAGATAGTGATGCTTTCTGACAGAGATTAAAACTAAGCTTGAGGTGGGAAAATATCAGGCTTGCCAGCAACAAGGTGTGGAATAACATGCCAAGGTTGGAGAGATGGGGTGCCAGTGAGAGGCCTCAGCTTGTTCCAGTGCAGAGAGTGGATTTAAAACAGCCCTGAGAAGAACTTGGGATTGTTGATTGATGTAAAATTCAACATGAACCGGCAATGTGCCCTTGCAGCCAAGGAAGCCAACTGTATTTGGGACTGTGTCAAGAGAAGTGTGTTCAGTAGTTTGAGGAATATGATTCTACTCCTCTATTCTGCTCTAGTGAGACCCCACCTAGAGTACTGCGACCAGCTCTGGGGTCCCCAGTACAAGAGATACATGTAGGTGTTGGGGTGAACCCAGAGAAGGTCCACAAAGATGATAGTAGGGCTGGAGCATCTCTCCTATGAGGAAAGGCTGACAGAGTTAAGCTTGTTCATCCTGGGGAAGAGGAGTCTCTAGGGAGACCTTACTGCAGCCTTCCATTACATGAAGGGGCCTGCAGGAAAGTTGGAGAGGGACTGTTTAAAAAGGTGTGTAGTGACAGAACAAGGGGCAATGGGCTTAAAGGGAAGGAAGGTAGATTTAGATTGGATATTAGGAAAAAATTCTTCCCTGTGAGTGTGGTGAGGCCCTGGCACAGGTTGCACCGAGAAGCTGTGGCTGCCCCCTCCCAAGGACAGGTTGGATGGGGCTTTGGGCAACCTGGTCTAATGGAGGGTGTCCCTACCCATGAGAGGGAGGTGGAGCTGGATGGTCTTTGAAGTGTCTTCCAATTTAAACCAATCTGTGATTCTATTTCTTAAAGGTCATTAGGTTTGGTAATATTGTCACTTTGCGGGAGGAAGGAAGGAAGGAAGGAAGGAAGGAAGGAAGGAAGGAAGGAAGGAAGGAAGGAAGGAAGGAAGGAAGGAAGGAAGGAAACTGAGCTATTACTTAAATGTAGTGTAGGCTAAACCAAATATAAAAGTAGTCAGTNGAAGGAAGGAAGGAAGGAAGGAAGGAAGGAAGGAAGGAAGGAAGGAAACTGCAACTGCATGAAATTATGCAATTGCATGGAACTGCAATGGTGAAAGAAATCCATCAAGGTGAAAAAAGTAAATGTTCAGAATATGATCAATCTGGCTTTAATATCCCTTTGATTACAGCATTGTGATCCAAGCAATACCACCTGGCTTGAGAACAACAGCCAGACCAGACATTACTGTTATTAATAAAATGTGACTTTTTTTCTTGTTTGAGTGTTCATAGCAAAACATGTAGGCATTTAAATATGTAATTAAATGTTATCTGCCACCC
The DNA here is from genome assembly GCA_013399135.1 of Heliornis fulica. Lineage (NCBI taxonomy): Eukaryota > Metazoa > Chordata > Aves > Gruiformes > Heliornithidae > Heliornis > Heliornis fulica. The sequence goes on from VXBZ01008532.1 coordinate 12,086, forward strand.
CTGCCAGCTGCACTGTAAATAGTGCCAATTTCTCAACAAATATTCTTCGAGCAATGCTGTGATGCAGTCACCAAATAATTCTTAAAGCTCTGCAGTCAGAAGAAATATGCTATGAGTTTTACCCAGACTTTAAAATAGGTGGAAACTTTAACCACCTTATTAGTTGCCAAAAGTGTACGTTACCACTTTGGATTTTGAGTCACTACTCTGAACAGCTTGTCAGAAGAGAAATTCTATCCAAGCAACGGACCACAGACCCCTCCATAGAACCTACAGAACTTTACTACACGCAGGAGGGGTGTATTTTATTGCCAATAAAAACATGATTTCATTAAGGAGTTTTATCATATGCAACATCACATAAACTATCTTTTTTTTTCACTGCACTAATTCCCATTGAGATCAATTGGGCAAGTGTCCAATTCCCAGGCTAGGGATTCTCTGTAATAAACAGAATATGAAACAGCATAAAATAGTTGTATTTCAAACAAATTATGATTTCCAGCTAGTGTCTGGCACTGCCTTGTGAAAGATCCCGTTTCCCCACTGAAGTCCAAAGTCATGGTTACATAGTCCAGAAAGGCCTCTGAGTGCTCTCAGGAGTGTCTTAGGGCTCTTCTAATCCAAAACAGTGCTGAGGATTGCAGAAGTTCCATGTCGAGCAGAAGGGAACTTTTCAGGGTAGCAGATACCATATCACAGGATATACGTTTTCTGCTCTTATTCCTTGAGTAACTAGTAAGATACTGTAGTTTGTTGAGAGTCAAAGGTGCCTCTGAGCTGGAATGAAATATCCACTGGAGAAAGGTATGTGTGTGGATGGAAGTTTGTTTCTCTGTTCTTATCTCTGTTCTTATCTCTACTGAATTTATTGACAAAATGCAGCTTCTGCCTTACAGACCTATGTCTAGTATCTGACTTTAGAAGTTAGTGCATTATCTGTACAAGCCATATATTTCATAAAGAATATATTACTTAACCACAGAAAAATAGCAGCTAAGTCCATATTTCAATTATTGTTTTCTCTATGCTGTCAAAGTTACTGAATTCGCCCAGCTGACTTTGTTTTCTGTGGAAACCATATGTTCCAGCCCATATATCTAAACTGTTTTTAATTTATTTTTAAGAGGTCCATTGAGGTTAAGAATATGCAGTGACAATGTAATCTGACTCATGAATAAAAAGCTAACTACTGAAAGTAATGTAAACCTGATAGGATGGTGAATTCCCTGCAAGGGGAATCTTCTGTCCAGTTTTAGACCTCTGTAGTTAAAGAAAAATATTGAGAAACTGGAGATAGTCCAGTGTTGGAAGACTACCAAGATGGTGAGGGACCTAGAGCTCATGGCCCATAAGGAGTCTGAGGAAGATGGACTCATTTAGTTTGGTGAAGAAGAGACTGAGGGAAAATCTAATAGTTGTCAACAGTTGCTTGGAGGAGACTTACAGGAGCAACAGAGTGAAACTCTTGTTGGTAACAACAGATGGTGTAAAAAACAAGCAACAGTCGCAGTTCCTGGCTTGAAACATTCTTCTTGGACATGAGAAAAATCTGTTTCACTATTACAGCAGTGCAGCCATGTTACAGGCTGCCCAGAGAGGCTGTCAAATCTCCATCCTAGGAGCTCAGTAAAGCCATGCAGCCATCACCTTTGTCCTACTTTGAGTAAGAGGTTGGACAAGAGGACTCCAATACTTCCTCCCAACCATTTAAGTGACTTTCTAAGACTTCCATATAGTCCTGATGCATGGGAAAAGTGGGAATGACTGAAGACTTAATTTTCAGAAGTAATTGAAAGAACATTTTACAATTACACCAGTTATGAAAATGGTAACTGATTTGTCTTCTCTTGATCTTTTCCCATCTTCTTTTCCCTAAGACAGATCAACTGATAGACAAGACACATAACTAAGTGGAGTTCAGGTGCCTGGACACCATGCTCTGTAGTATACAAGACACCCAGTTGAGATATGAAAAAATTTCTACAGAGTCCCAAGCCAAAACGAGATAAGGGGGAAGCTAGAAACTTATATTTGGAAGACTTAATTCCAATTTATTAGTCAGATAATTTATTGTAAATCCAAGAAAGCAGTGTCAGAATGGCTATAATAATGTTTATCTTAAGCTTTTTTGTTTAACTGTGTCAGCTGTGACAAACATGTAATGCTAGCAATAATTTGCTACTGCTGATTAAACACAAAACTCTAATATCTCACTTAAAACCGTTTGCAGGGTTAGTACACTTCTTTCAAGTATTTGTCATCAAACACAGACTGAAAAGTATTTATGAGTATCCCAGGGAGCACTACCACATTTTAACCGCTGTTTGCCTTTAACTCTGCCATCTGTGTATTCAAGGCTGACACCAGTGGTTATAAACAACAGTCATCTAAATCACTAACTGTAATACTAAAAATTTGGGAAGAAGAGGAAGATACAGGATTATCTGGACAGGGTTATAATTTGCTGGTATATACAGCTCGCAGAATTTGAAGAAGATATTAAACAGCCAAAGAAGAGCAGGAGGCAAGTATAGCTTTTTGTTTTCAAGACACTGTGTTGACAGTATGCTTCAGCAGCTTTGAGTGTTAAAAAGACTGGAGTTGCAACAGTTAAAACATAAAGAAAATAGTTATTGTGAAAGCCTCAAATTCACAACGAACTAGACAAATAGCTGTTATTATGCCCACACTCCGGGGGAAAAGGGATTCAAGAGTTGCCAAAGACAATGAGGAAATGCAGCAATGTAGCTAAGACATAGGGCCTGTTGGAATTCTTCATTATCAATCTCATGTTTAAACACCTGTACTACTTTTTATTTCTTTGATTTTTTATTATTATTATTTCTAAAATATGCATCATCCAGAGACTAACAAAAGTATGAAGATTTAACCCAATCACTTCTTTCTGTATGCAGAGGAAGCCCAAATGCAGATATGCCAGTACACATATGCACTACCTACTTTTTAGTTAGGCTTATTTATCCTTATTTTTTTCCCAGGCTGTTCCAATTCTGAGTCTAATTTGGTTTAATTATATAACAAGATATTATCACTTAATCCAGGTTTTTGGTTTGACCAGGTCTTCACAGAGTAAATTATTGGACCAAAATAATGTGATCAGTCCAGCTCGGTTTCATTGCCTGGACACATAACAAACAACTATGTAGATGACTCCTAAAGACATTTGAAAAAGACAGGAGAAATAAAGACAACAATGTTTGAAAAGAGAGGATCTCCTCAGATACTGAAAATTAAACATCACAGTTGAAACAGCAACACGAACACTTGAACCTGCATACAATCACCAAATCAGTGTTTGCTTTTAAAACTTCTGTTCAAAACTCCAGCAGTGAAAAGAAGCTGCTAACCTTCAGTGACCTTTAGAGACAGCACTCCCATCTTTAGGGAATTAAGATTGATTTTCCACAGTTACCAGTGTAAGACCTTTTGCCTGGGAGAGTACAATGATACCAAGGTCAGAGGATCTGAAGGCAGCAACTTTTACAGGGTTAGACTTGAACTGTGGTGTTTACAGCTACCAATTAATGTCTGCCATTTTATGCCCTGAAGTCACCTGCAGTTTCAAAACAAATTAAGCAAAATGGTCCCCTCATGCTCATGGGGGCAATTCTCTAAAGTGAAGCATCAGACTCAAAAGAGTCTGGTAGGAGGCAATACATANGGGGGTGGGGGTATGAGGGGTGGGGCAGTTGTATTTCCTTTTTTAAGAATAATTTAAGGTCCCATTTCTCATTCTTTTCTCAGGGTCCCACACTGTCTGAAATAAGTCTCACTATTAGATAGATGGTTTAAACATACCACGTCTCTCCTCTCCACCACCATTTTTCCCACATATCTTGAAATGCTGAGCCTGTTCTACTGTGAAACTAAAGCATCATTCAGCCAGACAAGAAGAACATAACAGAAGAAAAGTCTTATATTGCACTGTATTAACCAATGCAGAGGAAGTGCTGCTCATATACAGTTTAATGAAACACCCAAGAATACAGAGAAGCAGTTTACTCCAGTAACACCTCTGTCTTGAAGCACAAGCCTTTGGTTGCAAAATAAAACTTAGAATATGATTCCTGTAATACACTTTGAGAATTTAGCCCCATCTTTCCTCTACATGCTTTCCATCCAATGCTGCTGAAGAAGTGCATTGCCTCACCTGATAGAAAATATAGATACCTTTGCATGAACTAAGTATATGAAAGGTGCTGAAGTAAAGAAAGGACTAAATACCTTCAGGGTCTCTCTATCGTCAGTGGAAAGAAATTCTACTGAAAAAAAAATTGGAAAGTAATTTATTGTATTCATGCTACCATAGGATGTAAACAACTGTAGATATAACAGTTATGTGACTCATTATAAATTAATTAATTAATTAACATATGAAATGTGGCCCCTGTTATTTTGTGAAGAGGCTCTAACTTAATGCCTTCAATAGTGACCTGAAGATGTTACACTGGGTAAGATGTTTAGCTAAAGTGATTGACTGCAGAGTAGAAGGCTTTGAATTAAAAAATGTTAAAGTGTCACACAAATCCATGTAGATATATTTTTAAATATGAATCTGCCAGTTCGAAAAGAGATGTAAATGGAGAGGCTGAGAACTGTTAATTATTTGAACCACTTAAATAGTGGGAAGTGCTGGGCTTCGTATTTAACGGTTTTGCATTGCGCTAATCTCTGCTGCCAGCAGAGTCAATAAAAGCTCTACAGGGAGTCTGAACACAATGCGATTTTCCTAGCCAGAGAAATCTCCCTCATCGCCACTATCCTTATTATCCTCCTGACAATGCATCTAACAATTGGAATAAATGTGTAATCGAGATCTATGCTGCAGAGAGAATTTGCTCTGAAGATATTATGCAGGAAACAGCCATAAGTGAAGGCTCAAGTTTTGTATGAGTTGCATGCAGTTCTCATTGCTCTGGGGGAAGGGAATCTCATCTAGAAAACAGGAATGTGCATCAGTCAGGAAACTGTTTGACTTCCAAATGCATTTCTGATTCCAATTCAGTAGCTGTAAGCACTTTCCTGGAAAAAAAAAAAAAAGAAATCCAATTGCTAACAGCTGTGGGATTATCTCATGTGTTTATTGCCTGTGCTCATCCTGATTGAAAACAAGAAAAAACAAAACCTGATCACAGGTATCACTTTGGATGAGAAGTGGAAATGAAATGGCAGGAACAACAGGTAAGGGAGACTGCATGAAAAAATAGCAATTTCCTCATAGTCTTTCCATGTAGGCCGCTAAATCTAGCCCCAAAGGCACTGCTAAATTGATGACTATAAGAATATAAACTGAAAAAGCCATCCTGAATGACTAAGCCCAGTCTCTTGATGTTACATTCAGCCATGTTATAAGTTTCTTTTCATTACCTTTAACAAACTCTCTAAGCCAGAGAGATTCAGAACAAACCACTTGTTGATAGGTGTGTTCAGGTGGTACTATGGTACTCTATAATCGGGTTAAACCTCATTCATGCCAAAGACTGACCGGTTTTAGAATCTGTCCTGAGACTAGAAATCATTTTGAGTTTGTCCTTCCCTGTTGAGTGGGAACCTGCACAGTAAAAATGCAGACAAATGGCAACTATTCAGTATTACTCAGAAAGCAACACAAAATAATCCATACAGTTGGGTGCAGTTCTGCTTCCCACAGTCCAAAAGGGATTCTGCATCAATATGAAGTGTTCAGAGGACAATCTGGATGATGAGCAATGTATTACTCTAGAGGTCAAACCACAGATCTTGACTGCTGGCTGAAGAGTTGTCTCTCCAGAAAACCTATGTCTAAGTGAGAAACTGATCCGAGCAGCATCACAGCACCTTTGGCCATTCAAAATCCCCCCAGAATAGCTCTGCTTTGGAAGATTACATATCAATCAGGTGGCTGCCCAGAAAAAATGTGAGGATTTTTTATCTGCTCAGGCTTTGGGAGTTTGTTCTTGGTTATTCCCTCCCCTCCCTTCCCTCAGGGATATGATGTTTCATCAGTTGTACAGAGACAATTTCTACATTTTTTGGTAAAATGGGAGGGTCAGTTCTTTTTGCTTTTTGGAAATACTAGAAGTAATGGAAAAAAGTGCAAGTAGAGATGACTGAAAAAGGAATAACTCATGCTGGTCAGCGGTGGCAGTAGTTCTTTTCCTTGGGGGATAAAGAGAATTCTTGTCTTGAAAGGTTTATAAACTAGGTTTCTCTGCCACAAAAACTGGCCAGTCATACTCCACTCTCTGGCTTTTGATTCCTTCCATTGATTTAAATTCCATATAGGCAAGAAGAGTAAAGAATCAAATTCAGTCAGCACCTCCCCTCTCCCAACCACCTGGACCCTACTCTATTTTGAAGATTTATGTAAGAAGATCACATCAAAAGCCCAGGTCTGCATCAAAAGCCGCAATATTTCAGTGCACCAGCTGTAATGCTGCACTGCAAGCTATCTCATTCTGTGAGATACACAATTAACTGCTACATTAAAATGGAATTTCTATAGGGGTACTTATGACATTCCCATTAAAATCACATTAGTTCATCGTGATTAACACTCTTTTACTGAGCATGAAACAAATTAATCTGTGGATATTTTGTTTTAGCTGTGCCCAGCAAAGCCACTTGCAGAAGTAGATAGGTGGCGTGCATTGTTTGTTTTGTAGGAAGACTGTTCAGCATCTGTTTCAAACCAGAGCAGGTGGAAAGGAAACCATGTCAAGGCTCTGTGTAAATAAAAACACAAGGAATTCATAATTCACAGGAATGGTCAAGTGACTTAAACCCACTTACTTCCTATATGACCAAAAAATAAAAAAAATAAATTATGAGTTTTTACATTTTTTTAACTGTGATGCTAGTGACAGAACAAGGGGAAACAGCTTAAAGTTGCATCAGAGGAGGTTTAGGTTAGTTGTTTGGAAAAATTTCTTTAATGAAAAGTTGTGAAATATTGGAACAGGCTACCCAGGGACATGGTTGAATCACTGTCCCTGGAGGTGTTTAAAAGAAGAGTAAATTTTGTATTTGGTGACATGGTCTAGTGTTGGACCTAGTGAAGCTGGATAGGTGGCGGGACTTGATGATCTTGAAGGTCTTTTCCAAATGAAAGCATTCTAAGATTCCATGGTTCTATAATTACTCTAATTTGATGAAAATCTTACAATTCTGGCCAATGACAACAGAGATCATTTGGTGTGGAACACCTAAATTCTTCACTTCTTCAGCTATTGTTTATATTTAATCCATTGGTCTGATGGTTTTAACTAACTTTGTAGAGTGCAACAGGGAAGGGAAGGGAAGGGAAGGGAAGGGAAGAAATACTGCTGAGGTATTGAGAACTACTAGTGCAAGAGGACTTTTCTCCAGTACAAGAGAAAAGTGTGGTGAGTCCTACAAAGAGTCACAATGCTGATTTATGACTTGGAGTATCTATCATACAAGGAAAGGCTGAGTGAGCTAGGGCTATTCAACCTGAAGAAGAGATGGAGAGCAGGAGTTACACATTACAGAGAAGATGGAGATAGACTGTCCTCAAGCCTGCTGAAAAAAATATTCAATCCTACTCTTGGGAAAGTGGTGTTTCCTAGCTGACCTATATTGGTTTATCTCCAAACCCAAATCCTAAAAATTAATTAAAATTAAAACCAAAAACCAACCCAAAACAGAACCAAAANATTTTGTATTTGGTGACATGGTCTAGTGTTGGACCTAGTGAAGCTGGATAGGTGGCGGGACTTGATGATCTTGAAGGTCTTTTCCAAATGAAAGCATTCTAAGATTCCATGGTTCTATAATTACTCTAATTTGATGAAAATCTTACAATTCTGGCCAATGACAACAGAGATCATTTGGTGTGGAACACCTAAATTCTTCACTTCTTCAGCTATTGTTTATATTTAATCCATTGGTCTGATGGTTTTAACTAACTTTGTAGAGTGCAACAGGGAAGGGAAGGGAAGGGAAGGGAAGGGAAGAAATACTGCTGAGGTATTGAGAACTACTAGTGCAAGAGGACTTTTCTCCAGTACAAGAGAAAAGTGTGGTGAGTCCTACAAAGAGTCACAATGCTGATTTATGACTTGGAGAATCTATCATACAAGGAAAGGCTGAGTGAGCTAGGACTATTCAACCTGAAGAAGAGATGGAGAGCAGGAGTTACACATTACAGAGAAGATGGAGATAGACTGTCCTCAAGCCTGCTGAAAAAAATATTCAATCCTACTCTTGGGAAAGTGGTGTTTCCTAGCTGACCTATATTGGTTTATCTCCAAACCCAAATCCTAAAAATTAATTAAAATTAAAACCAAAAACCAACCCAAAACAGAACCAAAACCAATCACATATTATGAGCTTAAAATAAGGAATACAGATCTCTACAGCTCAACACTGCAGGAAAATCCTAACAGGTAGTTTGTTTGCCTCCAGATTTTTTAGTTACCTTAGTACTTCCTCACACATAATTTACAGATTTTTGCACTGTTCAGCACTTGGGATCTTGAAGAGTAACTTCCTGAATGCATATACTTGATTACCATGCTTACAAATTAACAAAACAAAATTACCAGTATGATATTTGTAGAGGCTACAGAAGTCCATTGAAAAAATATAAGTAGCAGCAGTAGAATACATGGCAAGTTTAAACTTCCCCTTGATCATAGCTTGACATATACTGCTGCAGAAATCATGCTTAATTTGTTCATGGCAGGTATAGTTTGCACTTCTTCTTCTTATGGAATTAATTTCACCTTCAGTCTTTTTCAGTATTAAAAAAAAAAAAAAAGGAAGCATCAGGTTGGATTATAACTGTCACACAGTTCAAGAAATAATGAGAACTGCTCACAGATGATCCATAATATAAAATTAACTTTAAGGAAACACCTTAATAAAAATATGATAATGTTCATAGGTGTTATGAACACAAAAGAGAATCTCTATTCTTGAAATAAATATACCCAATGTCTTAAAAAAATAAAACACCCACTATATTTAAAGTTATGAACTTGCACAAATGATCGTCATATACTCCATTTTTCTCAGAAAACTGTCTCTGAACCTGGAGTTTCCTGCATTTATCTCTGACAAGAAGAGAATTTGGGAGAGCTTGAGCTAAAAGCCTTCAAGGTCATTAAATGGTAAGAGAAAACCTTTGTGGTTTTGTTAAATGTTAACATTTTCCATTTGTATAAACAACTTCTAAAGAGATTAGGCTTTCCAGCATGATGCTTCATTTGTTTAATGATAAAGTTTAAAAATCAAAGACCAGTTGAATTCCTCTCCATGATAATACCTTTCTGATTCATCAGTAAATTCAGAAGACCACTAGGCAGATACCTCTTTTCTGTGTTTCCACTGAAACTTGGTTGTACATAATTTGTGTATATAATGTAGCAATATATTGTTTTACATAATTCAACAAGATGTTTTTTTTTCTTGGTTTCCTTGGATAGTTATTCTACTGTACAATTAATGAGGTTGGTTTTGTGATCTGTGTCCTGTGGAATTTGTTAATACTTGGTTTCATTATTCCTGCTAAAATTTCCTGCTTATCTTCCTTAGAAACACTGTAAATTATGTGAGCTCTTTAAAAGCAGTTTCAGAATTTCAGTGCAAATTCTGAAAGCTGTTTTATTTGCTACAGCAAAATTAAATATGAAAAAAAGAACTATAACCTGATTCACTTCCCATTTACAAAAAAAATGGAACCTTCTGTTAATATTTCTGTAGGTATATTAAACATTTTTCTCCATGTATTCAGAGAAAACTAGCAGATTTTTCTGTCATGTAATGCCAAGCACATGTTACTGTACAGCTTTATAGTCAAGCATCTTATCTAGCAGTACATTCCTAGATGATCTGAATAGAGTGTGTGTGGTTCTTTGGGAAACTTGTGTATAGAATGTGGAAGGACAGCCGTTCAAGACAGATTTTTAAGGATGGGATAAGGGCTTTTTTGGCTGAAAGGAATATATTAGCCAGTCCTTTTGTCCTTTTTAGCCACTAATAGTAATAACATGTCCTATGGAGGGAAAACCTCCACTTCTTCAGACTGGCACACATTTCTGGCTATGGAAACAGTGGGAAGCAGAAGGTGCAGATCAAGTTGCAGTCTGGAGAGTGCTGCAAACTGTGATTGCTGCACACAGGTCTGCACGGGCGCTTGAGCATCCATCAAACTCGACTTACATTTCTTCCAGCTAGCCCCCTTATTCTGCACAGACCTGTAGGAAAGCTCAAGTGAAGTGTTGTGGTTTAGCCCCAGCCAGATTTAGCAAGGGGTTCCTAAAGCACCTGTAAAGAGATGTGAAAGTGGACTGTGGTCTTCAGTTTTTCACATATTAGAGTAGGTTTAGCTTTGATATATTCTGTGCTGCTTGCATCCTCAATTATGAGGCAAAACAGTGACAAGCATTACAACAATGACAAATATTCAGTGAAATTACCATTTATTCAAAATTCACACTTAATATTTAAGTGCCAAACAACTTCTGAAATTCACTGGGAAAACAAATATCCAACTCCAGTTTGTGTGACTGGAAAAATCCTCACAAAAAAAAATGGTATTATCATCCTAAAATATTGTAGCTCTACAAGTCTGGCTGTTGGATTTTGTTTTAAACCAGGGTATAGTTACTCCAACAGGCTTCTCACATTATTCTCTGTCCCCTCTGGGATGTGCCATCAGACAAACTGTATGCTCTAACAGATAGAGAATTGTCTCACCAACATATACAAATAGCAGAGCGATAATATTTTACAAATAACCAGAGTGAAAGAAATGCATTTGACTTCTCATTAGCATCCCTCTTAGAAATATGCCTCTGCTCTTAAAAAATCCCCCAACGTGTGCATGATTACAAAATACGACACGGTATCAGTCTACTCTCCACAGTGTAGTGTATTGCCTGACAGCTAATGTGCTTTGCTGCACTATTAGCTGTCTTGCTGCAATGCAGTATGTTACACGGAGGTACTCTGGTGTATGCGACTCTGCCCTGCTCAGCCTCTGAATTCACAGAGTAAATGCTGATTATCTTCAAGTGGGAATAACATGATTTTTCCAGCACAAGCCACAACAGCAACTATATAGTTAACAAAAGCTGTGACGCTCAGCCAAATCACATACTGAGGACAATCATCTGAGACATTAATTGGAGTATAACATTTCTTCTTGAGATAACAGCGATTACAATTTATGCTGATAGATGACTTTAGGGTAGGACTGAAAGCAGAGATTTTTAAATGCACATGTGAGTCACACCTTTGAGGAGAACTTGCTGATAAGCCTGACAGTTTATCACCGCTGTAATAAGGAGGAATGAAAGCAGTGCGATGTAAAACAGCAGCATCCAATGGGCTGAAAACCAACACTTCATTTTCTAGGCAGCACCTGTAAAATTTGTGCTGCTGTCCATTTGCAGATGGTTTGATCACCTTTTATGTAAAATCAGCAGGTATAATGAGGTGTTATTAAACACCTAGCGGGAGCCTCTGTCCTTGTTTTTCAGAGGAAAATATCCACTTGCTGAGCTGATGAAGCCTTAGAGCACATTGGCCTATATCTTCAGAGGTGCTCAGATAACTAGCAGGTATTGATTTCAATGAGCACCATGCATCTGGACACCAAGATACTAAATCACTGTCACTATGTAGTCTCTCAGCCTGAAAGGGTTGTACACCATTATCTAATAATGAATCTGATCATGCCCATCATGGTAATGTCAGTACCATGAGCTCAGATTTTGTGAGTACATAAGCTTTGTCCCCATCAGCCACTGGTGCAAAGCAGTCCCCACCTTTCCATAAAGATGAGCAAAACCCAAGAAAGTCAGAATTTGCATGCACTCAGCTTGCCCTGCTCTTAGCCAGCCATGGGTTAGGCTGTGCCAGAGCAAGCTCATCAGCAGAAACCTCGTCCATCCTGGTGAGGCCATGAAATTCACTGGCAGCACACACTGCTGCTGGGTGTGAGTGGCCAATCCATGGGGCAGAGGCAATGCAGTGGTGGCTGGAAGGACTAGCCAGGGGCACAAAGGGAGCCCTCTTAATCTGAAAAACTGAGATCATCATGGAAACTCCCCAAATTAACAAAAATTTAGGATTAACAAATCACCATGCTTTTGCCAAACTGCACATCTGTGCATAAAAAAAAGCAGAAATGGGCATGGACCTGCGCAAGCTGCATTGGTCAGCAGTACTCAGCACAGTCCCTGTTATTCTACTGTGGGATGAGGATAAGAAGATTAACCTTGTGCCACTTTTCTAACCCATTTTAACCTTCTAAACTTTCAAAAATCTGGCAAACATAAGCAGGCATCATGAGGAAAGAACCTGCTGAAATTCAGTTCACGTTCTCCTTTGAAAAAAGATGCCCAAAGACTCTGAGACAGATGCATTCTATCAAATATTTTCAATGCCATTTTTGGACCCAAACCCTTATCCTGTAATGCAGTTCCCTGTGAATGCAAATACCCAAGGCCTTTACCTTAGGTGCTGTAATCTGTGTATTGTTCTTAGGCTTGAGTAGCTCCTGCCAGGAGAAGACAGACACCATGCTGCCAGAGCAGAGAAAGCTTCAGTGAAAGGCTGCTGTGGGATGTCCAGGTCCTGGGAAGTCAGAGCAAGGACTGTGAGCATGATTGTGCTCTGCAGCAAAGTGCTCCTTCCTAAACACATTGTGTTAAAAGCCTGCAGGATGGTAATAAATGACTAACCGGTAAATGTTAAAGACCATTTAAAAGTGTGCTGACTACATGAGGATACTTGGCTCCTGTGCATTCCCTTGCCTACATAACTCTTTGAGCACAGCAGTATTGCACCACTCTATGGTAAGGTCAATAAATGCATTAAAAACCCTGCACCCTCCACACCTTTTCTGCTTATTTGCTTGCCCGAGCACAGTGTGGCATCTTCCTGAGGCAGGAAGGACATTTCCATTTTTCCTGTGCTGGACTGCATTTCCTGGCTGTGATATTCTACTTACCAATAAGCTGAATGTACTGCTTACTTGGCCCTTGTTGTATTTGTCTTCAGGAGGAGCTATCAATCATCCCCTTCAGCTTGCTTTAGTTTGTACTTTAGATTGAAGAGCAAAAGTATCAAGACATGGATCTGGATTTCTCCAGGCTCTGTAATTAAATAAGACCAACCACAACAGAATAATCAAACATCATGTCTGAGGGTATTGTAATGTGTTTGAAAAATAGTGCCCAGGAGAGATAGAGTAATAGTTATGAATATGGAATGTCAGAGATGCTGTAGGGTCAAGATTTTCTTGCTGTGGGGGACAGAAATTACCATTATGTTCTATGGGAAACCCAGGGGATGTCAAGATAAAGCGAGATACCCACAGCATTTTGTGAACCAGGGAAATAGGAAACCACTTGACCTTTAACTTTAACGCCTATACTTATATCACTGAATGTCCACTGCCTATTTGACACCAATTAATTTAAAACCAATTTAATTTAAAAAACAGAACCCATGGACCAATTCTTACATGCAACTGCTTTCTAGCTTTTTCTACAATCTGGCCTCACTGGAAAGAAGATGTGGCGAGCCTTTGAACGAACATCAGACAAAACATAAAATGTGTGTATTAAATGGCCCTCAAGCTTCTGTTTGGTGCCTGACAAAGGTTTATAACAGCGGTGAATCCCAGCTCTCAGCTGTTTTCTGCTCTATTTGTTTTCTCTCTGTGTAGATAGTTCATATTCTCCCCACACTGACTCCCAATAAGGTAATCCATCAGACCTATCCATCTCGCATGTCATTAATGTTGTTGCCATTCAGGAAGTAAGACATGGATAGAAATATGAAATATATAATGACCCTTTTCTCTTGAGGAAGAAAGAAACTGAAAATTAGTCACTGTGTAAGTCTGGTGTTTTCAGTCCCAGGAATCATTCTCCATTGTCTGGCGCAGAGGAAGTTGTCACATCTGTAAAGCTTGAGTATGGGATAGAACAAAATATTTGATAAATGCCAAAGCTGTATAAAGGTTTTGACCCAAGAGTCACCCTCTAGGATTTCAGCTTTGTTTTCCAGTAATTACTGTCATTCTTGAGACAATTATCTGAGCTGACTGGCAAAACAAAAGCAGATAAGGAAATTGCTATGACTTGGGCTTTCAGAGTGTATACAAAACACTCCAGTGAAATAGCCACTTCGGCCTCCTGACTCAGTGTGGCCTGGAGCAGGGCCTGCTGCAGAGGCACCTCCACAGCCTTGGGCTCTCGTGGCTTCATGGAGACCAGGCAGTTTGGTCATTCACCTTACAGCTCGTCTCAGGCCGCACACCAGTTTGGGTTCTCAGTATACCAGGTTTCTGCTCTCACTATGAAATTAAGACACCTTCTTTAATTTAAGAAGGGGACAGAATGCCTTGTCAGTGGTGTTTACAGGCAGGTGAAGCCTCACACAGTGTTAAGGTATTGATAAATCAAATCCCTGTAGCCCAATTGAAACAAGTCTGCCACATCTCCACAACCCCAGGTCCAGCCAGCAGTGAGGCTGAAACCGTGTTCCTAGAAGGCACACATCCACAGAGCACACAGATTCAACACATATATATGTATATACATCAAATCATAGAATCATAGAATGATATGGGTTGGAAGGAACCTTAAGGATCATTGAGTTCCAACCCCCCTACCACAGGCAGGTGGTGTGGTTTTATGAAGTGGTATCTTCAAGAAGCAGTTAAAAGCTTCTTCAAGGTCCAACAGAGTAAATACCAGCTTGTCAAGGCTGGATTCTGTTGCTGACAAGGCCAGTCCAATCATCAGTCATAGCATCTCTGTGAATCGAATTTTAGAGAAAGAAAAACACAAAAAGCTGTCTTTTGCTACTGAAGAAGGGAGTGAGAAGATGTAAGAAACTTTGCAGATACCAAGGTCATTGAAGAAGAGGGGGAGGAGGGGCTGAGAGAAGATTCCCTGCAGCCTGTGGAGAATACCATGGTTGGGCAGGTGTCCCTGTGCAGCCATGGAGGATGAAGAGACCCCACCTGCAGCCTATGGAGAGACACCGTGGAGCAGGTGGAGGAATATGGAAGAATCTGTGACCTACGTTGGAGCAAGCCCCTGACAGCACCTGCAGCCCACAGAGAGAGATAAGAGGCAGAGAGAGAGAGACGGAGGCCCACGTTGGAGCAGGTTTGCTTGGGGTGCTTGTGACTCTGTGGGGGACCAGGCTGGGCCCAGCACTCTGGGACTGAGAGACATTTTATGAGTTTATAGAAGTGACCCACACTGGGGCAGTTGGTGAAGAGCTGAGACCCTGTGGGAGACGACTCATGTGGAGAAGGTCATGGAGGATTGTCTCCTGTGGGTGGAACCCCACACTGGTGCAGGGAAAGAGTGTGAAAAATGCTTCCCTCATTTCATGAGGAACTGACCAAAGAACGAAGCCTCCATTCCCCATTTCCCCCCACACCTTTTTCCCTCTCATTAGACCAGGCTGCTCAAGGCTCAATCCAACCTGGATCTGAATGCCTCCAAGGAGGGGCATGTACCACTTCCCTGGGCAACCTGCTCCAGTGTCTCACCACCCTCACAGTGAAGAATTTCTTCCTAATATATATAGCTGATCACACAGATAAACACAGAGAGAAAACACAGGACTCCAAAGTATACAATCAGCATGTATGGTCTCATTGTGTCCTCCCGACAGGCAGTTCAGTCTGCAGGCCCCTTACTGGGGAAGAAAATCATGCAAGGTGGATGCTTCCAGCAGCTGCTCTCAGGCACTCAATTCACCTAGTATCTGCCTCTGGATACCAGTCTTCTCAGCTGCTGGCATCTGAGTGTACAAGCTGCTAAGGATGTCTCTCCAGCCAGTTGTGCACACATACACACACTATCATTGACACAAACCAGTGGGTCTAAGTTGACCTTAGACCTGGACCCTCCTGTCCCTCCAGCATCTAACTCAGTCTCTCCAGTCACTGGCACCATGGAGACAGGAGCCTCCAGCCCTTGGTCCCACTCCAGGGGCTTGCACTGAGACCCCACCAACTCACACCCCTGCACACAGGACAGAGCCCCTCACCCAGGAAAATTTCTAGAAATGAGGATCAGTGAGAGAGGCCAGGACAGACTGCACAGGTCACACATAGGCAACAGCCAGGCAGGTGCACTGACCAGCACTTGCTGGCACACAGCTGGCCCCTTCTGTTCCCTTATCCTACTGTCTTCCCACTCACTGCTCCCCAAACCACCTTGGTCCTTCCTTTCACCATCCTCCCTGAAACAACCCATGGTTAAGTCCTGTGCAGCCCTGAAATACCCTTCCCTGCACATCCATGGTTGTGCCCATGTCCATGACAATGACCACCCCTCTTTCTCTGGAGTGATGGGGACCCTGTCCTGTTGGCTTATGATGATGGATATCCCCCAGCCCACCAGATGAGGGTTCACAGTTCAGCCCAGGGATTAGGATCAGTTGGGGCTTGTGTCTGAGATGGGGTTACTTGGGGTCTGCCCATCTTTGTGCCTCTGGGTCTTTCCTCGTGGGGATAGGCCTTTGGGAGGCTGGTTTCTCTCCTTTGATACCTCAGGAGCAGAAGTTGTGGTGTAACCAGGGTACTCCTTACTGACCTCAGGGGCTCCTCTGTAGGTGGGGACCAGCTTCTTATTACAAAGCCTAACATAAAAGCTCATACATGATTTGTTTAAGGCTACAAATCTACAGTGTGTCAGTAATGTCACTGAAAGTTGCTGGTGTTTAGGTGTTTTTGAAAATTTACCCTATTTTTAGTTACTGAAAACCTGATTGAAAAAAAAATCTAGATTTGAAAATACTCATCTGAAGAAACATTTAAGTACTCATTTGCTAAAATGGGCTCTTGTGCTAAAGTAGGTTTCTCTGTAAAAGTGCTACTTCAGAGAAAGTGTATTTCCTGTGATATCACAAGTTTTTCCACCTTCAGGACTGAAATGAAGTTCCTAGCTGACTGCAAGCTTCATCTATGCATGAGCCCTCTAAAAAGCCAAGGTAACTGTTTAGGAATAAGTTAGCAAAATTGAATCCATTCTGATGTAGCTGAACTCCTAAGTATACCCTATTTTTATATTTTTTAAAAATCTTTTTAATAGAAAATTATTATTTTAAAAAATTAAAATAGAACAGAGAACTACATACTTTAGTATGTAGTTCTCTGTTCTATTTTAAAAGTATGTAGAAAATCATACTTTAGTTACAAAAAAGCTTTACTACAGTGCTCCACTGAAGAAAGCATTTTCCTTATACCAAAATGCTGTACTCCAAAGCTTACAGTGTAGTACATAATACCACAGAGAGAAATAAAGCATATCTTAGTCTTGCAAAGAAGAATGATTACAATGTGTGAATTGGTCATATATAAAATTGATAGGCTCCCTATGGTCTGAGGAACTTGATTTACTTTGCTGAACAGCTAGGCTATTTTTAGAAACTAATATATGAGATTTTCTATGTAAAAAATATTTCTGAAAATTTACTGATCCCAGATATAGCTAAGTTTCAGATGAGAAATCCCAATTTGATAAGGCAGTATAGCTTTATAAAACACGTGGTCTTAGAGCTTATTTAGCTAATGAAGTGTCCATAGTATAGGTTTAAAAAAATAATATTACTTTCACACATTTCACTTCTTTGGCCTATTTTCTGTTTAGTTTGAGTTTTTGTTTGGTTGTTGTTGTTTTTTCCCATTGGAAGTCCTTTTACCTGATGCTTTAATCCTAATAGTTTCGACAATTACTCAGATTTATTTTGTTGTAACATTTGGGCAGAGAAGTCTTCCAAGCCCTAAGAAGACCCTCAGTTTTTAAAAGCTCTCTTCTCTGTTCAGTTCTATGTCTTGAATTTTTCCTGTCACTATCATATTTTAATTTCATCTTTCTTACCATTTCTGAAATTATTCCATGCAGCTGATGGGAAGATCATCCTCTTACCTTCTGTTATGCTCAAAATTTTACCATGGGCAGGGAAGAGTGAAAACCGGACACCTGATCACAAGAATTCTATAGTTAAAGAGTTAAAGTTAAATGCTAATAATCCCATTTCTGAGGTTTGCTAACAACACTATACACTACCAACCCAAATTAATAAAGAAAAACATCACTATCTGTTAAATATTTCATATAGGATAACTTTTATTTACGTATAATCCTTAGTATCCTCCTTTTCCTTGGTGTTATGCTCCCCTGCCAGTGCTGTCTGGATGCTAAAGCTGACAGTCACTTTGGGGTGGGGGTGTGGGGCAGCATCCTGAGGTCTTTGCTTGGAGAAGGCCTGGAAGCAGAGGTGTCTCCTCCTCCAGGAGAGGCTGGATGATTGTTCTGATTGTCTTGAGGCCCACACTGGGTTACTTTGATAGATTTTCTTATGCTTTTCTTTTAATTAATTAAAGATTTTTTGTTGTTGTTCTTTTAATGATCTCAAAAGCTCCAGAGCAAGTCAGAAATTTTTCCCTCACTCTGTTTTCCCCAAGATGATCTGTCCATATGCTACCATTTTAGGTAAACCATACATCTTTATACCTATCTTTGTGAAAAAGAATATAGATGATGGGATGCATGCTTTCTTTCCAGACCCAAATCATCATTTGAGTTACATTTACATTCAGAGTTCACCTTCCTTGCCCTTTTCCCTTGTCTTCTCCCACCTCAATTTTCTTAATTTGAGAATAAATTAAATAATAATATAATAAAACTACCGGATGTACTTGAATTTAAGCAAATTATTAACATGTGGGGTTTTTTGACACTGAATAAAACACTCAGGCAATGCAGTGTTCCAGTACTAAGAACTTGCA
Organism: Heliornis fulica; assembly: GCA_013399135.1. NCBI lineage: Eukaryota > Metazoa > Chordata > Aves > Gruiformes > Heliornithidae > Heliornis > Heliornis fulica. Next base: position 30,885 of record VXBZ01008532.1, read on the forward strand.
CTGCACTATCCAACTTGTAATTAGTAACCATACTTCATACAAGCAAGGCTTAGGCCAGGAAGGGTAACAGCCGTTACTTTTAAGTCCACTTAAATTTTAATATTTTTAAATTTATTCTAAAATTTAAAGTAGTAGTTGATTTTAAATCAATAAGGATAAATGTTCCCTATCCCTTTTTTTTGAGGTATACCTAAAGACCTCCACAGCACAGTGCCTTCATTGTTTAAAGTACAAGTAATTTTTCAAAACCTTTTCATTTGCCTTCTAGTATTTACTTGAACTCCTGTGCCTCCATACTAAAGCATTTTAACAGAGCTATGCAGGAATAAAGTGTGTAATCACAGATCCATCACATTTGGTCAGCAGGATGCATAGTCCTGCCTTAATGGGAAGATGTCTGGGTCAGGATTTGTTTTATGTAGTGTTTATATAGTGGAAACCTGATTCCTGGATAACTTACATTACATGACTGTAAATTGCACCACTATCATCGGCTAGAGTCTCCTTTCATGAATTTTGCACATGCAAAGGAAGCTGCAGATATTTATGTAATGAAAGTTTAAGGATGTTTAAAAACTAATCCAACAGGCCTTCACATCCTTCTGATATTAAAGTCATGTGTCCTCATCACAGGTTCAATAAAGCCATATTCAGAGGCAGCCATAACACTTTCTGTAAATTATACGAAATATTTTTGGTTCCACAAAATGTCATTCTTTAGTGGCCTGGTACTTAGAAGAAAAATGAAAATGTGTATTTCTCATAGAAAAGTGGGAATCACTCCTGTAATTTCATGAAGTTTCTGGGTTTAGATCCATAAAATGGGAACTCCGAGACCTTTACATTATGTTGTTTTATACACTGGTTGTTACCATAGGATGGAATATCTTCCATCTCACATCTCAGATGGGAATAAGTTTGAGGACATAATAACACCATGAAGGGGACAAACACTTGGCATCTTTCTTATTTCATATTATTTCACACTAAGATGAATATTTATCACTACAGTTTTGTAGTGACTACAACATTTCTATAAGCAGCATGCTACAAACACAGAACGGAGCAACCAACTCTACCAATTACCTACCCTATACATATGTTCTAGTATGAAATAGACATGCAGGCCTATGCCCTGCTCAACAACCAGAGTTTGATCACAAGGATGTTCCCTGGAATAGTTTTTGCTCAGACCTACTAGTCCTTTCACTGACCATGTTCTGGCAGTTGGAAAATGGTAAGTGCTAGGAAGTGTTTCAAATTAATGGATGGATGGATGGATGGATGGATGGATGGATGGATGGATGGATGGATGGATGGATGAGGCCACCATGTTCTGAAAGAGGAGAGAGTTTAGCCACGTGGAGATGAACCATTCCATGTGCCCTGGCCTCTGGGTGAAGGATAGTCCCATGACCATTTCATTCAGTAGCAGAGAGGCATCTAGAGAGCTTTATCACTCTTTTATTTAAATAAATAGCAGTCCCTAACCACCCAGTGTAGTTGAACACCTTACCTCATGATTCTGCTCCACAAAAGAATAAATGTATTGCTAGCAGATGCAGCCAGGTCAGACTCACACCTACACCAGCCTTTGCACGCTCCCTTTCTGTGTCTCACACATCTCCACTCTGGCAGCAGTACTTCTCTTTTCCTCCCACTGTCCTTCATGCAAGACACAGCTGCACACATGACCCCGGAGCAGGGGCAAAGCAGGAGCACACTGTAACTGGTGCTGTGGGAAAGCTGTCCTGGGCAGCAGCTTGCAGCTGTCAGCCCTACCCACAATGTGGCCCAGCTTCAGCTTCCCAGAAAGCTGACAAGCTGGGGAAATCCTCAGTTTTCTCAGTTTTGTCCAATGAGTAATAACTGAGATCATGCAGGGAGAATATTCTGAATCACTTTCCCTTGTTTATCATGAAGATGAGTACATTCGGATATCCCTATAAAGGATGTGCACCACATATGGAGCTGTGTGTTGAGGTGATAAGTGTAATATCAGATTTGTTACAGTGCAATTCTGTAGAAAACCATTCTCTGTATTGAGATTCTACTCATTTATTTTTCTCAAGATCAATTCCCAATCTAAGTGTCTCAACAAGTTACATCTACCCACGTATGTGCTTTCTGTCACTATCACACCTATGGTGTCTTCTAATCACTAAAAGGCTTTATCCTGACCCCATTCTCTAAAACAGAGAGTCACTGCTATCCATAATCTATATGTGAGGAAATGAGGTACTACAGCTGTCACAGGCCATTTAGGATGTCCATGATGAAGCACTAAAATGATCCAGGTCCTCTGAGTCTCAGCTGGTGTCCCAGACCCTGGGAACACTCACTCCACCAACACTATGTTGTTCACCCTTTTGAGGATACAGGGAACCATCTAGAGTGAAAAACACTGCTATCAACATTTTAATTTATATCAGAGCAATAATCAAAACAGATAAATTCCTTGAACAATGCTCTTTGGGCAAAACCTGTACGTGGCAAAAAAAAACATGCAGTAGACTTGCATTAAAAAAAAACCTTGCATTAAATCTACTCACAAATTTACTTTTCTTCTCTTGAATTATTCGTGTTAAAGGAGAGAACTCTTGGTTTTCCCATTGCTTGCCTGTATTTTGACCCATCATTGCTCTGCTGCCACCTAAGCTTTGAAGTGTGATCTCCGTGAACCCAGAATGGACTCAGCAAAGCTTTTAAATACTTGCCTGAAGTCAGTGGGATAACTTGAAGTGCAAAGCTGGCACTCAGAGGAGAGATAGACTTAAGGGGCCACCCTCCAACATCCACTGAAATTCACCGGAATCCACTCACCAGTCACAGTAGGATTCAGTTCAAGTTCATTTTCACTTTAATTTGAAAAAAAGACATGAAATACAAGCAGTAGTAAACAAGGGAAAAAGTCCAACCCTTTTTGCTCAAGCCAGTCAATTAATAAGGTCTGCGCTTGCAGTGCATGGACATCCATCTGTTCATGAAGCCATTACTTTCCTAAGAAGGAGTCTGTACTTTCTGAAGAGGGTTGAAAACCCGTGGACCAGGAGTTAAGACCAGGGGCTGCCAGCAGCTGCAGAAGCAGCAAAGTCACTGAGGAATCTGGAGTGTTGTGGTGGAGGTCTGTGTGCTGAGACAGGCTATGAGAAGGTTTAACAGGCTTGAAATGATAAAGTGAGCTGTCATCTAAAAAGGTGTATCATATCAATTATAGCAGAGCAAAAAGCTTGGCCCAGACTAGCAAAATATAAGACAAAATGAAAAAAGGAAAACACATATCTGGTTCCAAGGAATATGGATGATCAAATGAAGACAGCTGCCACTTTACATTTCTGAGACTTATGCTAATCCATCAGAAATTACCTCAGCTAGCACAGTTAACAAGATCTATTTCTCTTTGTCACACATGCATCTTGCTTTGCTCCCATCACTGTGAGAGGAAAAAAATGAAATCCTAGTAAAGCTTTCATTTGCTTACCTAACACTAACGGTCTGTTGCATCTATACCACGAAGTGACACCTTTCTGTTGCTCTTTGCACGCTTTTCCATGCTGCTCCACCTAAGCGGTCTCCTCCGTGCAGCACACGGAGGAGCAGTACAGCAGTTGCCCACGTCCATGGCAGAGCACAGAGGGGAAGCTTGGGAGACAAGGGAAATGACACAGACAATGTTAGTCACTCTGAGAGACAGTCAGAGGAAACAGAGCAGGAATGGAAACAAACAAGCAAAGCCTGCTCAAGGCTGAGCTGCACTCAGAACAAAGGCCCCACTAAGAAACAATTTGTAGCACTGTAAACAAAAAAGGAAAAAGTTCTGCACACGAATGAGGAAAACAGTCGTGTCCATTGCTGTGTTCTCACACCCTCCCAGCCTGTGACATCCTCTCGGTGGCATTTCATAAGCATGCACTGAGTTCCCCAGGGAGGAAGGAGGTGGTGAACAGGACCGAGGCTGCCTTACTTCCCAACTGCATCAGGACCTATGCAAAGCCTGGCACATGTCAGCATGCATTGATGCAATTGATATGTTTTGGATACTGTGCTGGGCTGGTTTGGGGTGTTTCCCATTCCAACATGCTAAATGCTAACTGCTAAATGGGAAGAAGCAAACTTCATAGCATGCTGGGTACCCTGTGGGTTTTGGTAATGAGTCACTGGGGTTTGAAAGGCAAAAGTTGTTTAGCTCGGGAGGCATATGACAAAACTATAGTCTGGATCATGAAAAAATGTATTCCACTCCAAAGAGAGCACAAATTATCACCTGAATCCCAGTGAAAAAGAGGCTGAAATGTGAAATTGTCTTCAATGCTGAAGATGTTATTTTCCATGCCTGAGAATCCATTTGATACCCCATTTAATGAGATAAACTTATCTAAAGAATCTAAAACCATGGTTAAGGACAAATAACAATGACTTAATAACTTGGCTACAATGTACTGCCCTAGGAATAGATATTTTACACTTAAAATATTCTTCCACAGTACCTGTAACTCAGCACTGACAAAGATTCAGTAGCAGACAGGACAGCAAGAAGCCCTGATCCTTCTCACTGGTTTCCATGATGAAGTCTGCTCATCCTCTGTGCCAGTGGGAATTTTTCCACTGGCTCCATGACAGCCAGGTGTCACCACAGATCCCAGAGAATGCTGTTTTACTGCAGAACCAATTTCAGTTCCAATGATAATAAACCTGTAACATGTAGAGTCAGGTTTGTCTCAGTTCCAAGAAACCAGACACTTGTGCTGTTGCTGAGACAGGTTTCAGGTCTTTCTGGAGTCCAGGTACACTGGACTGCATAAGCACCATTTCAGTCCTCAAGTCCCTTGCAAAGCCACAGCCTAACTTTTCAGAAGCCTAGAGCCTAAACAGACAGCAACGCCCATTAGGTGCATATGTTCACGTCTGTACAGTTGTTCCAACCCACAGTGGCATGTGCTTGCCGAGCAGCTCAGAGCTCACATCACAGGCTCAGTACCCTGTTTCTCACCCAATTTGAGGCTAAACATCATTAGTGCCCTTCCTGCCTTCATAAAACACATCCAAGTAAATCTCTTGGAAGGGATTCAATCCAAGCAGCTGGTGACTTCAGGCAACAGTTACTAGGAATGTACACTCTGCTTTTCTTTTCTCTGGAATGAAACGTGGGAACATAAGCAGATGTGATCCATGGATTACTCAAGTATGCCCCAGCAGAGATGATGGGACAGACCACATCTATGGGACCATCTAGCAATAGTCTTTGAGGTTCTTCATAATAAAGAGTTGACCAAGATCAAATTCCAGCAGCCAAAGAGGATGCATTGACTGTCAATGAATGCCAAGTGCAACTGGGTATCCGCAACTTTTATATGATAGGAATGCGTGAGGCATCCTCTCCTATCACCCATACCTTGTCTGAGTCACTGTTTCCTCCAAAAATTCCCTCCTCATGAGTCTGTATGTCTGCATTGCACAGAGGATTCCACATGCAGTACTTAAGGTAGAGGGCTTTTCTGGATGGCAGTAATAACTGGTCACTGCAGCACCTAAGGTCCTGATTGGTTCTGCCAATTGGTTCTGGAAATGCACTAGAACTGATTTTCATTTAGCCCCAAAGGCTCAAAAATCAAGAAAAAGATGTGTTAGGAGTGCAAGAGCCTGAACCTCAGTGCTGATGATTGTAAGAATACTTTTCTTGCATTTGGAAGGAAGAGGGAGAAAAATAACAAAGAAGGGAAAACCAGACTGAATCTCAACCTGGTATTTTAGTGTGATTTTCTTTATAGTGAGGTTTACCAGACTGTGAAAAGCCTCCCAAGGGAAGTGATGGCAGCTCCATCGATTGAGGAATAAAATTTCTGCATTTTGTGCCTGTAGTAAAGCCTGAGAACCTGACTCTGAACTGAGTCCAACCCAGGATCTGCCTTTCTAGAAAAAGCAGAATGCTTAATAAAGTTGCTAGAATATTTACTTTTTTTTTGCAGATGTATTGTCTCTAAGTTGAATGTACATTCTGTATACTTGTAAGCCAAAGTATCCCTCTTATATTTTGAACTAGAGCTATTCCCTGGAGTATGGGCAAACTTGTTAAACACTATTTTCATTCCCATAGCTGCTTTATTCTTTCCCTCTCCAGCCCTTCATTTAATTAGGTACTGGACTCCAAAGTAAATCTTTGCTATGTTTGCCTTTCCCACATCTGGTACCATGGCAGCCTGTGCTCAACACTCAGCTTCTGACATACATTCCAGAGGGAACAAACAAAATAATGCACAGTGATTGCTAATTCTGAAGACACAAATACTATAGCCAATATCTGGCACCTGCCTCCTCACATATGAACACAGGAAATTAAGTCAGAAGCATTCAAAAGTAATCCACAGTCGTTTCAGCAAACCTCTTGGTAGAGGCATATCAGTAAGGATAATCATACCTGAATTTTACATAGCCTATTTCGTCCATAGAGCTTAAAGTGTTTATGATATAAGTATCAGAAGCTTACAATTTAAAATGGAGAAACAAATGCATGGACTATTTGATGATAATGGAGGGTGTGTGAAGAGATGTACTGTGGGCCTCATGGAAACGTTGCTCACGTGAAACCATATTTTATATTTAGGATCTATTTTCATATCTCCTTTTCCAGAACTTAGCAATGTCCATCAATTCTGGTAACTTACATCCACAGTGGCTTTACCTTTCCCATTCAAGACAGCACTGACTCACTAGTTTTGAGCATCATCAGTTTATAGGAGTCTGGGCCAATCAGCTTTGGGTGTCTGTGGAAACCTGCTTCTGAACTGGTAGACCTGCGTGAGTGTAGGCTGATACTGAGATCTAGCTTGTCCTGCAACGACCCTCACACCAAAACGTTGGAGGTCTGATGATAGCTACAAGCTTGGAGTGGCCCCACTGCTCTGTGACCCCAGCTCTTTAGTGCACACAGAGGAATCCACAACCATCAGAACTTCAGTCAGGCACCTCATACATGAAGATGGCAGGTTACATGTAGCTGGACACACTGCAAAATTTGAAGACTGGGCGCCGCTGTCATCACTTAATTATAAACCCGGAGTTTACATTCTGCTACTGATACACAGTTTGCCTTGCTGCTGATCCTGGATATTATGTTGGTTATGATGGAAACTGTGGTGCAAAAAACGTTTGTGTTTGGGTGGTTTGAGGACGCTCCTGCTTAGGGCTTGTGAAAGCTTTTGTGATTCAAAGCAGGACAATTCACTCACGGGTACAACTGAGGACCCAGCAGCAAGCACCCAGCCTGGAAGTCTTAGAAACTCATACCGTGACAAGAGTAGAAGCATGAAGGCAATAGAAGAGTTTGAGCAGTTTGTGTATTGTGACAATGAACATCTCTGCCTGGGTCAGGATAATGCAATGTAATGATTTCTAAAAAGAACATTTCAGTGAATGAATACACCAGATTTCATCTTCAGACATCCAGCATGGCCCAGGCTAATACTGTTCTCTGTGTTGAGCTCCAAGATCTACCTCAATCTTTTTTGTTGTTTTTNAAGAAAGCACAACAGGTTGTCTGTAAGGTCACTGTCATTTTTAACATTCGTTCATTGTTTGGGGTTTTTTGGGTTTTGGTTTTGGTTTGGGTTTTTTTTCCCTACAAGTTTATCTCCTTTATAATTGGCTTAGACTAGTCACTTCAGTACTGAACACTCCCATTATACTGCACACTACCTTTCCATTTACCTGCCTGGCTCATTCTGGGTTACTTCCCTATGTGTGGGATCATTTCTACAGACAATATATCAAATCAGAAAGCCTGTTCTGCCCACACTTGTATTTTGATGACAAATGATAACACCTGTTTGACTGGCAACCTCCTGGCACGTTGTGTGTTACTAAAAGCAGGACTTAGATGTCCTGTCCAAGCTAGTCCACAGACGAAAGCAGCTGACCACACTATGTCAAGAGCACAGCTCTCCAAAAATGAATTCTACTTCCACCTCGGGAAAATCACAAAGTCTTTTTTTTTTTTTTTATCATACCCCTTTAGACAGTTGCTTTCTTGCTGCCATCAGAGGTCCAGGTTCTACTTACATTAATGGAGGTAGGGCAGGACTGTCTATGACCTGTGCAAATTATCTAGACCTTATCTCTATTTATATGTAAACATTAATATGATCAGAACTGAACAGGGAAAAGAAATAGGGGAATGGAATCAGATATTGGGGTGGGGTTTTTGTATTTTTTAATACTCGTGAGAATTTATCATTCTTTTTCTAATTAACTGCAGGATGAGCCTAAAATTTTTCTGCATCAAAGTATCTTCACTTACCAGTTCACTGCATTTATTTGTCTTTATCCAGAGACCTCCACAAAATTAAAAAATTGTTTGGGGTTTGTTTTTTTTTTCTCTGAGAACTGCAGCAGCTCAGGACAATTGATTTAATCACAGCTCCTGATTTTTACTGTGTCACTCTGGCTCTACACCAGCACTCCTGTGCTGATGGCTTAGACACAAGCTTTCTACGTTCCTAACTTAATTTTTGTTTTGAGTTAATTTAGTATTCAGTGCACAGTTATGACAAAGACAAATACATGGCTGTGTTCATTGTCAGCTGTGTCTGCACTATGCTATTAATTTGAAGCAATATATTTTGTGTGCATGAATTATTCTGTTTACCTGATTTTGTTCACCATTACGTTACCTCCTAACCAAGCTCAGAATGTTTTTCTCCATATTTTATATCACTGGCATGTCATAGACTTCTACACACCTGTTCTTTCCAAGGAAAATAAAATTCTGAGCATTAGATGTGCCCATTTCTGTGGAAGCAGAATCACTGCTAATGCACTTGCTTCAGGTGCTCAGCCTTAGTTCTATAAAGCATACCCAGTTAATTACATGAAGTATAAATTCCCTCAACATTGATTATCTAGAAAAAAAAAAAGGCCTTTGGAGTGGGCAATCTTCTTTAATATAAGAGGCAGCTACCTGACATTTTTGAAAACTCTCACTTTTTGCCAATTTCCACATGCCATAAATGTCTAGAAGCTGGAGAAACTGTTCTGATGGAGAGAAAGAAAATGTTCTAGGAGGTGAAAAGGAAGTGATCAGGAGGATGAATTAAAAAGACAAACAAAACAGAAGACAGCACAAATGACTGAGAATGGATAGGTCTGGCAGCAGCATGAAGAAATGGTCTTGATGCTCACTGACAGCCAAGTAAACTGGAAGAGCAGTGAGCAAAGATAAATTCTAAATTACGATTCAGCTAGCAGTCCACACTGCTGAAGGGGTTGGCTTGTCTCAGATACATTCACGTATTACAATTCAGATCAGCACGGGTCAGCAAGTGTTAGCACAAAGAGTATTTTATTCTCCTTTTGAACGGTAAAACTGTTGGAAAGATCACACTTTGTCCTGTGTTAGCACAGAGCCTGGCACTGTGGGGTGTTGATGTATAGCAGGTATTCTTTGAAGCTACTGTAATAACAGCAATTACAATAGCAATGGTACGTTTGACTCTACGGACTTTCTCAGTGCCCACATCTGGCAGTAGCAATAGACTAAAAGTCAGTCCCTTCTGCATAGACTGTGTAAATAAACCCTTTTACCACACATTTTCTCCTGCCCTTGTTGCAGGAGAGAAGGGAATAACCATTGTCTGCTTTTTGTACCTGCTTACAGCAGAAGTGGCAAGAAATTTTGTAGCTACATGTAACTTTGCATTAGAAAGAGGCCCTCTGCTGTTTGGGTTTTTTTTTACATGTGCTGGGAGTCACATTACTTGTTTTTAGATATCTCTAAATTTAGAATCTAATGTAAGTTAATTACCCAGGACCCTTGTAAGAGATAGAAGGAACTTCATCTTTTAAATGATCTTTACTTAACGGGTCATGCCATGATACTACAGTTCCCAGATCTGGGATAGGTGGGAGTTAAAACTCACAAATTTCACTGGAAAATCACTCTTGTAGGTGATTTTGTAAAGTATACATAGTTTGTAATTAATTTTATTTACCATGTATGCGTTATTTTGTGTTAAACAAACAGTTTCACAACATTATCAAGTTTATTTGCCAAATGCCACATGTACAAGAAGAATGAATATTTTAAAACAAACAGGAAAATTAACTTGTTGGATTAGGATTGTAAATAGGTGGTTGTTTGCAGTGTTGTACTAAGCAAATGGGTATTAGCTTTAACTATTTGATTGTTGCTAGATTTTGCTCTTGGGTCATTCAAGAAAAAAGTCTGAGTATAAAAATACCATCTTGTTGCTCTTGAATGGTGACAAATTTGCCTGTGTCCTGGTTTCAAATTTATGTTGAAAACAATTCTGATAACACACTGATGTTTTAGTTGTTCCTGAGCAGTGCATTAAGTTAAGGATTTTTCAGCTTTTCATACCTGTCATTCCAGAAAGGAGGCTGGGGGTGCACTAGAAGCTGGGAGGGGCACAACTGAGATAGCTGACCCAGACTGGCCAAAGGGATAGTCCATACCACACAATGTCAAGCTGAACAAAAAAAAAAAATGGGGGGAATTGTCCAGGGTACAGTAGCCACAGCTCAGAAACCAGCTAAACATCAGTCAGTAGGTGGTGAGCAATTGCATTGTGCATCACTTGTTTTGTATATTGTTTTATTATTGCTACTATTACTACTATTACTGCTATTATTATTATTACTATTACTATTATTACTACTACTATTGCTATTTTCCCTTCCTTTTAAAATTGTGTTAAATGTTCTTTAGCACAACCCACCAATTTACCTTTTGGGGTTTTTTTCTGGTTCTCTCCCCCACCCCACTGTGGGGGAGTGAGCAAACATCTGTGTGGTGTTAGCTGCCTGCTGAGTGAAACCCCACCACCATGCTACTGAGATCCTCCCAGTAATTGCTGTAACAATACTTAGTGCCCTTCACCTCTAGACAAGAATTTACTTTGTAGCTTTGTGATTTTACAAATCTTGAAACCAGAGATGGATGCCTAGGGATGTCTGGTGCAACACTGTGCAGTGCTCCATCAATTCAACAGTTTCATTCACTTCTGTCCTTCCTCAGCTATGTAATTACAGTGCTGTATGGAGATCTTTGCATGACAGAGTAGCATTTTTCTCACCAACCTCCCTCATCTGGAACCATCTCATGTGCACGGCTTTCCAAACATTTGTCTTGCTGCGCCTTTAACAAAATTAATGCACTTAATATCATTTTTCACCAAATGTGTGAAAGTTCCTCACCAGCTTTTCATTGATTTGTTAGTTTGGTGATGGTCAGGAACTTTTTCCTCTCCTTTACTTTTGTTATCTTAAACAGTCATATTTTAACAGTGGGATGGACAAGCACAGCAGTCCCTAATGACACAGTGAAATGGATGTGAGGTTGCCAGTCATACAGCTATGCATAGCACCCCTCTTTGCCAAAGCCACCTGGAGCTGGGAAAGCTGGTGTGACAGTATGCTCCATCCTCGCCACTTTGAGAGGTTGTGAAGGGACCTGCCTAATTAATGTACCTGTTAGGCACAAAGCGTGCACATGTACCCGTGGATTAAATGTGCCCACGGTCTGTCTTTGTCTCTGAAACCAACAGACCTGGACTAACCTGAGTTCAGAGAGTAACCTCAAAGCTTCCAACACTGGGGGCTTTATCCAGGCAGCCCCTTGGAAATGGTGTGTGTGCCATTTCCAAGAATAGTGTGGGTTAGGTTAAATTGGCATGAGTGAAAAGCATTTGGGGGACCCTACTGACAGGTCAATTAAGCTCCTGCTCCTACAAATATGTTTTCATCACTGTTTAATCTTTGGTGAGGAAAGGGAAGGGGAGAGGCATCTGCTAAACTTTTTTTGTGCTTCCCATTATACAAGAGCTTTCATTACCTTGACCATGGAAGCAGCAAACCTTGCAGTGTCTTTGCAGGAGCTATTTCCCTGCAGAAGCTGTTAGGGAGAAGTGGAGTACTACACATAGTTAAGCTACACTGAAAAATTCTGAAACCCATTTCCAGCTTGACCTGCTCCCTCTCAGTCTTCAGAGTCAAATCAGACCATGTGCTGCATTAGTCCTCCCTGTGTCTGTGAACCCACATACAAGACACATGAGGTTCTCAGCAGCAGTATTGACTGGTGGTGTGAGTCTGTCTGAGCCCAGGAACAGGTTGGACAATATTTATTTCCAGAGGCAGCTGCCTGACTTGGACTCACAGTGAATCATGTGTGTGTCCCCAAAAGTCACATTGAAAGGAAGAAATATATAGAGACCTTAATAAGTAGCGCCATCACTTTCTATTTATTTTCAGCATGCAGAGATTGAGACTTCCTTTTTAAACCTGGGTCACTCCCAGCTTTTTGCCCTCTGTTTCAGTCTGGAAGGGTGCAGTGCTGGCCTTTAATCACTGAAGGAAACATAAACAAGAATTATTTAGCATTTCACAATCATAATAGATTTCCCCTTTATTGTTCAGATTCTGTGTACAAATCTGGAAGGACTTGAGGATCTAACTCCCCAAAACACTTGCTACACAATAGAGGTGAATCACAGTTTCCAGGCTCCAGGAGCTAATGCCTGTACAGACTAATCCATTGATTTTGTGAATTGCTCACAGATAAAGCCTCTTTTTACCCCTCTCCCCTTAGAGCGTTAAAATCAAGCTTCTACATATGAAAAGCTTTTCTGAGTCCTGTAATTTGTATGAGATGGATTCAGTGGGATTGTTTTTTCCTGTCTTTAATTACTTCCTCATCAGCTCAGTTCACTATGATCCAAAAACACAGCAATAGTATCCTTCAGCGTTTTACTTTATCTTCCTGTGAAAATAAAAGCTCTGATCTGATTCTACCCATGTCTGAAAAAGATAGTGCTTTATTTTACTGCTGCAGAATGACAGCTTTTGAATATAGAGACTTACCAAATTGTATTTACACATCAACAAGCATCTGCAAGTATTGGCACTGTCAAAGGAAAGCTGTCAGGGAAAGATCATGTTGTCACAAACCAAGAGAAGCTACAAATCAAATTAGATGCTGACCATATTGAACACACAACCAAGAACTAAATTGTTCTTTCCATTTAAGAAACCTGAAATATCTATTTTATCATATGCTAAAGAATAGACATCATTCACGTATTATATTTTTATATGATTTAAAATGATAAATGGATGTTAAGAGCATGCTACAGGACTAAGCTGTAAATGTACCAGATTTTTATAAGTCCACCATGTACATAAGTATCATATTAATTGGCAAACCATTGACCTGATGAAATCCATGATAATTTATTTATTGAAATACTTATTAATCAGTCATCAAACCCTTATAAATTAATTTATATATGAAGGATTCATAAAAAGCATGAAAAATGCTTCCTTTCCTACTAGTGCAGTCATGACTCAGAATATACTTTGAAATGCTGTTAAATAACATCGTCATGGTTTAACCCCAGCTGGCAGCTCAGCATCACACAGCTGCTTACTCACTCCTTCCCTGTCAGGATAGGGGAGATAATCAAAGAGTAAAGGTAGATGAAGATAAAGACAGGTAAAGGAAAAGTCATGTACACAAGCAAAGCAAACCAAGAAATTATTTCCCCACTTCTCAAAGGTAGTCCGGTGTTCAGCCTTCTACAAGAAAGCAGGGCTAGATCACACATAACAGTGACTTTGGAGGACAAATGCCATCACTCTGAATATATTCCTCTTTCTTTATCTTCCCTCAGCTGAGTGTGAGGTCATAAAGTATGGAATATCCCTTTGGTCAGCCTGGGCTAGCTGTCCTGGCTGTGCTCTCCCAGCTTCTTTTGCATCTGGCAGGGTGTGAGAAGCTGAAAAGTCCTTGACTTAGTGTAGACACTACAGCTACCTAGCAACAACTGAAAACATCAGTGTTCTGATCAACATTATTCTCATACTAAATCCAAAACGGCACTGTATCATCGCCTAGGAAGAAAATTAACTCTGTATGAGCCAAAACCAGGATAACTTTTATGATGGAGCAGTGTTGTACATATTATGAGATGATCTGAAAAGAATAGAATATTGAAGAATCACAGAATCACAAGGTTAGAAAAGACCATTAAGATCATCAAGTCCAACTGGGCTTGTTCTCTCCTAAACCATATCTCTGAGCACCTCATCTATCCATCTGTTAAATACATCCAGGGATGGTGACTCAACTACCTCCCTGGGCAGCCTGTTCCACATCCCAACAACTCTTCCAGTGAAGAACCTTTGCCTGACATCCAATCTGAACCTGCCCTGGTGCAGCTTCAGGACATTTCCCCTTGTCCTACCACCTGTCACTTGACTGAAGAGACCATCACCCACCTCTCTACAACCTCCTCCCAGGTCATTATAGGCAGTGATAAGGTCTTCCCTCAGCCTCCTCTCCTCCAGACTAAACAACCCCAGTTCCCTCAGCTGCTCCTCATAGGATTGGCCCTCCAGACCCTTCACCAGCCTGGTTGTCCTTCTCCGAACATGTTCCAGGAGCTTGATGTCCTTCTTAGAGTGTGGGGCCCAGAACTGGACACAGTACTTGAGTTGAGGCCTCACCAGTGCTGAGTACATGGGAACAATCACTTCCACAGACCTGCTGGCCACGCTGTTTCTGATACAAGCCAGGATGCTGTTGGCCTTCTTGGACACCTGAGTACACATCTTGGCTCATATTCAGTCTGGAGTCAACCAACATCCCCAGGTCCTTCTCTGCCTGGCAGCCAGCCAGCCACACTGCTCCAGGCTTGTAGCGCTGCATGGGGTTCTTATGTTCCAGGTGCAGGACTCCACACTTGGTCTTATTGAATCTTATTCTGCTGATCTCAACCCATCAGTCCAGACTGTTCAGGAACCTTTGAAAAGCCTCCCTACCCTCAAGCAGATAAACACTTCCTCCCATCTTAGTGTCATCTATGAATTTACTGAGGGGACACTCAATCCCTTCATCCAGTTTGTTGATGAAGATGTTGAACAGAACTGAACCCAGGACTGAGCCCTGGGGGACACCACATGTGACTGGCATCCAGCTGGATTTGGCTCCATTGACCATTCTTTGGGCTCGGCTGTACAGACAGTTTTTAACTCAGAAGAGTGTGCACCAGTCTAGGCCAGTGGTAGCCAGCAAAACTGAAAAGAAAAACTCAATATGGTGGTCATATTGATTTTTCATTACTAAGAAATACACTAAGAGATTGGAGGAGAACTAGGAAAAAGAAAAGAGAGACTTCCTTCTTTATAGGTAATTCTATCATCCAGTAGCAGAAATAACACAAGATCTGATCACTGTGTTGTTCCTTAGATTTGTACAAGGAACTTTAAAGCAATAAAAATCCTGTGAAAACACAAATAGAAATGTGTATTTGGAGGTACCATGCAGTTTCAAGCAGAGTACTTTCCCTTACATGATTTGATATACCATTCAACTTCAAAGCCATCATAATATTTTGTGTTTACTAGGCAGTTTTATTCCAGAAGCTGAAAGCCCGCTGCAAACTGACCTTCCACAATAGGCTGGATAATTGGCATTACTATTTCACAGACTGGTGAAGGAAACCAGCACCTTTTCAAACTCACTCCAATAGTTGAGAAAGGAAGGCTGCCTCGGGTGGTGTTTTGAACACTAATTCAGGGGAAAGCTTCAGTAGATGCTTCAGTTGCTGAATGTGTTTCATGCCAGTGACAAGACACACTCCTGCTTGCTGAGCCTACAGAGCAGGCTCCTGCCCAGCCTCAGGACTGTCATGACTCCTTCTTTTCTCAGATGTGATACAGATGTCAAAAGAAAGCTGCTTCATCTCTCAGCTGTTGCTCCTGCTGCATATTATTCCCCTTAATGATATGTCAGGCACAGTTACATCCTGAGGTCCCCAGACAACACCCAGCGTGCCACTCACCGCTACACAAAAGAGGGAGAAATGTTCCATGTCTGCAGATAGACACTTAAATAGAGTAATTTACATTTCACTCCTACACCAGAGTAAAAATAAGATAATTTAATTTAAAAATTTGTTTGCTTGAATTAAGAAAAAGCAAGTACAAGAGAGCTGCCTAATTAGGGAAGAAGCTAGGTCTGTGCAGATGTTTTCATCTGTTCTCTTGCCATCAGAAAACATCGAACAACCCCAACACAGAAGTTGGGAGGTAATTTTTTAGTGTTCATTATAATTATATAACAGATAGCTCTTTGGAAAACAGCCCTTATTAATGAACCATAAATAGACTCCTCCCTGAGGGCATGTTAAAACACGTTGTACTCATTTTGAATAGGACACTGGTCAGATGGGATGTCTTTTATAGGCTCATAAAAAAAACCCTCATAAAATTCATGTTTATGATTCAGCCTTTATTGTAGCAATGCTTATGAGCAATGCATACTTGTATCTATTAAATAAACCCGTTTTTTAGATCTGTACAAGATTCTATTCTGTATTGTGTGCAAGACAAAGGGTCTGAAAATTATAGGTCAGACAGGTGTAAATAATTTGTATTTTAAATTTTTTTATTAGCTCAGGCATTCTTTCCTTTATTCTGTGTTGAGACTGTGTTGCCTGTGATGCTAATAGCAGAATGATATCTTCCTATCCTTATCTCGACTCCAAAACCTCTCAGTAGATATTTTCTCCCCTGTCCAGCTGAAAAGGGGAGTGATAGAGTGACTTGGTGGGTATCTGGCCTCCTACCAGGGTCAAACCACCACAGCAACTGTTAGCTAAAACAATTTTTGTATCACTTAAACTAGAAATCTGATCAGGGCAAGATGAAAACATCATATAAAGTTTGTTGTTCTTCCTAATATAATAATTATTAAAAAGAGTTTCAGAAGCAGATGCAGCAGCTATCAGCTTCAAAACAACTCTTTATGATATCCTGCCATGTGATTTCTTCCAAAACTAGCCTCAACATTTGTTTTGCAGCTGTTAGTCAATATTTGGGTTGACCTTCGATGCAGCTTTGTGTTAAGTCCTGCAATGACCCATCCAACAGTAATAATCACATATGCCAGAGGCTATTCCAATATAGCTTACATTACTAAAGTAGCTTTCAAAAAACAGAGGCTAATTTAAGAGCCCTTTCTGGTGTGCAGCTGTTGGAAAACACAATCAAGTTCACAAAGGACCCTGTAGCTGTTCTTGGGACTGTCCATCTCATGAGGTCAGGGAGTTACATTCTGACTTCCATGTGTACCCAAATACAAATGTCTAACAAGCTTTCAGGATATAGCTGATGAAGTCACTGAGCTCAAGGTAGCAGCTTTTGATTTCCTCTGAGAAGTTCATCATAGAAGACATCTAAATGCTTATGATATTTCCATAATATTCATGTAGAAGGAAGAAAACACATGCATCGAGAAAGTATTTCTGCTTCTGATTAGAATGGCCAGTTTAGCAGGAATCTCAATATGTATGGCAAAGCTAACACCAACTAGATATCATTTCTCAGAACAGATTTTTCATGAGAAGGTTATATACCACATCACACTACACCTTATTGTACTCTACATTTTACTCTTTTCAGTGTATACAGTCAGTCAGTAAGTCAAAGTTCATTTACATTTTCTTGTATGAATTCTGTTCCACCTTTACAGTTAATTTTAAATTATTCCTCATTCTCTTAATGAGGAATTGCAATTAAGGAATGCAGATTTTTTTATTAACAGTCTAAAAGTGTTTTCAGAAAAATATGGGACATATGTAAGTGGATAACTGACAAGACTTTCTGAATATGTCTTTTATCCGTACACTTTTGTGAAAATTTTTGCAGGTTAATAGCTCTAGAAATAAATATAGTGAAAGAAAGAGAAAATTACAAAATATGCATCAGTAAAATTTAAAAACTATAAAAATCACACAAGAAAAATAGAAAACAGTGGAATGAGAAACAAGGAGATGGATATTCAGAGTAGACAAACTAATATAGGACAAAAGAGTAGTGACCACCGTTCAGTTGGAAGGGACCTACAAGGATCATCTTGTCCAACTGTCTGATCACTTCAGGTCTGACCGAAAGTTAAAGTATGCTACTACAGACATTGTCCAAATGCTTCTTAAACACTGACAGGCTTGGGGAATCAACCTCCTCTCTATGAAGGCTGTTCCAGTGTTTGATGACTTTCTCTGTAAAGAAATGCTTTCGCTTTCTAATGTAAAGACCGCACACACACACACACACACACACACCCCGCCTTATTTTGTTGTTTTGGGATACTATGCTTAATTTTAAAGATTTCATGTTAATATGAATAGTGATGACATTGTATGTGAAAGTGAACTGATTAAGAAATTTGTAGGACAGCACTAGAGTACCAACAGAAAACAGTATGCATATATTTTCAGACAGGAAAGCTTAGTTACCTGCTACATGTTTCTCAATATAACAGTGAAGAGATTTATATACCAAAATCCTTATTATTTCCTGCTTTATGTCAAATTTGACACTTCCAGGGTATCATAAACAAGGAAGAAAGAGGATGTAGTTGAATGGGTACAGAAACTGTATTCTCACACAAGAGATAATGTATGAGACAGTTTACAGAAGGTATAGGGATGTAACATGAGTTGATGTCTCATCAAACCTCTCAGACTTAACCTGTGTTTCAGAGGATGCCTGTCAGTACTGTGCTTCCTTGTTTCCATAAGCACGCTAGACTTTGCTGAGTGAATGACAAAGGAGGATGAAGGATCAGTGCTGATGGATTACAAGTTTTACTTGTGTTGCTTAAGACTTTCTAGCCACAGTCTCCTTTCAAAGCATCGGATTCAAACTACAGGTATACCCAGTCAACAGTTTTCATTTGCATTGATCAGTTGACAGAGTCTATTCTCAGGGGAAATAATCATTAAATTGCATCCTAGGAGACACAAGAACAGCAAGTTCTGCATTAATTTTATGCCATTCTTAATTTTTCATATCTTCTAAGTTCTGCAGACTGTGCAAATGAGAGTATTCATGCATTACTTGGTAAAGAGACTTATTTGAGTTGCAGAAACTTCTTCATCATTTACTTTATTCAAGTGGTGTGAGAGCTGCAAAATGCCAGATGGTTGCTACACAGCCAGTCCTGCCTATGAATATACAACCATGTTCCAACCATCTCTTTGGTTCATAGAAACTTTGGGGTCATTCTGATTTTCTTTTTTACTGGTTTAAATTGAGAGTAATTCCAGTAAAATAGACACATCACAAAATCAAAATTCATACCTCAAAAGAGCATGTCAAGCTATATTAAAAAACCATTCACTGGCAGATTACACTGACCTGAGCAATGAAAACGATTTAAATAGTATGGAAAGTAACGGACATAGTCTGGCTATTCAGGCTCTTTGATAATAACAAACATTTATGAAGTGTTGCCATCAAAAAAACCTCTATTGTTTCATAAAAGCTAATACATCTGAGTCCTCTTTCCATGAAGATTCAAAAGAAACTTCTAAAATCAGTAGAAAGACTTTTCAATGCATAATCAACCCCTCAGGTCTGTTTCATATAAACTACCTTGGACTCTGCAAGTATTGCCGATACTCTTGAGTTCCTTAGAATTTTATGAACTAAAAAACATTTGAGATACTGAGCTACACTAATATATTTATATAGATGAGTATAAAGACAGTCTCATTTTTTAGAAAATCTACAAAAGGAAATCATCCCTAATGAAGTTGCAGAGAGTTAAAGATGATAGAGAAGTTGTATGCATGAGGAAGACGATACAGGGAATTTATGGAGTAGAAATCTTGGTCTGCTGAGACACTTTATGGCCAATGTGTAACCTGGAGGGAGAGGTTCACAAAATGTCTAGTCAAGCATGGAGCTTCTTTTGATAGCTGAGCTCTGAAGAATCATTCTCGAAAATTCAAATTAATTTGGCTGAGTAGCTGTACAAAGGGAGAGCATGTACCTGTGGCAGACACTATTCAGAAGCATTGAATTTTGCAGTTTAAAAACAAATAGCACGGGGTTGTGTAACTGTATTATTTGTGCACAAACTTTTCATTGCCATTATCATAAACAGGGTCTTTACATCAGGCTGACTAAGCTCTTTCTATCAAGCTGATCATGTTCTTACACCCAAACCCAACACAAAGCAGGTAGAGTGTTCATCATAGTACCAAAACACGAGAGCCCACACTTTACCCATATCTGAGGGCTTCTAAAGGCATGAAAGAATAGGCTTATATAGATGAGTTTTTCTGGAAGGCTTGATCCAGTATCCTGAATAGAGGCTGGCAGCTCCTGTGTACACTAAATATTTCAACAGTGGCTTTGTGGGTACAGTTTTGTGGGTGCTCTATATGAAAATGTTTGAAAATGTTTGAAATCACTGGATATAAGAATGAAATATTTGAGAGATAGTATAAATGCAAAAATGTAGCAATGACATTCTTGCCTTTTGCTAATTAAGCAGTGATAATTTCTTATGGTTTCCTTTGTAAGCAGCAAACACAAAGATCAGAGGGAGAGAAACACAAATTATGCAAAGCTTTGAGGTAACATCTTTTCATGCAAAAATTCCATGAATAGAAATACATTTTTAAATGAGCAGCTGAAGGTGAGGAAGGTAGTCTGAAACCACATATCTAAAGCTAAGTCCAGGCTTCTCACCTTCCCTGTTTTGCCAGCTCCACTTATGCAAATTCATGGCTTAAGGCAGTTCTCTGTTCCAAAACTCTGTTTTTACCTTCAAGTTTTGAGTTGTCAGAGAACAACAGATTAGCCTGGGCAGAGGAATAACCTTGGTATTTTTTAAATAGACTTTGTTTCTGTTTGATAAGTTCTCAGGAAATATATGGCTGCAACTTTTGTCCTTCTTAGTTTTCCTTTCTGTGAATAACTTCACACAATCTTAGCATGCTTAAACACAGTTTGAAGTGGGTTAGATGTGGTGTGTAAATCATAAAGGCATATATGCCAGTTAAAGAATATTCATTTGTAGCTATCTTGGCTATTAATTAAAAGTCAATTAAGAGTTTCCACAGCATGCTATCAAAACAAAAGAGTAATAATTGTGTACTGAAGTCAGAAGGGAAAGCTACAATAATTGTTTCTGCTGATAGGTCTCTTTCCCTCACAAGGACGGACAATACAAAATTGGCAGAGAAAAAAAAGTATTGAGCTATCTGCAAGGCACATGAGGGTTTAGGCCAGAGCTTAGACTGGGGCAGGGGGCTATAACTAACTGGAAGAATGTTTTTCATCAGAATGACTTAGCAGAATGGAGAAGAAAGGAATGTTAAGTTTTTCGTCAGAATGACTTAGCAGAATGGAGAAGAAAGGAATGTTAAAGTGTGGCTTGCAATAGCTGCTTTGAAAATGGGTACATTAATGCTTTGGGCACTTTCCAACATGTGGATGAAGAAAATGTAAATTGGCGCAGCTCCAGTTAGTTAAGAAGAATTTTTTTCTCTCTCAGGTTTAATTTTTTCCTCGCATTTTCAAATAACAAGAGCTGTTCAATAGTTTAATTTTCCACGAGACAAGCCTTTGTTCAGCCATCTTGATGGAAATCCCACAGAAGAGTGATCCAGTCATTCCAGTACCATCTCTTCAGGCTTTCTGACCTCAACCACCAGCCTGAAATCATCACATGAATGGAAGAAAAAGCAATAGACTGTCTAAGGGGTAAGTACTCAATGTAGCCCAATGGATATTTTTAATTGTTTAGGAACACAGAGATAATAGAGAGTCTGCCATAATTCTACACACTACTGTTTCTCTTCTGCTAGATAGAGGGGCTCCAGTCCATTTCTTGTTGCAACTTCATTTAGGAAGAGCAAGCCTCAGGATGGATTTGCTTGCCTATAAGATGGATATCATAGCACAGGTGTTTTAGATGACTGGGATCAATGAGAAACCTAAAGGCAACTGTTATTACAGAGACAATACCTCAAAACATCTCCACAGAATCACAGAAACACAGAATCATAGAATCACTTGCATTGGAAGAGACCTTTAAGACAAGCGAGTCCAACCATAGCCTACCTCTGCCTGGTCCATCTCAAGATCATGCCCTTCAGCACCTCATCTTTTTGTCTTTTGAATACCTCCAGGGATAGGGACTCCACCACTTCTCTGGGCAACTCATTCTAATGCCTAACAACCCTTTTGGTAAAGAATTTTTTCCTGATGTCTAAACTAAATCTACCCTGTTACAGTTTATAACCATTTCTCCAGGAGGATGTTGTCAGGTACTGCGTCAAAGGCTTTACTGAAGTCCAGGTAGACAACATCACAGAATCATACAGAATATTAGGAGCTGGAAGAGACCTCAAAAGACCATCCAGTCCAACCCCTCTGCCCGAGCAGTGTCATCTAGAGTAGATCACATAGGAACGTGTCCAGATTGGTCTGGAATGTCTCCAAAGAAGGAGACAAGCAGGAGGTAGGACTTATGATGGATGACTAGATGCAAATGTATAGTAATTAGAAAGTTTAGGAACCAGATTCAAAGGGAAAAATCTGTCCTGTCTAAGTGGGTCATGGACAAAGTTTCCTTGGAATCCAGATTGGTATTTCAGGAATGAAGACCCACCTCTATTCCAGCCATTGATTCACTCTGATTGCAAACATAGACTTTAGCCCCTAGAATAGGATGCAAACAGAACCTGGTGTCAAACCCCACAAGAAGAAACTCTTCCACTAAGTGTTCAGCAGCCAATTTTAGTTCTTGCTGATCCCCATTAATGGTCTTTGAAGACTTTGTTACAAACCCTGCTGAGTCAGCTGTGCAATTATGACAGCTGAGCAATTTTAAAGTGATAAATGAGCCCTAGGTTCCTTTGGAAATAAATGACACCTAATTGACCATTAAGAATGCCCGAGACACAGCTGGTGATGCCTGAATGACAGCGAGTTTGGCCACTACGGGTGTTAGTTCCTATTGACAATGACAGAACTGAAAAGATCCGTAAAAGCTGCTCAGTGTCACATTGAAAGGAGTCCTGTGGCTTCACTTTACAGAAGCTACCCCAAAAAACTAGCCTTCATCAGAAAACAAACTGCTAGTCTTAACAGAGGGAACCAGTCAAGAAGCTTCTTAGAAAGTCTCACAGCAGGGTGGAGGGATTTCCACCAGTGCTGCCCATGCTGTTTTAGAGCCAGCAACATGCTCTTGTCTTGAACTTACTGCAACTCAAGTGATTTCAACTGAATTTTAATTCATGGACAAATAAGAATAGAAGATAGAAAAGAACATTTGTTTGTTCTGTGGGAAAGGGGAGGCAATGCTGTGCTGTTTTTGTGGGAAGGGAAGTGCTATTGTCCCTCTGTGACAGAAAAGCTTCAGGGTACACTTCTATTCTGTCTGGATGACCTACAGTCCTCGGACATCACCTGTCGCCACTCAGTCGAAGGGAAACTGAGTTTGACAGCTTGATTTGGATTTACCAACAGGAGAGATAATTCAAGAAAAAAAAAAAACTAATGAAAATGCATCAGAACAAAACTCACTTTGGATATATTTTAGTAACAGGTGAAGTCACTTTGGCAGAGACTTTCATTTTGCACTTAGCATTTTCTGTATCTTTTTACCAAAACTCTATTTCTGTACCACCAACAGGGAGATGTATAAAGGCAGTGGGGCAGTGGATTTAAATGTTATACCAAAGGACCTTCAGCCTCTTCACCCCCTGCCTTGTGGCACAAGGATGAAAAATTCAGAAAGAGAAATTCAAAGGTGGTAAAAAATAGGCTACTTTTATTTCCCATAGAATCTGTATATGGATTATGGAATTTATTGTATAAAGAGTTTCTAAATCCAAGAATAAGCCACTTATTAAAACCATTGAGTTGTCAGAATGTGTAGTGGGGGACACAGATTTTCACGCTTTTGAGGTTAGAACAAGACCTCACCCTTTATACTATTTTTCTTGTATTCCTCCACTAAAGATTTTTTTAGACATGACTCTGTAACACCTGCTATTCCCAGTCCATGGCCAGCTCTGAATATACTGTACATACAAGTATAACTTATAAAAGCAATTCCTCAGTTTATAGGCATCAAAATGAAAAGATTATCTTTGTCTAACCTGCTGTTATCTCCAACTGGATTCAAAGTTTCTAGTTTTGGTTCTTGATTTTTTTTTTTGTTTGGTTGGGTTTTTTTGTTTTTTTCCAGATTTAGGCTGTCTCTTTCAGTTTCTGGTGTATGCATGTAATTTAACATAAAGTGAGCTTTACAAACAGTTCCAGCTGAAGTAAACAAGGCACATACTAACCTGAAGCCATACTCAAACCTCAAGAAGCTTGAGGAGGAGCCAACAGGCCTCTTCGCAGAATCAAGGAATAACAGACTGTCAGGAGTTGGAAGGAACCTCGAAAGATCATCCAGTCCAATCCCTCTGCCCGAGCAGGATCACCTAGATTAGATCACACAGGAATGCATCCAGATTGGTTTGAATGTCTCCAGAGAAGGAGACTCCACAACCTCTCTGGGCAGCCTGTTCCAGTAATCCGTCACCCTCACAGTGAAAAAGTTCCTCCTTATATTAAGATGGAACTTTCTATATTCCAGTTTGGACCCTTTGCCCCTTGTCCTATCATTGGCCATCACTGAGAAGAGCCTGGATCCATCCTCCTGACACTCACCCTTAAGATATTTATAAACATTAATGAGGTCGAACATTAATGAGCTCTTTTCTCAACACCAAGTGCCGATTAGAGGTTCTACAACATGAACTATATTCCTGTGACAGTGAAACAAGATTAACAGATCAGAAGTACCAAGTCAGCACACAGATCTGGGAAGGGAACAAGTTGTCAGCTAATATTTGTTCACAGAGATAGATAACTCTTGGTGTAACAACATTGTATCACAGTGTTAAATGTATTCTGTAAGCACTTGTTAGTCACATTGGTTTAGAGCTGCCTCACTTGAAAGAAATAAAATTCTTCCATTTCCTGTCTAACATCTTGTAGAGGCAAATCAAGTACTCTGAGTGCATCTTACTCAAGGAAATCTATCAGTGAAATTAAGTTTTGCCTGTGTAAGCAGTTCTGAACTGAAAGTTTGATAGTGCTCCAGAAAGACCTCGGAACGGAACTTGGTATAGCAAAATCTGCATACAAAATCACAGAACAAAACCACATGAAAAGTAGAGGGTCCATACACTACAGCTAAATGGACTGATGATGAAATTTTTATGTCTTTGGTTCATTTACATATTATTCAGTTTATAGGACAAAGAAGCACCCGACTACTAAGCATGCCATTTGTAACTCTGTGGTGAGTTTGCAATGTGGCTTCTTTAAGAAGCAGATAGAAGTTTCTTAAGGGTCCAACACAGTAAATCCCAGCTGGGCTCCCAAGATCAAACTCCCAAACCCTGTCACTGACAAGGCCGGACGGGCCAATCAGGGCCAGTCACAGGCCTCTGGGAATCACATTTTAGAGAGAGAAACACACACACAGCCACATTTTGCCACCAGAGAAGGGAGTGAGAAGGTGTAGGAAATTTTGCAGACACCAAGGTCAGTGAAGGGGGGGAGGAGGAGGAGGCGCTGAGAGAAGATTCCCTGCAGCCCATAGAGAATACCATGGTGAAGCAGGTGTCGCCCCGCAGCCCATGGAGGATGAAGAGACCCCATGCAGCCCATGGAGAGACACCTGGGCCAGGCAGGAGCCCACCATGGAGCAGGGGGAGGAACATGGAAGAATCTGTGATCTACATGGGAGCAAGCTCCTGACAGAACCTGCAGCCCATGGAGAGAGACAACAGGAAGAGAGATACGTAGGCCCATGCTGGAGTACATTTGCTTTGGGGCTCTGTGGGGGACCAGGTTGGGGCCAGCAGTCTGGGACTGAGAGACATTTTATGATTTTGTAGAAGTGACCCACACTGGGGCAGTTGGTGAAGAGCTGAGGCCCAGTGGGAGAGGACTCATGTAGAGAAGGTCATGGAGGATTGTCTCCCATGGGTGGGACCCCACGCTGGCACAGGGAGAGCGTAAGAAATGCCCCCCTCCCCCCACAAGAAGGAGAACAACTCATGAGGAACTGACCAAAGACTAAAGCCTCCATTCCCTATTTCCACCCTCTTTCCCCCCGTGACATCCTGGGGAAGAGAAACATCATGAATAGAGTGAAGCCTGCAAAGAAGAGAGGAGTGTGGGGTGGTATTTTAAGAGCTGTTTGTACTTCTCATTATCTGACTCTGGTTTCTCTGAGTGTGTAGTGTAGTGTAATAAATTGAGAGTTTTCTTACCTGTCTTTTGTGTTGAGTCTGTTTTGCCCGTGGCACTAATTGCAGAATAATCTCTCCCTGTCCTTATCTCACTCCAAAGCCTCTCAACATGTGTTTTCTCTCCTTTCCAGCAAAGAGGGGAGTGATAGAG
This sequence comes from Heliornis fulica, assembly GCA_013399135.1. Classification (NCBI taxonomy): domain Eukaryota; kingdom Metazoa; phylum Chordata; class Aves; order Gruiformes; family Heliornithidae; genus Heliornis; species Heliornis fulica. The sequence goes on from VXBZ01008532.1 coordinate 57,168, forward strand.
TGACTTTGGTGGGTGTCTGGCCTTCAGCCAGGGCCAAACCACCACAAACTCATGAGTATTTTGTACAAATATATAATTCATGACACAATGTGTCATTAAACAAGTGTCAATAATCAGAATACTCCATTTGAAGCTGCAAAATGCATGCAGAAATCTCTCATCAAATAAGCCAGACCATAATTGTTTACCTACTTGGTTTGCCTCTTATTTTCTTTTTTTTTTTTTTAGCTTACTTTTCTTCACAAGAGAAATTAAAATTAACTCCACTGGAGTTAATTTCAGTGTCACTTTGCAAACTAAGCCATTATGATGCCAGGCACTGATCTCTGTTATTTTTGTGCTAATGTGAAATGTTTTGTGCATGAGGCCTGCAGAACATTTAGATTAAACAGGTTCAGCTCTTTAAAAAGCGGATGACAGAACTCTTAATTTCTTTTCAATCAGACTCTGTGGACTAGGACTCAAGAAAATGGGGAAAGTGGATGAAAGAGGAGAGAAACTTATTTTCTTTTTTTCCTAAGCATATTCAAGATAGAAAAAGAGGATTTGAGGCAAATTGACAAGTTTATTCAGACACAGAAAGCTAGAAAAAAACCAAAAGGAATGATTTTATGGTTTTGGGTATTCTTTTTGGTTTTAATTCAACACAAAAAAAAAAAAAAAGAGGAAACATTGATAAGTAGCCTGTGGCTACTTCCCATATTCCAAAACAAGAAACATTTCATGACAGGTTTGACTTTGTGAAGAATTTTCCCTTTTGCATTCATGCATTGTGAACTAGAGAGTGCAAGAACCAAGATTAAAAAACAACCACACAGAAAAAGTCTCTCTTCAATTGGAGCAGCTCCTATGACACTGTTTTCTAGCATTATGAGAAAGATTCCGAGAAAAACTCAAATGGAAAAGTGAACAAGTGCAGAAGTTTTAGAACACAGTAATGTTTCTGTGGCATTAAATTAACCTGGGGAACAGACGGAAAAAATTACCAAATTCAGGGGTTCAGTAAGTTGGGTTGTTTTTATATAGCAGACAGAATGAACCAAAAAAACCCCAAAACCAAACACGTACCTGAGTTGCACTAAGATAGTGTAAAATTTATGAGGGGACATAAATTTCCATGTTTCAAGTATAAAATACAAACTTTCTCTGGTTAGAAAAGACATTTCTCTGTGCAACAACTATCCTATTATTCTTTATTATGGTCTTGTGGCTTCCCATGAAGTATGTGGGTCTGACCACTGGCAGTGAGAGAAAGGAATTATTTTGCTTCCTGTCTTCCAGCTCAAATACCTGCGAGTATTTGTAAGCCTCTTCCCAAACACTGTTAGCACTCACTGACCTCCCATGGCACACCCCATAACAACCCCTCTGTTTCCCATCCTCTGTTGTTTTCATGAAACCCTGGAGCATCTCAGTTGGGAGGAGATGAGGCAGATCCTATAAATCAGGAAATGCTGCAGTAGGGAGTGTTACTTTACAATAAATGCCTATGCCTGGGGCACCTCTAGTCACAGAAATATAAATCTTATCAATCTCTTTAGAAATACCATGAGGCTTTTCAATGTTTAATAAAATAGGCTTCATCATTAATACTTACGTAGGCTGCCCTCCACTCCTGGCAGGCAGGCAGGCAGGCATGGCTTGGGAATAAGAATTTGCAAATGCAGAAAAGTCTGTTAACTAGTTTAAGTTCAGAGTGTGAGGTTTCCTAAAAGAAATAGGAGCCATTTTGCTTTCACCTCCCTTAATGCCATCACACTGCTTTGCAGAAACCCTCAGACACAGCAAGAATGACACTTAGAAGTTTCCACTGTAGACCTTGTCTGTCTGATCTGCTGAAGTGGCTGCTGGAAATAGTCTGAGGTGTGGTTTCTGCAGCCCAGTATGAACTATGAGACGGCTTTCAAGCTATCACATCCAGCTGAACATGCTGTCTGCATCACTACTCCATGCCAAAGATCAGGTACCTACTGCTTTCCCGTCTTGTCCCCTCATGCTGGTCTCTATGGAAAGGAAAGTCAGGCATTCAGCAGATGCAGTGTTCTCACCAACCTGAGCCATGAACAGATCCTCCACATGCAGCAGGATATAACTTAATTGGAACAAAACCTATATCAAAATCTCTAAGAGATGGATGAGAAACATACTTCTAGTAGAGTTCAAACACCTCTGCTGATGGTGGAAGGTCGGTATATTCAGGAGATCCGTGACTTCCCATGAAGTCTGACTCTCCTATTTTTACTTCTCCTACATTTCCATTCCAATCTCCTCCTTTCACAAGCCTGTACCAAGTTTCACTTCTCCAGCTGCCACTCCTCAGCTTGGCCCTTTTTCTGACCAATTCCAACTACTACTGAGTTGTTTAAGTGTTTCTCCATACCCTCTAATGCTCAACCATCTTCATATGCTCCAGGCCTTGCCTGCCTCTTCTTTTCCCAATCAGAGCACCCATTTTTCACCCACTGAAATTTAAGAATCTGGCTCTATCTTCTCTGTAATTCTGTTCAGACAGATGAATAGAGCAATCAGATCTCTTCCCTAGTCTTTTCTACAGGCTGAATACACCTGGGTGCCTCTTTTCATCTGTCTTATGGTCCAGGTCACTGAACATGAAGTTGATCCCAATATTTGATGTATGTGAAAGACAGGGCAAAAAGCTATCTAATAACTGTTTTCACTCACACTTTGCTGTTGCTGAGGTAGCCCAACAGAGTCCTGGCATTCATCTTTGCAAGAATCCCTGCAAATTCTTCCCTGGTAGCTTGTCTCTATTTCTGTCTCTTCTCAAAACTTTCATCTGAGCTTCTTTATTTTGCATTTTAACACCATCAGGAAATTGCTGCTTAGACAAACTGACCTCCTGCACCACCTACCTGGTTTCTGACTGATTGGGGTGAGGAGAGAGGCTTTGAGGAGAGAAGCTACCTTCAGACTCCTCTAGTGACAGCACAGAATTGTCACGTCCATACTGCACAGTACTTGGTTTGGGGTCTCCTCTGGACCTCCTGTGACTCTACATCAGAATTATTGTTTTCTGTTTAAATTTAGTTTCTTGTTTTCTTCACCAGATCAAATAATCAGAAGTAATGTGAGGTCTGTACATAGTTAGAGGATGTTTCTTGAAATTCAGAGTGTATAGCACTCACAGCAGGAAGGTATTCCTCATGGGAATTGAGAGTGCAAAGTCTTTTGGGACACTTTGGAAGACAGAAAGATCTGATACAGACCCATGCCTACTACTTTATAGAAACAGCCTCTGAAACAAACTGCCAGGCTATTATCTTGGAGTAAGCTAAATTCAACAGTCCAAAACAGAGCCAGAAGAATTTAAAATAATGTGGATGATCAAAGGTCTAGGGGTCAAACTCTCTGAGATTTTATTTAGCAGAAAAATACAGAAGAGTGATTTTCTCTGGTTCCCCTGCATCCTGACACAAGCAGAAGTAAGCAGCAATAATGTGAAGGTCCAGCTTTGCTCCTGAGCTATATTTAGGGGTGTTAACAGCTTCATCATCCAGAAAACAAAGTGGATGAAGGGTGTTTGAAGTGGTCTGGCATGGACTGAGAGTACAGCTGCTAAAATGCATCAGGTCACAGGGGAGTGTGTGGGAATTGAACATTTTGTGAAGGCATGTAATTCTGCTACCAGTGAAGCCGTTTCCACCGGAGTAAAATAGTTATCTCTAGCACTAACGCCATTCCTGAGGAATGTGAGGCCGTTTCTCCAAAACAACAGGTCTAAGTCCAAGAGATGGGTGAAGTTCTCAACATAAGAGGACTGACACATTTTTTTTCCTGAGTCATAGAAACTCAAAAAGAATTTTGGATGAGCCAGGAATTTTTAGACAGAATGGTTAGAATTTAGCTTTGCTTTAATTTTGCTTTAGCTTTGACAAATTCTTCTTATAGCATGTTTCTATTAATGCTTATCTGGATAAATACATTTTCCCATGAGTAATATTTTCTATAATTGTATTTTATTCATGATTATTGTATCTTTTCCAGTTAAGTCCCAGGAAGTATGGATATACAGAAATTAATAAAGTAAATTAAAAATAATTGTAAAGCCCACACATAAATACACATTATCATAAAATATTTAGTATTATTTGACATACAAAGCATGCTAATATTTCTTAACTGGATGAAACCAGCTGAAACTGTCTATGTTCATTCAGTTCATGAGGAATGGCCAATAATAGGTCCTGGAAATACATTTTTCCAGTCATGATATTTCACTCAATCCTAATTCATAACAGTGAACTTTATCAAATTTACTGCTGACTTTACAGGACAGATGTGCCAGATTTTCTGTGGTTTTAATTGAATCTCTTCTTCAGAGTTTTCATTTAGAAAACTGCCTTAATAAGTCAGTTTGGAAGGCCCAACTAGATGCATCAATACAGAAATATGAATAGGGTGATCAATACACATAGCAAGGCATAGCTGATCAGCTAGTGCCTTTACATGCCCACAGACACGGTGAATTTCAGAGAAAGCTGAACATATATCAGGGAAAACCTATTTTCACTTCTTGTTTTGGTGCATGGCAAGACGTATTGTTTCTTAAATTTGCATTGATGTTGAACCCATCAGTATTTAATTTCTAAGTTAATCTATATTGATTTCTGACAACAGAGATCAACATCTGCTTTTTACTTGATTCCTGGATTCAAATGAATGTCCAAAAAAAGAGAAAAGAACAATAATATTTTTAAAACTACAAAATTATTGTGTAAAATTAAAGTATTCACAACAGATCCCTGGAGACAGAGATATGAAGAGAGACAGATAATAAAGCAGAAGACATCATGCTGTGTTTTTAAATTTCAAAAATTTTTGGAACCTGGAAGAATTACCTAGGAAGATGATTAAATTATTGACATCTGAGCTGAAATGGCAAGGCTTTGTTTAGGATTCATCTCCTGTATCCATGCATCCATTTTAGACACTTAAGGGATGAAACACTTTTATAGTGACATTAATCATAGAATGAAAGCAATTTGAAACTAGTTGGCTGTTGTTAGCTGAGATTATTCCAAATCTGTGGCTCCACAGGTATTAGATTTTAATTAATAAATCAATATAAGAAAGCAATGCAACATATTTTTTCCTGTCAAGTGGTTTTGATCAAATTAAAAACATGTTTGTGCTGTTGTAGCTAGGTGGGTGTTGGTCTCTTCTCCCAAGTAACAAGCAACAGGAAAAGAAGAAATGGCCTCAAGTTGTGCCAGGGGAGATTTAAATTGGATGCTAGGAGAAATTTCTTCACTGAAAGGCTTGTCAGTCATTGGAATAGACTTCTCAGGGAAGTGGTTGCATCACCTTCCCTCATGGTTTATAAAGTGTAGATGTGGTGCTGAGGGATATGGTTTAGCGGTGGAGTTGGTATTGTTAGGTTAATGGTTGGATTTGATGATCTTAAAGGTCTTTTCCAACCAAAACAATCCTGTGATTCTATGATTCTATCCATGCACATATATTTGCATATTTATCTTCACATTGTTTTGAACTGCCAGTGACTGTCCAATTACCTCATCTCCAGATGAACTCATGCCTGTAATGAAAAAAAAACCAAAACAAACCCCAAACAGAACCAAAATGAATTAATGCTGATTTCAGCCTCCCGCCCTTAATTTTCAACCAGGATGGCAGGCTATGAATACTTCATTACTGGCAGAACCTGAAAATCTTGTGAGCCTTCTGAAGTCTTCTATGGACATTAAATTGCAAAAATATAGACAAAAGAGTCCTATATTAATATTTCTCACCCAGCTGCAAAGTGTAATCATTATATATGATTTTGCTCCCTCTTAAATGCTTAGAAGAAGAAAAACTACACTTTAATTTGTGACTGATGGCTGCAACATTTATCATGCATGGAAGCCTTGGGGTTATACACCGTGCCAAGAGGCAGAACCTTAATCCCAATAATTGTGTTCGGCTCCGTTTTGACAGAATCACAGAATGTTAGCAGTTGAAAGGGACCTTGAAGGATCATTTAGTCCAACCCCCTGCCTGAGCAGGATCACCAAGATCAGGTCATACAGGAACATGTCCAGGCAGGTTTTCAATGTCTACAGAGAAGGAGACTCCACAACCTCTCTGGGCAGCCCATTCCAGTACTCTGTCATCCTCACAGTGGAAAAGCTTTTCCTTATGTTCACATGGAATGTGCAGCCCAGAATGGGACTTTTTGGAAATGCTACTCTTCAGTGCAGACACCATAAAAAGGACTGAGAGTTTCTGGTTTGTATTTAATCTATTCCATGAATCATCATTTCCTGATTTATCCTATCTTCTTGTAGATTCAGAATGTAGAGCCCAGAAGAAAATTCTCAGCAGACAAAAATTAGTAAGAAGCTGAATACAAGGTAGACCCAAATGAATCAGAACAATGAGAATCCCCAAAATCAACTCTTCACAAATGGGTTTCTGGGTTGACAGAAATCATAATCAGGTAAAACACTGGCAACACACTGCCAGTGTGTTACTCTTGCAAGAGAACTAACAACAAAAATAAGGGCAGTACTATCTCCCTCTACAGTTCCTGCATTTACAAGTATATTTTGAATGAAGGTGCAGGCCTATCTTCCAGAATAAACTTATAACTATGAAACTTATAACCTGAAGGGAATATGACTTCCACAAGGACAAACAAGGGCCTTAAGAAGCAAGATTGAAATACTTGTTCTTTGCCTCAGCATTTCCTCGAATTATTGCAGGTTGTTCCATATTTAGTATGCTTTTATGAAGCCCTAAAATATGGTTTGGGATTCCATTCTGAGGAACACCACACCTAAAAAATTTATCAGAGTGTATTGAGTGTCAAGTAGTCATTTCATTGTGGTACAACAAAAGAAAACAAACTTCATACCAAATTTAGCTAAGCATTTTTTTTCCATGGGAAGGTGAAAGGGATGCTAAGATTTTAATGATTATAATAAAAGTTTAAATGATAACACTAGGCATATCTTCCACAGGGACAGGTCATGAATTTTAATTAAAAGTCATATGATTTGAGATCCTTTAATACTAAACACTGTGTAATGGAAAATTAAAATGATTTCTTTACAAAACATAACCAGTGAAATTCATTCCTGACTCAGTTTTGGTAAGGTTTAAAATTAAATTTGGCTGAATATAAACTTGAATAGTTATTTAATTGGCATTAGAAGATAAACTTTCACTTGCAATCTTCAAAGAATATCACAGTCTAAGTACCCTTGACAAAGACTGTACAAGTATTATCACCCGTAATTTTTCCTGGTTATTAACAGATATTCTGTCTTAAAACACATGACAAATAAATTGGCATAATATTTTAATTTATTTTTTCTATTTGGTAGCATCCTTTCAATAGTGTTCAAAAAGCTGAGAAGGAATGTAACAAATGGAATCCTGTAAAGTAAACTGCATTTCTTTAAGTAATCTTCACATTTTCCCCTGTTTAAATTAGTTCTAACTTTCTTATTGACCTAAATATGTGTCCTAAGCATATCATATGTATTGTTAAATGTGAGTGGTGGTGGTGTTGGTGGTGGTGAAGGGGGGGATAACAGATTGGGTAAGAACTAGTGCATATGACTTTCAAATTTTATTTTGAATATTCTTAGCAGTTTCCTTGGAATTTTGTTGAGTTCTGTAATTCTGTTCCTGTAAAATCTGTTTACAGATTACAGATTTGTGAAAGACACTCCTTTATCTGATCAGCATCAACTAGAATAATTATGCTGGGTTTTTTTAGAGAAAGAATAAAATCAGGCAAGAACTATGAGCACAGGGGAAAACTCAGTAATGATTACACTGAGCATGGTTTGAGAATACAGGAAATTACAGGATCTTGAGTTATGGGTGTCTCTTTGCCCTGCAGGCAGTAACTACCTTTTGACTCTTTCTCATACTCTCTTCCTTTAAACTCCACAAGTACCAACTGCTCTCTCATTCAGGTACTACCCATCTAATGTGTTTCTCAGTAAAATCTGAACATTAGTTTCTAAATTCCCATTTTCTACTGCAGTTCTGAAAAGTGACATGTGCATCTGAAAGTCTGTCACATTCTTCCAGCTGTAGAGGATTGTCTAATAAAAACATTACCTTTGTCTACTAATACTGATCAGATATTCTCCTAAGTATCCATAGAGATGCAAATATATGCGTTTGCATATTCAGCAAATGCACAAGAACATCCTTTTGGCAAATGCTGCTTCACAACTCCATGAATCACTTTATCTTTATAAATTAATCATGGGAAAAAAAGAAATCCACTAGAAGCCCTTAAGGATGTGTGTTATATTGAAGAAAGGAACAAGAGTTAACTGTGTAAATGCCTTATTGAACAGGAACCTTGGGACTCCTCATCCTGCATAGCACAGAGTAAGGGAAGCAGGTTGCATTATTTTTTATTTCTGTAATTAATAATTTCTAAGAGTCACTTGCACATAGTAGACTTTCATTAAGTGAATCTTAACTTGTGTCCGACACTAATGAATAAGTATTGACTTAATTTCATACAATTGTTAATTCATTGATTCATTGATTTGACTTCACTTATCTAAGTCTGAAAGACTACATTATTCAAATTTAGTTAATTTAATTACAGTGATAGAATTTTATTCTGATTCTTGTAGATTTTTATTTTTAGTACTTAGCTAGTTAGCCCATAAAAAGGAAAAGAGATTTTGTGTTTTTTTTTCTTAATTCCATACTATAATAAGGATGACCAAACCAAGAAAAATATCCCTGTGAAGATAGGTACTAAATTTTCACTCTCCTTTGGTTTGTTTCAAAGCCTCCATACTCATATGCCCAAAAAGGAAAGTTATATATACAGATAAAGAATTAATATCTGATTAATCAAGAATTAATATCAAATATTCTTTTTTACTACCCAAGTTAAAAAAAAAATCCTAGCACACCCAAATACACATGATTGGATTAATCACAATTAATGTCTTTTGGTTAAGACTTAAATGTCTGATGGGATTTATCATCTAACCTCTATCAGCAGAGAGACATAAGAAGTTTCACATAGCATTTTATTGTATGCTGTGAAAGCTGTCTAGTGCAGGCAAGTCTCTGTTCTAACATGCAGGTGTCCTGGTCTCCATTAACCACCAAGGGAGGCCACGTACTGAGTTCAAACTAGACATTTAACTTCTTTACAAAGGCTGGCCGAGGTGGGGTCCATGCCTAATATACATAATTCCCTATGATTTCTAAGCTTTGTGCATTCATGGAAGTTGAATCTTAGAAGAAGTCTCAGAAAATCAGGCACTTTTGTAAGTTTTCAGTATTTATAGTTTCAACCCCAGATCAAAATATTCTTTGATAATCAAATTGCAGACCTATTCCTACTCACTTAGGTATTACAAGAAAAATGCAGGGCACTTTAAAAGCAGTCACCAGTCAGCATGAGAAATCTTAAGATACCAGTTCAGTGGGAACTAAGAACCTGATCCTTGAGCTGGGCATCTGATCAAGAAGACTGCCACATTACTATGGTGCAAACACTCCCCAGTGGACTTCTCCACATTGAATGTAAGCCTGGGGCTATAAGTAAACGGAACAAAAGAACTTTTCACCATGACTGGTCTGGGTCACAAAAAGAGAAAAGCAGGAACCACCTGGAATTTCTTGTGTGCCCTGCCCAGGACAGGAGCTTCACAGATTCCACTTGAAGTTTTTTGAAATGTGATGCAAAATGCAGGCCTAACTGCCCAGCTGGAACCAGCAGAAACTGCAAACAGAACAGAATCTTACCTGGATTTTTTTCTTTACACTTTGGATTGGGACAAAGGTTCAGGCAGTTTCATCTGGGGTGCTTTTTCTGAAAGAAAATGAAAAGTGATTGCTAACCAAACTGTTCTGATATTCTGTGGCTAACTCCTATTTAGAGACAGTTTTCTTGAAAGAAGTAATTTATAGTATTTCTTTCCTAGTAAGAAAATATCTTCTTATCTGAAGATTCTGAGCATAGCTTTTGCCATGTGCAAATATTAATGTGCTTTTACATTGCTTTGTGAAGGATTAGGGTCACCTATTAGGGTGGGAAAAAGATTAAATGCAAATTAGTTGAAATTACTGAAACTTCTGTAATACATAGAAAGCAAACAAAACTATAGCATATGCTGTTACAAGGAATATTAACAGTATTCTTGTGTTGGCAGAAATACAACTAATGCATTTACTTACAAGTTAGTCTACAAATTCATGGCAACTGTGATTACAGTCAGGAGCAACAAATGAGCAGTATTCCACTATCTGACAGTTTATGCTAATATACGCTTTGCATTTATATGCTGTTTCTGCTTGCTTGCCTGTTCTCCCCTCCCTGAGAGAATGCAGGTACCATTTCCTGACGAAGAACAGTGATGAAAAATGCTATGGCCCACAGCAAACCATCTTAAGAAAGTTCTTCCAACCACTGAGATGAGATGCTCAGCCCAGCTCAACCCATTCCTCATTTACCAATTCCAATCCACTTCTCTCCAGCAGGCATGTAGCAGAGAGCAGCTTCTGTTTTTATCTTCAACTGGAGACCATGAATAATTTCTTCTGGATTGTATTTAATCTGTCACTGATCCATCCACCTAGGTAGCAGAAGTTCTGCCTACATCCCAGGCCATCTTTGCACTGATAGATCATATGAGGTGACCACAGGGATGGACTGTGCTTTACCTTTTAATAAGTCTTGAAAGCAATCAGATGGCTGAAGCTGTGGAATCAATTTTATATGCTTGTCAGATGATGCAAACCTTTAGTCTAGCATGCAGATTATGAGAAGACTTACATTTTTACTATTAGCTTTTAGAGTGCCAGTGAGACTTCTGTGAAATTCTTAATAATGCTATTAGTTTGGAAAGGATCATAATTGACAGTGAATGTTTAGAAATCCAGGAATATTTCTATAGGTGAGTTTTCAAAAAACTAGTAACCATGCACATCTCCTCCTTCCTCCCACATAATTCCATGCACTATCAGTTCCTCAGTGCTGACTTTGCAGGGCACATTATACCCTTAGCTAACAGTCATGGGGGTGGAGGGTGGGGCACCTAGGTGGGGTTTGATATCCAGTGAGGCTCTGGAGCATTATACCTGAACACACATATTATCTTGTGCAGATGTTCCCTTGGGTCCAGTTGTAGATATCTCTCAAAGCAAGTGGGTGTTTGTGTAACAGCTGCTACCTCAACAGATACACAACTACCTTCACAGCTAAAATACAGATGTCTTTAACCTGCATCACTGGGAGCTGTGACCATCAAATTGTCTGTAGATCCAGCACTGGAAAGAGAGCATAACATGCTGACTAGGAAGCTGAATTTGGTCATATAAATAGTAAGTTATTATTAGAAAAATACAAGTACAAAAGTTAGACAAAAAACCAAACTTGGCAATTAAATATCTCTGAAGTTTTAGTTACACTTCACCTTTTTAGGGGGGTTGAGGAGTTTACATGCAGCTTTCTAACTTGGAATTAAGATAACTGATGGGCAGTTTCCCCTCATTTTCAGCAGCCTCTGACACTCTAATTAAAGGTATTTTAAAATCAGCTTCAGGCTTGATTCAAATTCAAATTCTGAATACTGCTTTTCTCATTCCCTTCCTCTGTGAAGGCATTAGAAATTTTGCCTGGCAGTAGTCCATAACAAGTGAAGCAGTAGCAAAAGGCACTGACACTAGAGATGAAAAAGGGTTTCTTGCATGAGTATAGATCAAAACCACTCTCCAGCCAGCCCTGCCTTTCTCTCTCCACCTCCTAACCTTAGGGATGAGGGCTCGAGCCTCCAGTCCACTTTTTCTCAGGCCCCAAATGCTCCAAGCTCTCCCTTCGCACCTTCACCCACAGCTGAGCCCTCACACTTTCCTTTCTTCTCCCCACCCCTTCTTCCAAAATACTTCCCTCTTCTGATGCAAAGAATAATGTATCAAGCTTTAACAGTCAATAAACACAGTTACTCTACTGCAATTACATATCAGCTTGGGTTCATATATGTATGTTCTGTGAAACATTTAAAGAGTTTCTTCAAGGTTCTTTGACTGCTTGCACATGGCTATAAAGGAGAGTGTCTTAAACAAAATAGCACTGCTAGAGTAAAAAATTAACTATAAACCAAATCCTAAATAACTAAATAAATAATTACACATATATATTCATATATGCAAAATAAATATTTTTTAAAATAATAAGTATGTAACCTGTGAAGCTAATTGCAATATATGTTTTCCCTCTGATGGATGGACTGTCAAATCTTCAGTGAATGGGATGAGTGTGTGCAACTGAAGACATAATTTGTCCCTTAGGGTAATAGCTGTTGAATGAAGACAGAGTCAGGCAGTGCTCTGATCAGACATATTTCAAATTGGCCATGTTTGTGCCCATTAACAACTGGAGGAAGAAGGAAGCCTTAATTAATGAGAGTGTTGGAAGTTTTTAAAAATAAATGTTGGATAACTTACTGGTTGACTGAATAAATTGGGAATTAAAATTGTGTTCTGCTGCTGTCTACTTGTGAATAACCCATGTCACGGGAAAGACACTAAAAGAGCCCAGCAGAGGAGCTGGTATTTGGAGCGTGATTAAGTATAAACTAGAGCAGATGGATTTTTTTTTCACTTCCCCATTCCCTTCACCAGCTTCCATGAGATTTGATCCCAAATATTGGTATTATCACAGAAACAAATAAATTATCAGACGACCATTGCTTTGAGTGTCAGGAAACTACAAGACATGGAACTCGGAACATTTTCTCTATAAGGTGCTGAAATGACAGAAGAATTCAGTCCTCACGAGATTTTAGCAGCACCAAGGTTTTGGTGTTTCTTCCTCCCCGAGAAACAAATAGTGACCATGGGTTGGGTCAGTAGGCAAAAATTCAACTTCATTCTTCCCCCAGGGTTCAAGTTAAAAAATAGCACATCCTAGACCAGTAGGTACCCAAAATACAGGTAGACAAACAGGACTTAAAAAGACAGAGGAAGAACTTATGAAAAATTTATAAAGTTTTCTCTTCCTATTGCCACCCACTTAACTATTGACATTTTCTCCCAATTACATACTAAAAAATGGGCTCTAAAACTCTATCTTTTATGTATATGTATAACCCTAGCTAAGAAGATAGTGCCAAGAATGTTTCCCTAATAACATTATAATTAACTTCTCAATTACCTGCACGTGTCCTACTCTACAAGATACTCAGGCTTGACTGGTGATCTAAGCAACAAGACCTTCTAAAATCATGTATTGATAACTTCAAGGTAAAAGCAAATTATGCTATCTTTCAGAAGAGTCATTCTGTAAAGATGTTATACTTCTAATAGCTCAAAGTTTGTTTTAATGCATTTCATAGTAGATAGATGTTTAGATATTTAGCGACAGCTGAAACAGGAGACATAGTCCAAGTTATAAAGCAGATAAAGAAGGCACAGCATGTAACTCTTCCAGGCTACCAAGAATTACCAGTGTCTTCAGTGCCAAATAAGATCAGTGGGAAAAACTATCTGAACCTCACAATCACTTAAAAAACAGGATAAATTCCATTAAATTTGCCAGGAACAGAATCACAGAAATGTAGTGATTGGAAGGGACCTTGAAAGGTCATTGAGTCCAACACCCCTGCCAAAGCAGGTTCCCTAGAGCAGATCACACAGGTCGGCATCCAGACAAGTCTCGAATATCTCCAGAGAAGGAGACTCCACAAAACCCTGGGCAGCCTGTTCCAGTGCTCTGTTACCCTCACCATGAAGAAGTTTTTCCTCACATCTGTGCAGAACCTTCTGTGGTCCAACTTGTGACCATTGCCTCTTTTCCTGTCCCCACAGGCCACTGAGAAGAGGTTGGTCATCTCCCTTTGTCTCCCACACTTCAGATATTTATAAACATTTACAAACAGGAGAAGATGAGCTTTCCTCAGGATTAGGTGTAATGTATGACAGAGAGAGGAAGATTGACTTAGTATAAACAGAAGCTTCTCTTTCTGCCCTTAATGTCTCTACAAAACTTTATTTACTGTAAAATTCATCATGGAAGGGGGCACTGCCTACAGAGGTATGGAATCATTATGGATTGCAGGGGAAGAGAATTAGTGGATTGCACATGAATAATAATACTGTTGAATACTTCAGAATTTAAAATCAGATCAAAGACATCTACATTAAAAACATCTCCTAACAGGTTGAACATGTGTCTTCTGCCTGGATTTTGTTAAGCAACTGATTTTGATGCTAGCTCTCATGATTTTATCTCAGAGGTTCTGCAGTTTGATATTTTTATTTGACCGAGCTACAAACAATAAACAGTTATAGAAGGAGCTCAGCTTTTGGTTAAAAATATATAAAGCAAACTTCACCCTTCAAGCATGAAAATAAGAATGAGGAAGTCACACACAATTCAAGAAAAAAAAACCCAAACCATCCTGAGAATACTTATTTGCTTCTGGAAATTTAAAATTCTGTGGTTAGCCATGGTGAATTGTGACTCATGATACTGTATCTAACTCTTCATTTTAATGGGTTTAAACTGAAGGACTGTAGTTTTAGATTAGATATTAGGAAAAAATCTGCCCCGTGAGGCACTAGCACAGGTTGCCCAGAGAAGCTGTGGCTGCCCCCTCCCTGGCAGTGTTCAAAGCCAGGTTGAATGGGGCTTTGGGCAACCTGGTCTAGAGGAGGGTGTATCTGTCCACGGCAGGGGGGTGGAACTGGATGGTCTTTCATATCCCAAACCACTCTGTGACTCTATGACAGTAGGAGAACATTGGAATCTGCAGAACAAGATTGCAAGTTGTCTAGACTAGTACTTAGGACTATTATTCTTTGTGATTGATATTTACTTAATTAAATAGGTCTGCGGTCTTTAGCTCACTTAACTGTAGTGCCAACTTCTATTGCTTGCTCAGAGCAACAACCTTTCTTCTTTTGCTATTCAAACAACAGTTGTCTGTCTTACATGGGTTTTCATGTGGGATTCATTCCTGCCTTTCAGGCTTTACAGAAATGAGCTACCTGTAGTGCTTGATGGATTCCTGTGCCTTTAAATGGCTGCATTTACACAATCCTAGGGAAAGCATCTCTGGAATAACCAGAATTGTTTCCACATGGCATATATGACACAGGACTAGCACGCAGAGGTTTTCAAAAGTACTAAAGATGTAAAACTTTCCCCGAGAAAAGTAACTGACAATCACATGTCTGACAGACAAAGCAGACATTGAAAATCCTTTTCAGTTCTATTTTAAGTTGTCTTCTAATCTTCCACTAGAAGTTCAAAGTATGGCAAAAGTCTGTTTTCTTCTGGGACAAGTTTTAGGTCCAACTGTAGGAACTTTTCTATTATTCTCCAGATGGAAATACTTGTCACTGTTTGTTTCTACAAATAGATACACCCACCACAGTCTCTCTGGGAACAAGTACATAGAATGAATACACAAAAATCGTTAATGTGTTGAAACTGCAGCATAAAAGGATAAGCTACTGCTACCCCTCAAATCAGAGGTGAAGTGTACAAATGGAAGAAACTGAAAACTAAAGACCAGTCTTCAGGATAAAGCCAGGAACTGAAATGTCACCAAACGTCTGGTGTAGGTATCATAAGGCAGGACAGATGAGTTTTCCTCACTGTTGAATGACAGAGGGTAAGCACAAACTGAGCCCCAAATGTACAGACACTGAGAATTAAACCTGAAAATTAATAAGCCAGACTTGCAGTTAAGATTTTCGGGAATGTCTCCCTTTGTGTGACCTTATACTTTCTATAAAATAATAAGGCCATCAGTATCAGGCAAGAGTATTTATACCAAGATGTATGCTAAATACATAGGTTTGTCATGGACATATATCACAAAATACTATCATCTGATATGTCCTAAAGTCTGAAATATAATCAAAAATCCATTATCTTTTCCCAGATGAAGCACAGAAGCCAAAGGCAAACTGAACCCAAATGAATTTCCTCTTAGGCTGGTGGTCTTGCATAACAGATCTGCTGCATTCCTGTTATTTTCAGAGCAGAATGCCTCCCTTAGTTAAGTCTTCATTCCCCAGAGCAGGAGCTATATTATTTATAACAACCATTGGTGACAGAATTATACTACTGTCCAGAAGCAGCAGAAGAAGAGAAAGCAAGAAGAAAATACAGCAGTTGAAGAATAGGAGTTGAATCTTGATCTGTGTCAAAAGTCAAAATGGAAAGCAAAAATAGACTGTGGGAGCCTCAGCTGGTATCTCATTGGCAGCTGCTGGGAGGCACCAAGAGACTGAATATCATTAAACATACTTAAATGAAACAGAAGCTGAACTCTGTCAAAACCTGAAACAAAAAGAGAGCAAGTTTTAGATATTCTTAATGCCCCACTGGTCTAAATGACACAAGATAAAGATTCTAGTAAGAATAACTGTAATGAGCTTCACTCTTGAACAAGGCATATGTGCCATGTCAGCATGTCAGAGCAAGGCATAGAAGGATTCAAGTTCAGCTGTTTTCCCTCTGTTTAACATGTAGGGAAAGTTTGGTACCATGGTTTTAATTAGTTATGTGACATCTCCGACTGAGCTATCAAGTAACTCAGCTCTTTCTCGATCTCATTATTGTAAAAAAATCACTGGGTTCCTGAATATCTAATGCTGGCATCAGCACAAAAAGATGTGTTGGGCTGTTCTTACCCCAAGAGTCCTGCAGAGTCCAAACTTCTATGAATATGTATGTTGTGGTCTCTGTTCCTCCTTATGCATCACTGAGGGAAGCCCTAGAGGACCCTATAACTGGAAGGTAATGAACCTGTCACTCACACCTGTAAGACTTACTGACAGCAGAGGGTATCGAAAAAGCACGGCCCGTCCTGCTGAGGTTTGGTCCCCAGAGAGGCACCACCAGGGGGGAGAGCACCTGCCTCATCTCTGTCTGTGTGGCTTGCAGCCAGGAAGGCACTTCTTTTCCTTAATCTGAACACAGTCACTGTGAAACTGAGACACGGGCTGTCGAGACGCGATGCACAGTGCAGACACCAGGATTAGGTGTCTGTATGAGATGTTGCCCAAAGAGCTATGCAATCCATTACAGAAAGGCGAGAATTATGGACAAAGCACTTTGGCACATCATTTCCAAACTTCTTTGGTAAAAAGTATCAAGTATAAGCAAGTGTGTCATGTTTGTAGGACCTTTGGTGGTGTAATCTGGTGATAAATCTGTAGCTCAGCTATTGCCATGCAGCATCAACACAGGGGAGCTGCTACAGAGCCAATTTAAGGCATCAGTTATACACAGAGCCCAGTGGAGAAGCACGGATGAAATAGCATGGCTGTTAAAGGCACTGATAACCTGTTTGCCAAACAGGCAGGTAACTCAAAACCCTACTCACACCAGCATGTATGCAGTTAAGAGTCACTCCCACCCTTACCACAATCAAGTCATCCCCACACTAAGGAATCACCTCATTTGCAGAGACACTGGTCAATTTGTTACCCCAGGTGCCCTGAAAAGGATATAAAAACCTGAGTGACATTTAAACTGTTTGCCTCTGTTCAGCTGGCAGCTGTAAAGGTGTCAGTTAAAAGGACAACAGGGCATTTAGAAACATACTGGTTAAGGCTGGTTACGTTGAGAATTTCCTATTAGTTATGAAAGCTTTCCAAATGCCTGCCAGAAATTATTCCCCAACAAAATACTAGAAGCTTCTTGAAATTACCAAATAAGTCATAGATGACCAGGACTTGAACATTACATACAGATACAAATGTATCTTTTTTGTTTCCTTTGCATTTAAATTTAGATTTCATTATGAACTTGTGTACTTTTAATGACTACATAGATTCCGTAACAGCTTTTTCAGACTCATGAACCAGAGGTTAAATACACAAATTTGCTTCAAACAACCATACTGTAATAGAACATGGAGATGAAAAAGACCTATTAGTTAGCCTACACCATTTTCCTGGCCGCTAAAAAATTGTTCCCTGAGGTGTATTTCACAATACTTTGTCCAGGCTAGTTTTATTTGACCAGAGAGCTGAGCAGCTGACCACTGCTACTCTTGGGAAATTTTACTGCAACTTAATGAACTTCACATTTAGGAAGTGTTTTTTGCAGACATTCAGTCTCATAGGTTTCTTTCTTTTTTTTTTTTTTTTTTTTTTTTATATTTTCTGTTTATAACATACCTCCCATGAATAATTGAAAAGTTTACCTAAATTATACTCTTATTAAATGTGAAAAGCATTCCAAACTGTATAAACAGCATGTTTCCTCCTGCCACAGACTTGCCAGAAATTACATCTTCCTTTTCAGTGACTGGCCTATATAAAAGATAAGACTCTACAGTTACCAGCAATTTTTGAGCAATTGTGTAAGTTCTTCAGATACAACTGATCACCAGAAACTCAAAAAAAACCCAAACCCTCAGGCACCTAAAGTAGCATTTAGGGAGAATGCACTCAGGAAAGTCCTAAATGGAAATCCTGAAAGCTTCTGGCTCGGCTGTTGTGTCAGTCTGAAGCTACCATCTTTGAAGCAGTATCTCTTCCTGCCTAAAATGTTTCTTCCTCCTGAGAAAATTTTAAAGTAGATTTGTCAATTTAATTTGAGGTATGAATTTTCTCAAAATTGAATGGTGTTTGGATGTAGGATTTTAGTTCATACTTATCTGTAAAGCTAAAGAAATGTTTTATGCTTTTTCTATGTCTCCAGTCTCTCCATTTCTGAAACTCTCACCTATAGTTTCTCTGTCTCATCAGACCTGGCACACTAAAACTGGTGGATAAATGTAGAGGTTGGTGGGGACAATATTCCCCTTGACAAAATTCTTTGTGTGATATTCTCCAGTACAATACACACTTTAGGCCAACAGTGAACGAAAAAAATATAAAATACAGATCAATTCATATGTGTGTATACATACACACACTTATAAACGTATGTGATAAGCCAAACCAAAGAAAGAACTCTCCCAGGAAAGTTTTTTAAAAAAAAGACAGGTTCATGAGTGTTATGTTACTCTAGACCCTGCGTGACTTCAGCTGTTGCTGCCCATCCTGTCTGTGCCCATCCTGATTAAAGGATTTGCTTAGACCCAGGTCGAGTACGCCATGTTTTCCCTCAAGCTTATACTTTCCAAATATGCTCAGAAAGCCATGTTCTGCAGAGTAGAACTGCAAGACTACATTGAGCTAGACCTAAAATTCAGATGCTTTAAAAAGGCAGGCATTATGAAGAGGTTCCTCTTTGCATCTTGTACTTCCTTTGTTATTTTTAATTTATTCACTTTCTCTCTGTGTCTCTGTGATAATCCTCCCCTTGGTATGTTTTCACCCTTTTTCTAAATTTGGATCGTACTTTCCCTTTCCCTTCAGTCCATGCTGACTTGTTTGTAATTGATAGTCCAGTAGCACCATGTACAAAGTGACTCCTGAACTGTGTTTAATCACTGTGAGGGGAGGGGAACTTCAATCCATCCCTCTCTTACCAGTTTGATGCCAGTGCCAGAAACAGATACCCAGAAAGAGGAGAAGGATCACAGGTCAGCAGGAGAGAACCTGAAGTGAAGCACAAAAAAGAACTTCAGCTGGTGAGCTACCTTCATCTGGGCCCAGTTGAAAAGCCTCTATGCAAACTTTCTCAGTGATGGCCAGTGATAGGACAAGGGGGAATGGTTCCAAGCTTAAACATAGAAAGTTCCATGTGAATATGAGGAAGAACATTTTCACCGTGAGGGTGACAGAGCACTGGAACAGGCTGCCCAGAGAGGTTGTGGAGTCTCCTCTGGAGACATTCAAGACCAATCTGGACGTGTTCCTGTGTGATTTAATCTAGGAGATCCTGCTCTGAGGGGGGTGTGGGTTGAAAGTGGATTAAGATTGTGCCTGAGGACTCGAGGGAAGCAAATGTCACTCTAGTCTTCAAAAAGGGCAAGAAGGAGGACCCGGGTAACTACAGACCGGTCAGCCTCTCTTCCATCCTGGGAAAGGTGATGGAACCACTTATCCTTGGTGCTGTCTCCAGGCACATCAAGGATAAGAGTTCTGTTAGGAGCAGTCAGCATGGTTTTACAAAGGATAGAGTAGTGAGGTAGATTGAGACCTGGTTGAAAGGAAGAAGCCAGAGAGTTGTCATTAATGGGACAGAGTCTGGCTGGAGGCCTGTAACTAGTGGAATCCCTCAGGGGTCGGTACTGGGACTAGTATTGTTCAATGTATTCATTGATGACCTGAATGAGGGAATAGAGTGCACAGTCAGCAAGTTTGCTGATGACACAAAGCTAGGAGGGGTGGCTGACACACCAGAAGGTTGTTCTGCCATTCAACAAGATTTAGACAGGCTGGAGAGATGGGCAGGGAGAAATGTAATGAGGTTTAACAAGGGCAAGTGTAGGGTATTGAATCTGTGGATGAATAACCCCAAGTTATACCAACCAGACAGAATCATAGAATTGTAGGAGTTGGAAGGGACCTCCAGAGATCATCAAGTCCAACCCCCTTGACAAAGCAGGTTCCCTAGAATAGGTCGCCCTGGTAGGCATCCAGAAGGATCTTGAATATCTTGAGGGAAGGAGACTCCACAACTCCCCTGGGAAGCCTGTTCTATTGCTCTGTCACCCTCACCATGAAGAAGTTCTATCTCACATTTGCGTGGAATCTTCTGTGGTCCAACTTGTGACCATTGCCACTTGTCCTGTCCCCACAGGCCACTGAGAAGAGGTTGGCCATCTCCCTTTGTCTCCCACACTTCAGATATTAATAAACATTGATGAGATCCCCTCTCTGTCTGCTCTTCTCAAGGCTGAACAGCCCCAGCTCACTCAGCCCTTCCTCATAGGGCAGATGCTCCAGGCCCTTAACCATCTTTGTGGCCTCCACTAGACTCTTTCCAGGAGACCCCTGTCTCTTTTGTACCAAGGAGCCCAGAACTGGACACAGGTGAGGCCTGACCAGGGCAGAGAAGAGGGGGAGGATCACCTCCTTCAGCCTGTTGGCTCTGCTCCTCTTAATGCACCCCAGGATCCCACTGGCCTTCTTGGCCACCAGAGCACATTGCTGGCTAATGGCCAACCTGTCACCCACCAGGACCCCCACATCTTTCTCCTCAGAGCTCCTCTCCAGCAGGTCATCCCCAGCCTGTACTGATACCTACTACTGACATACTGATATACTGATAACCTACTACTGACATATACCATCTACCATATACTATATAATGACTAGTGGCAACTGAATTAGGATGAACATTTGCTGCATAAATCACAGCTGTGGAAATATCTTGAAACTTGTCTGTTGGGCTGCACAAAGCAGAATTTTTTGCTGGGCTACACCTGTCCACACCACAGTGAATTTGTATGCTGATGCCTCCTGAAGCTGATCCCAAAGCATCGGTATCAAAGGAAGTACCTCTGGTTTTGGTCTGTATTAGCAGATACAGCTTTTCACCTGAGCTGTGCTGGATGGAAGTTCAGCATCCTTGCACAGATGATTTCTATGCAGAAAGAGAGCAGCAGCCACCTAGGGTTTGCCCTGCAGCAGACAGCAGAAAACACATTAATCCTTCAGATTTTTTCCTCTGGCTTGCTGCCTGTCTGAGCCAAACTACAAGTGTCCTTAAGAACTGCTAACCTCTGACAGAAAGGAGAAAGGTTGCACAGCGAGCCCTCCTTTTTTATTTTTATTGGAATTACTCATACATGGAGAAAACAGATGTCTGCATGCGGTATCAAGTCTTGCGTGCTTGGAAGCTTATCTGTATTTTTAGCTGCATCTAGTAGGTCTGATAAAAGCTAAAACCACTCTCCTCAGACCTTGCACTGTTTACATCCTTAGATCTTCACGGCTATAGCACTGCCTCTACATCAACAATGTTATTATTGCCATTGTCAGACCACTGTTGAGGTAGCTGCAAAATAAGTTCCACACAGATCTCACAAGCACCGTGAAGACTATCACTGCTCCTAATCATATTATATGTGAAACAATGGGAAGGGGCGAGAAATTGAACTAATTTCATGGCTCGTGTGCCACCTTTGATTACTGAAGGTGTCATTAAAAGCAGATCTGCTGTGTAGTTAGATGAACAAAGATGAACAAAGAATTCAGATTGTTAAATAGATTGTCTCTTTCTGCCTTTCCTGACAGAGAGGGATGTCTGATAGAAAATGCCCACACTGTTCAGGGGTGCTGCAGCCATGGTTTCAGTACTGTGTGGTACTGGGGGAGCAGTGATGGTGGCACAGGGAGGGGTTGGTGACTTCTGCTCCACTCTGCTCCCCCCAGTACTGCCTATCCTGTGCTTACCTGCCTAACAGCACCTCAGGGTGCTCACTTGATGAAAGATATTAAATGTTGGGTGAAGAGGTTAAAGTTGGAACATGAGTTGTAGCCCCCTGTGATACTACCCACACCTCCTTCTGCGGGTCACCCTGCGATGCGTATGCTGAAAGACTTGTCTTTGTCAGCAAATGCTTGTTTTGAAGATGTCCCTGTAGCTGTAAAGCATTGCTTAATTCATGTCCTCAAAAGGGAAAAGTATTTAGAGCAAAGTTGAAATGCAATAAAAAGCATGTGCAGATGGAAACTGCCTCTTTTTTAGACATCCTCAGCACAGCTCAATTCTGCCTTGGGACCTTTCAGCAGCTCCAGGGAACATAATGCTTTAACTCAGGGGAAGTTCAAGGGAAGCTGGTTTACACAGGAGATGCAAGGGATACTCTTGTTAAACAAAACATGTCCTCTCTGAAGAGCACTCATCAGTGTGGGGTGAGGATGAATATGAAGGGCCACCTCTAAGCTTGGCATGCAGGCTCTGGGCAAGGGTGGAGAAGATCTGCAAGGGCTTTGCCACCCCTGTCGCTCTCAGCTCAGGAAACATTTTTGCCCTTGAAGCAATGACTTTGACATGAGGGGTTTTTTTTTTAATTCTTGTGCATCCATATATCTCACTGACTTTTGAGCAATCAAGGAATATCACCTCTTTGTGTTGTTCTTCGGGTATTTTGCAGAGGAAATGGAAGTCCTCATTGTGACATATGTGAACAGAGCTTCCCAAAGACATGTTTTGGAACATGTACTAGCCCCTGATATGTCTTCTTTAGGAGTCAGAAACATTTTCACAAAATGCTGCAAATGACTGTCTACCAATATCTTTAATACCATGGACAAGATTATTTATGATATATGTATGATATACATGTATGATAGTTTACAATATATCTATCTTAATGTAAGATATGTTAAGATACTTACCATCCCTTTTGTCCTTCACTTAATATCTCAGTGGAAGATTAGTACCTATTTCACTTTGATGATGCCCATGGTGAACCTGCAACTGTCTCACAGAGTGGTTTCAGTTTGCTAAAAAAAATCCTATACCTCTAAATAATACACAACCAGGAAGTGTAAGGGTTTCTTGCTGACTTTCAAAGAGAGACTTATGAAACCATAAATACTCCCAAAATCTTGTATTTGAACATGTCTTGGAGCCCGGACCTCCACTGTAGCTCTATTCTCTTCTTTTCCAATCATAATTTCCATGATTTTTTTTCTAAGAATGAGGAAAAGATGCACTGCTCTCTAGCTTTCCAGAGCTATAGCAACCACAGTCAGTTTTACTGATAAAGAAATTCTGACATTTACATCTTCTTCAGAAATACTTGATCTAGGTAGGCAGAATCCCTGCTGAACAATTGCTGACTCACTGAAAATACAGGTCTATCAGGTCATTATTAGTTTATATCATGAGTTTATATATTATAAACTCACATATTCTGAGTTTATATCATGTTACTCTCTGAGAAAACAGTGGAAAAGAATTCACTTAACTGAACTGCTCCTGTAAACAACTGTTTTCCTTGTTTAAATTAAAGTCACTTCCATTTTTATATACAAGATTGAAAATTAATCCAAATTCCCCAAAATGCCCCACTCTCTTACATTCATACATAAATTATTTAGAATTAGCCAATCTGGCTGCTTCAAGTGAAAAAAATGCAGATCTGAGATTCATCCAATGTGTTACAGCAGCAACTGAGTCTTTATGACTGAAAAAAGATGTTTGTAATGGAAACTGCAACTCATTCTTAACTACGCCAGCGTGAGCATGCTGTTCTAATATGCATGGTAAAACCTTATAAAATAACAAGACTGCAAAGTTTACTGCAGCAACTGTGCATTAATAGGCAATAAAGCACACATCATTTATAGCAAATTCAGTCAGTTATAAATTTCAACGCTTACTGCTATTTTACAGTGTCTATAACGAACATATAGCTGTGATTTGCATTCAGCTTATGCACGTAAGAAGCAATTCAGGAAGCCATGTGATACTTTCACCAACACAAAGCATGGTTCTCTGCCAACTGCTGCATAAATATTGTATACAGGGATAAGGCAGAGCTCCTCCAGCACCTCCAGTGAAAGATAATTCCTCCCTCTGTTAGTGGAGTGCATTGAACACACTCACGTTCATAACAGTTATATCATGGCTGCTGCAGGAACACATCACTCAACACAAGTGAATATAGATCTGATCTGCAGAAATGCTGATGAAAGTTTGGGTTGTGTCAAGCTACAGAGAAGGTATTAAACAAGATCTAAGCACAGTACATTAACTTCTGAAGTCTGAGAATCACCTTTTCCCTTCCCGTTGCTGGTTTACAGTCTTAGAATTCCACTGCTTTGGCCAGAGGCTGGTGATAATACCCAAATTAAGGTCACTGCCACGTGGACAGAAGAAAAAACTATTTTCACATAAGGAAAAACTTTTTCACTGTGAGGGTGACAGAGCTCTGGAACAGGCTGCCCAGAGAGGTTGTGGGGTCTCCTCTGGAGACGTCCAAAATCCACCTGGACACATTCCTGTGTGATTTAATATAGGTGAACCTGCTCTGTCAGGGCTTGGTCTAGATGATCTTTCAAGGTCCCTTTCACCTCCTGATGTTCTGTGATTCTACGACTCTGTGAAAAGCAGTCCGTTCAAATTCAGCTGTGAATTAGACTGTTCTTGAGCTCTGTCAACCATCAAAGAATCACTATATGATGTTACTTTGTTGCCAATCTTACAGGAAATAAAGGAGGTTTTGGACTAAATCTGTACCATTGAACTCAGAAATGCTTTGTTGTTTTGTTTTTTGGTGGTTGGGTTTCTTTTTTTTCTTTAGTTCCTGGAGCCAAATGCACAACACAGCTGTCTCCTAGTCTCATCATGTGTGGAGACTTGAGCAAAAACCAGCTCCTGTTGCTTCTCTCCTACTCCCCAGGACACACATGCTATTCTCCATGTATATGGAGCCTGCCAGGAGGCATCAGGCACTCTGAGCAGCTGTTAAATACATAATTAGCAGAAAAATATCAAATTATTTTCATGGTCTCCAAGAAATGAGCTGCACTTCCTTTATAAAATTCTGTAGTTCATTCACTTGCTGAACTTAAGTCTATTTCCAAAAGGTTAGGCACTAAGCACTGTGGTTACACATGCTGGATCTGGCTGGGTTGGAGTTAATTTTCTTTACAGCAACCCACATGGAGCTGCGTTATGGATCTATTACTAAATCGGTGTTGATAACACACCAATATCTTGGCTGCCTCTGAACAGTGTTTACACAGCACTAAGGGCTTCTCTGTTTGTCATTTTGCCCCACTGGCAATGAAGTTTGGATTGGGCAGGAATTTGGAAGGGGGCACAGCTGGAACAGCTGACACAAATTAAACAAAGGGGTATTCCATACCTTATGATGCTGTCATGGGCTGATGCAGGCTGGAGGCCACGTGCCCCCCAAAGCTGCTCCATCACTGCCCCCCTCAGCTGAGCAGGGGAGAGATGATATAACAAAAGGATCGTAGGTCAAGATAGGACAGGGAGAGACCACTCATCAGTTAACCTCACAGGAAAACAGACTCAACTCCAGAAAATTAATTTGCTACCAATGAAATCAGAATAAACCCAAATTAGAAAAATTTAAAAAAAAAATTAAAAATCTATTTCCCTCACCTCTCACTTCCTTCTAGTATGAACTTCATAGAATGGTTTGGGTTGGAAGAGACCTCAAAAAGCATCTGACTCTGACACATCATTCACCTATCTGTTAAAGGCTTAATGAGTCATTAATGACCACCTGTCAAGTGAGTTTCCACAAGTGAGCATGTGCACACTGTCCCAGTGGCAAGGTAGAGTGGACTTCCTTAATTTCGATATGGAAAAGAAAGACTTCCTAGATACTTATTTCAGCATCACAATTTAATTATCTCACCAAGTCTTCTGTTTCTAGATGCCTGTGTGTTGTTAAAAGAAGAAAAGGGAGAAATTGTAGTAAGTTGAGTCAGCTGAAACCTGAGCAGACTCAGAAGAAATTTATGACAATAGCCAGAATTCAAATAGACTAAGTTTACTTTAGAATACAAATGTGTTCCCATGAGCGTCTATGCCTGTTTTACTAGAGAGTGTATAATCACTCTTTTCAAGTTAAACAAAACTTGTGCATCAACTAGTGGAGAAAAATACTGATGAAACTGTCTTTCATTTTTATGTATGGATACATTTTGTTGAGGGCTTCACTCCCCTCCATAGCTGTAATGAACTAGATTCTTTTGAACTAATTCTAGTAAGTGCATCCTAAAAAACAAAACATAATTTAATGAACTGAAGGGGTGAAACAATTGCAAATACTGAATTCTTAGCTATTAATTTTTCCCTTTTAGAACAGACCCACTGCAGTCTTATAAATAGCCACTCCTCTTGTTGCTAGGATTAAAATGATCTCCCAGATGATTTCATGTTTTTCCTGTGGAGCAGGGTCACTGAGACATCACTCATCATTGTCTGGATACAATTTATCATCATTTACAACAATTTCAACATTTTAAATAAACATTACCAACTGCTCAGTTTCTTGGGCTTGCAATTACATGTAACTAATCCCTGTCTGGCTGTGTGTGTGGACACCAGCATTGACAGCTGACATGAGATATGTGAGATACTCAGCGCTCTCTGCTGTGAATGGGGCTGCCCCACATCATTTAACCTGGGGCAGTGTGATACAAGTCATGACAGCCTTGATCTGTCCTGGCCAGGCACAGGGCCTAGGTTAAACGGAAAAGGTGCTGGCAAAGCTATTGCACAGGCGGTGAAAATCTCACTTAGCATCCAAAGATTGTGCAGGCATGTGGCTGGAAAAACAGGATTTGACTCACCATCAGGGATTTGACTTCTCAGCCACCCATGCAAAGCAAGCAACAATGTGTGCTTTGCAATCAGCCTGCTTCTCTTAACTTCTATAAGTAGTCTGGAAGCACTTCTAAGTTTTCTGAGCTCATCAGAAGACCAACTGAATGTCCAAACCTGGAAAACTGATTTTGCAATATAATACCAAGGAGAACTGCTACATATTGAAGATGTACAGAAAAAAATGGACACTGCCATACTTCCTGGGGTCAATGACAAACGCAGTTTACAAGATAATATGTACTGCTAGGCATAAGCACTAGTTGAAGCAGTTTTAGTAAACTAACATGAATTCAGCTGACATTACAGATGGTTAAAAGCACTAGTTAAAAGAAAAAACACATGTAGAAAAGATGATAAGGTAGAGGTGATGAATATATGATAACTACTGGTCATGGACCTTCATACATTTTATGGAATTCCAGTTTCTTTCTTTCAGGAATCTTTGGTGTTTGGACCCATGTTAAGAGGGTCATAAGCATGTGACTAACCCAGCTTTAGCACCATCTGCTGTAATGACTCACTGCAGATTTTCCCTTTTGTAGAAAATAAACTTCTCAAAATAAAAATAGCTGTTTCATTTTTGGTATTATTTTTGTTTGTTTTTCTCTCTAAGCTGAAAAAATTATTTTTCTCTATAAACAAACTTTAACGAAACTATGTGTAAGATTAAAAATTTCAAGATTCTTGCTAAATCACTTATTTTCTTCAGGCAATTATCATCTAACTTCATTGTAGTAGACTCACTGTGTGCCAATAAACATTAACTCAATGTTTTCCCTATAATAGGATTTGGCAAGTTCATGTTCAGCATAGTAAGCCCCAGCCTGGACTGAACATCAATATTCAGAACCTTGGGGAAGCTCATGAAGCACACCAGCCTTTAAGGCGTGGTTTTAAAAGAAGCAGCCAAAGCATTTTATGTGCAAATTTTCACCCGCTATGGATCTAAAAACTTCATAGAGACATAGAAAAGCAAGTATGGTCTTTATATGCAGGTCAGCTTTGGGTGAGAATTGAATTTCATTATAATTACTCTAATTGGTTTTCTTTGAGCTGGGTTTATAGGGTTGTTGTTATGATGAGGTCAGGTTATATTCCATGCTGGAAATATTCAACCAAAGCTTTTCTCCAGATTAAGCAGCAGAGGAATTGAACAAACTGCACATCTTTCATATTTTTAGAAATGGCAATTCTTGCATCCATATGTGATGTTCAGCCCATTATTGCTATGCAATGCAATGTAATATATTAATAGAATCTGGAAATATTCTTGAAGTCTCATGTATTTTTCAACATATTGAAATTTGTATATTTTACTAGCATATGGCATTGTCATTTTCCATCAAATGAAGAACAAGACATGAAGGAGGGAGTCATACTTTTCTCCTAAAGCACTGTCGTAACAACAGATAAAGTTAAAATGAGAAACATTAATTACATTGAGACTAGCCCTCTTTATCAATGATTGATTTGCTGCAGAATCATATAACTACTGCATCCCCAAAACACAGTTATCTATCCTAAGTTACCATTTAAATATCTAGTCATGTACAGGCACAGTTAAAGCTTTAACTTCAGTATGAATAAGAATTGCACAAAAATACTCAGTACAACTTTTTCCTACGTGCTACCAAATGCCTTGCGTTGGTTTTTTTCCCCAAACACAGAAGCATGAAACATCAAGTCATGTTAAATATTTATAGGTAATTATAAAAAGCTGTTTTCTATCACCAGGGAAGACTGATTCAGGTCAATTGATCTAAACCATCATTTCAATCAGAATTTGCCTCTTCAGCATAGCCTGTAAAATATATTTATTTCCTTGAATTACTGAATTTAGAAATGCATTTCTCAGAGTAAATAGAGTTTGCAGTGATAACCTGATTTCAAAATATAGCTCGGTCTAACTATTGCTTCTCATATTGTTGGGCATGTATGAGCAAGTGGGGGAGAGAACACAGATGGATCAACCAAGCATCTGCTGTGTGATTTAATACTTAAGCGATTGCGAAGTGTTTAACTCATCTGTTAGCAGGAAAGTTTTAACACAACATTCCCCCAAACTGACTGATGAGTCCAACTGCCATTGTGAAAAATGGTGTCATTCTTCCATGTTTTATTGCTAGAGCCCTTATAGAACATGTGTAAGACTGGCATTCTTTGATGCTTGCTGGATTTACTATCATCCTAAAGTATAAAACTAATATATTACATCTTATGTTAAACAAGGCCATCTATTGTTTTTACCATAGAAATAAGTGACTGAGCGCTTTCTCAGAGCCATCAGCGAAGTTGAAGCACTATGATGGGTAACAGAAAACTGAATTTCTGAGGCAGCTTTTGTTTGTTTTTTTTCTTGAAGACAAGCAGGTTAACATGTTGATATTAAATTTATGGTGCAGAAAAATCAATAACAACAAACTCTGGTGTAACTTGATACCATTTCCTCTCATCTAAAGAAAAAAAGGTCAGCCCCTGCCTCTCCACAACCTCCTTTCAGGTAGCTGTAGAGAGCAATTAAGTCTCACCTCAACCTCATTTTCTCCATAGTAAATAACTCCATTTCCTTCAGCTCCTCCTCAATATTCATTCTACAGTCCCCTCACCAGCCTTCTTTGGTCATGCTCCAGTAACTCAATGTCTTTCTTTGTCTTTTTTTTTGTAGTGAAGGCCCCAACACTGGACACAGTACTCAAGGTGCAACCTCACCAGGGTCAAGTACAGGTGCACAACAACTTCCCTAGTCCTACTCACCACACTATTATTAATACAGGTCAGGATGCTGTTAACTTTCTTAGCCACCTGCGCAGATTGCTGGCTCATATTCACTACAGATTCTTAATGTCTTAAATTTGTTATATCATAAATTTGTTATATCATAAATTTGTTATATCATTACATATGATTTTCTAGTTGTATTTTCCTCCTTTGAAAGGTACAGGTAATTTTTCTTGGTTGATGATTATGCTTCTGTCCTGGTTCAGTCCTGGCCAAATACCACGCACCCACTCACTAACCCCTGTGCTGGTGGGATGAGGAGGACCATGGGAAGACAAAGGCAAACATTGGGTTTGGAATGAGGACAGCTTACTGACACAGCACAGTGAGTGGAAAACAACAATAGAACTTATTGAACAATATACACAAACCTGTGATAACACAAGGCAGCTTATGTTACACATAGACACAACACAGACCTTCCCAGAACCAAACCAAATCACCCCTCCCCAGCTATCTCCCTTTGATGGTGAGCATTACATCACATGATAAGGAATACACGCGTAGACAGTTTACCTCACCTGTCCTGGTTCCTTGTGGACATTAACTCTATCTTAGCCAAATCCCATTTACTAGTTTAATGAAGAGGAAGGTACTCCTATGCATTTCTGTAACAGAAAAAAAACCTCCAAAAGATATACACCTTTATTCTGAATCAAAAAAGACAATAAATTTCTGATAGTTCAGGCCAAAAACCTCACAGTACCAACAGCCACTGCCCTTGCATTACTGTCTTTATTATTATTTTGCATTGTGCCAGAAAAAGTTAGCTATTGGCTGCTATCATCTCTGTTCTTCAACTCTTATTTTAACACAAAGGTTACTAGCTCCACCTGAATCCAATTCTGAAAGAACATATGATCTAGTGTTGCAATAGCCTTTCATTACATGAGGCCAGCATAGAGCACTTGAGTACATCTCTCAATGTTACCATCTCCTGATAAATATAACATATATATAATGGTAGAAATATAGAACCATAGAATGGTTTGGGCTGGAAGGGATTTTCAAAGGTCATCCAGTCCAATTCCCTTGCAATGGCCAGGGATATCTTCAACTAGATGAGGTCACCCAGAGCCTTGTCCAGCCTGACTTGGAGTGTTTCCCAGTATTTCACCACCCTCACAATAAAGAATGTCATCCTCTAAATCTACTCTCATTTAGTTCAAAATCATTAGCCCTTATACTATTGAAACAAGCCCTACTAGAAGGTTTGTCCCCATCTGTCTTAAAGGTCCCCTTCTGTCAGAGATGCAAGGGGTATCTGTGATTGGAAAAGAGCTCAGCACACCGAGATGAGTTCAGGAGAATCTTTATTTCAGTTCAGCATCCATCTTGTTTTGTTACATCTTTCAGAAAGGCTTCCCTTTTTATTATACATATTGTGAGAAGGCTCACTGCATAAACACCTGTCCTTGTTTTCAATAAGCAGAACTCTTTTTCAGAAGCCAATTAAATTCTCAAAACATCTCTTTTGGTTCTCATACTCCTAGCTACTATCTATGACCTTCATTTTTTTACATTCATCAAAACACACGTTTTGCCAAGAGCATGGGCTTTCTTATCTAAATCCCAGTTATTCAGATGTTGATGCAGCTAAGCTGAGAAGTTCCCACAACCTTTGTATATTGAAAGGCCTCTATAAGGCCTTTCAATATACAAAGAATATATATATATATATTCTCTTTTTCAGGATGAACAACCCAAACTCTCTCAGCCTGTCTTCATAGGAGAGGTATTCCATCCCTCTCATCATGTTTGTAGCCCTCCTCTGGACTCACTCCAACAGCTCCAGGTCTGTCTTGTACTGGGAACCCCAGAGCTAGATGCAGTACTGTAAGTGATGTCTCACCAGAGCAGAATAGAGGGTCAGAACCACCTCCCTTGGTCTGCTGGTCATGCCTCTTTTGATGCAGCCAGGTACTTTTTGGGCTTCAAGAATTTATTCCCAGCTCATGTTAAGCTTCTCATCCAACAACACCCCAAAGTTCTTCCCTCCAGGGCTGTTCTCAGTCTCTTAATCCCCCAGCCTATATACCAGCGCCTGCCCTAACCGATGTTCAGGACCTTGGACTTGGGTTTGATAAAGGCTCATGATTTATCTCATGAAGTTCACACAGGCCACTTCTCAAGTTTGTCTAGGACCATTTAGAAGACATCCTCTCCCTCAGGTGTGCAAGCCACACAACTGAGCTTTGTCTCATCTGCAAACTTGCTGAAGGTGCACTTGATCCCACTAACAGTAGTGATCATAATACACACCCCTGAGAGACACCTCTTGCCACCAGTCTCCATCTGGACATTAGGCTGTTTACCACTACTCTCTGGATGCAACCATTCAACCAATTCCTTATCCACCAAACAGTTTACCGACCATATCTATATCTCTCAAAATTAAAGAGAAGGATGTTGTGGGGGACCATGTCAAAGGCCTTATGAATAACATTTGTAACTCTTCCCTTGTTCACTGGGGAAGTCCATCACAGAAGGTCACTAGGTTCTCCAGGCAAGACATGCCCTTCATGAAATCATGTCTTGAATCCCATCCCTATCCATCATGTTAGCATGAAACTATTAGCATAGTTTCTATGAGGATCTGCTCCATGATCTTCCCAGACACACAGGTGAGGCTGAAAAGTAAGTAGTTTTTAGGGTCTTTCTTTCTAACCTTTTTGAATTAAAAAGAAATTGTTCAAATTTATCCAATTAACACAAGGTATACGTATATAAAAACTTTAAAACAGTATCAGAGACAAATCACTTTACCTGTGCTGGATACACGCTTACCTGTGAGTGATTTTATTATACTATAAACCTCCAATTTTGAAAACTTTCAAGAATCTGCACTGTCCTATCTCATTAAATGCAATTCAGATATTAAAAAAAATGCTAAAACACAATAGCATCATGAATCTCCTTTGCATTCATCCTTCTCCCCAGCAAAGCAATTACTCAAAAAATTATTAACCAGCCATCCTTAATACAGCATTTTTACAGAATGAGTGTTAATCTGGACAACCTTGCACAGTAAAGTTTCTCATGTAGTGTAAAAGTGTTGGTGTTGTGTGCTTGATAGTCTCTTAAAACAATGCATAAAAGCTTAAGGACTATTACACTCTGAAGGAATGTTCCCCTAGGTCTCATAGAAACAAGAGAATTGGAACAATATAGATTCATTAAAATGTAATCTCCTGACACCCCTTCAAGCATCTGTGCTGCATTTACATACACTTTATAGAGGGCTACTGAGACCTCAGAAGAATGCTGTCCCTAATACTCCTGCAGGGGTGTTGATCTTTCGAG
>VXBZ01008539.1:9812-71510 GCA_013399135.1 Heliornis fulica
CCCGGGCTCGGCGCCCTGCCGGCCCTTTACCCGCCCGCCGTGTACCCGCTCCCGGCCCTGGGGGGCCAGCACCCCGCTTTCGCCTACACCGGCATCCCCCACCTGCCGCCGCCTGGCGCGGAGCACCTGAAGGCGGCCGTGGCCGGTTCCTTCCCGCTGGAGCACTGGATCCGAGCCGGGATGCTGGTGCCCAGGCTCTCGGACTTCCACGGTGAGTGACTCGGGGACGGACATTCCCGTCGGCGGGACGCGGCTCTCGCTCCTTCCACACCCCCACACCCCTCCCCCGGGGTCCTCCGCCGGCACAAGGGGTGCAAGTCCCCTCGGGGATGGGGACCTGAGGCTGGCCGAGGCCTCCCCTTCGCGGCTTCTCGGCGGTTTGGGTCGAGAACCCGTCTGGGGCGGCGATTCCTCGGGGCTGACCCCAATTCTGGGCTCTTGCTGTGCCCAGAGCCGCTCCTGCCGGGGCAGGTTTGGGGGTCCCACTGCCGGGGGGAGGTTGTGTGTGTGGGGAGGCAACATCCCCGCTCCGGGCACCTCCGAGGGCTGCGGGGTCCCGGGAGCTCCCTCCGAAGCGCAAACCTCGCCCTACCCCAGCCCGCCGCTGCGGGATGACCCTGCGAGGCTCTGCCCGCACCGATACCGGCAGAGCCACTCCCGGACCGGACTAACCACGCCGGCCCCAGCTGCTGTTCCCGTACGGCTGCCGCGGGTTCGTTGGGACTCCGCCGCGGCGGGAAGAAAACGAAATTAAAGAAGCAACAGACGGGACCGGCACCAGGAAACGAGTAAAAGCCGCCGGGTGCTGTTGGGAACGAACCCGCCCGGGTGCTTGCGGATCCGGTCTTGCACGGCCGGGGAGGAACACAGGGCTCCGGGTGTGCCGCCGCTCTCGGCTTGCAGGGGCTGATGAGCCCGGTGCCGCCGGGAGCCGCAGGACCCGGGCAGCCCGGCAGCGTGCTCGGCTCTAGCCCAGCCCCGGTCCCTCCTGGCAGACAAGGAGGGTGCCGGCGCCGTGCACAGCCGGTGGGCACGGTCGGGGCACCACACCACGCACTGCGATGCTGGGCCACAGGTTGGGAGGGTCCTGCGTGGCACCGCGGGGGGCCCACCAGGACCGGCTTCGGGTTCCGGTCCCACCGGGGACTGTCGCAGTGTGACAGGTCTAGTAGCATCAAAGATGAGGGCAGTGGGCAGTAAACCGAGAGAGGCTTGTTACTGAACACCCGGCAGAATATCCAGATTCATTAGCTGAGTTCAG
The DNA here is from genome assembly GCA_013399135.1 of Heliornis fulica. NCBI lineage: Eukaryota > Metazoa > Chordata > Aves > Gruiformes > Heliornithidae > Heliornis > Heliornis fulica. The sequence continues at coordinate 11,074 of VXBZ01008539.1, forward strand.
CGTCTTAAAAACCAGGGAGCCCATTGAAAAAACAGCCGGATAAGTCGGTTAATTAATACACTGGCTAGATGAATAATAACGTAAACACAGGACTTAACATGAAACATCCCGTTCGTTCGTTTCTCCTTCCTCAAATGACACATGTGCAGGCTGGGGGCAAGGAGGCTCTTCCCTACCCCAGGCTGCTCTCCTTTTCCTTGTCTCTCTGAGGACTGGGAGACAGATCCAGCTGTGAGGTGGTGGTGGTGGCACCTAAGGTTAGAACAACCTCTGGTGCTGTATGAGCTCTTCAAGCATGATATTAAGAAGGGGTGTGCGGGTGTGGGTGTGTGAATCTCTGTTGCTGGTGGTGAAACATGCTCCTGCCTCTCTGCAGAGACCACCTTGTCCTCAGCACAGAGGACTGGGATCATGCCGCTGTGCCTCCCCCCATGCCCTGAGCTCAGCTTCTGGCTGGGATAATGTAGAGATTGTGTACCAACAGACACGTCCCTCTCAAGTGCAGGATCATTTCCAGAGCTGTTTTTCTTCAAAATCCTGGTGGAAGGGACAAATCCCAAACCATGGGCATGAGAAGAGCTTGTGGAGGGAGCTTCTGTGCTGTGCTAGGATGCATGGGACCAGCATGCCAATGGGTCTTGTGGGGAGCACTGGGCTGGGCTCCTGGGATACCTCAGGAGAGAAAAAGCAGTTTCTGACCCAAGTGTTGGTGCACTGGGTGCTGGAGAGCCCAAAGCAGAGTAGAGGCAGAGAGCATATGTGGGGGAGTAACAAGGATGCATCAAAAGTTTCCGAAGCTCTAGCCTTTAAAATTGAAAAGTGTTTGCTCCCAATCTTGGGGAACCCTTTGCAGTGGGGATTCTGTCCCCAGGCTCTCCAGGTTAGTGTTTTAGGAGCTTTCCTAAAAACTGTGTGAGGTTTTTCTTGCTCCACTTTTTTTCCCAGAAATTTGTTGTGCCCAATACACCAAATTACCTTCTCTCTTTGCTTGCCTGGTCTGCACATTGAGGAGGGTCTGTAGGTCCTGTTCAGCCTTCTCCTTTCTCTGCTATACAGCTCAACTGCTTTCATCTCCTCTGAGCTGGGTTTCCATCCTGACTGCTTTCAGGGTTTATCTTCCAAACGCCTCCACAAGGACAAGAGCCAAGCCAGATGCAGAGCTTGAGTTGGTGCCTCCAGCAAGCAGAAGGAGTTTGTGTTTGCAGCTGCACTCCATGTCTGTACCTCCCCATAGACATAGCTTCTTACTTGGGGATATTATGCTCAGTTTGAGGTCTATTCTCTCCTTCATGCTTCTTCTCCCAGAGATCCTGCTCCCCTGGTCCTTCTCTCCTGTTTGGGTTTTGATTTTTATTTTTCATCACCAGGTAGACTGTGCCATCAGACCCTGTTTCCCGTTCATATTCAGATCCCTGTTTCACCCCATTTGGAACATTTGGGTTCTAAATTGTGTCTTCAGCCTTTCCTATGGTGGGCTCACTGCAAGCTTCATCCTTTGTTCCTGTAGTCACCAGGACTGGCCTGAGCTGCCTATAATGGCTGTATCTGGGCTTGCATTGCCCCGGTGTGCATTGTGTGGGAATGGGGACAGTGGCTTGGTATGCAGGGAGAGGAAGGGGCATCTGTGCCCTGCCAAACCCTTCTTCATTTCTCTGAGAAGGGTGGTGCACTGAGCAGGAGCCTACTGCTGTTGGCACAGAGCCCCTGAGCTGCCTGTGCTGCCTGGGTGCCCTGTCCTATCATCCATCCTGGACAGATGTCTCGCTGGAATTTCCCAAGTGACTGAGCACAAGTGTCTATGCTGCTGGTGCTGGTCATGTTTAGCTCTCCAGGTAACAGTGGGGAGATATTTGAGAGAAGAGCATCTGCAAGGATGCATTGCTCAGGCTCACGCCACTCTCACCTGTGTATGGGGGAGGTAGAATGCTGGGGAGAAGGTTTGAGGAACCTGGTCTGGGCTTGGGTGCTGGTGTTGCTCAGAGAAGTGCTGCGACTGCGGTGCAAGCGGGTCCCTTGCCTTCTTTCCCAGCTGCTCTGGGGAGCTGCAACCAGTGCCTGTCTGCTGCAGTGCGGAGTGAGAGGGCTGGGTGGGGAGGCCTAAGTGCAGGAGCAGGCAGGGATGCTGCCTACCCAGGCTCTGCTGCTGCCAGCCTGGGTCCCTATCACAGGGCTTTGAGCACCTCCAGGGCTGTGCAGGGGCAGTATTTGGCACTGGGGTGCCGTGCCTATCTGTATTTCAGGAGCTGTGATTTATTTGCCCTGGCTACCAGTGTGAAAATGCAGTGCAGCTGTGGGAGTTGACTGTGGAGACCTGCCATGGAGGAGAGTTGTAGGAGCAGGGGGTGGTGACATACAGCTGCAGGATCCCAGGAAGAACAGAGGATTCCCCACTGGGGACCTGGTGCTCAGATAGGTTTCCTGGGACACCACTTCTCTGCATCACCCACTTATCCCCTCAATGGCTTGGAGCCTGGGTGAGACTCTGCCCACAGCAGTGGAGAGCTGGCTGGTGGGCTGGGCTGGGCTAGCAGAGGGGGCACAAGTCATCTCAATCTGCTTCAGAAAGCAACACCTTCCAAGGCTCACCGGGTGTGCAGTGGTCTGGCAGGAAATGTACGCTGGGAAACAGCTGTCAAGCAGCAATTGGGATCCAGTGGTAGAGCAAGCAAGGGTCTAGGAGAGGTAGCAGGTGCCCTTACACACCCTGCCCCATGGACAAGGGTCAGGGCTGCCAGCAGAAGCCTCTGATGACGGCCCTGATAACAGTGAGATGACCTCTCCCCCTCTCAGCCCTGACATCTGGAGAAACACCTCCAAAGCAGCCAGGGTGCTAATTTCCTCTCCTTTATCTTCCAGTCCAGAAACCAAAGTGAACTATAGCTAAACAAACCAAATTAAAAACAAGTGGTTTAATATCAACCTAGGATTACCCTCGTTATCGAGTAGACGGAACTCTATCAAATAAACCAACAATCCTTTATAAGCTTTATCTAATTATCCAGGAGAGCCTGCTTTATCTAATTATCCAGAGCTGCCTTGTGGAGCTCCTAGCCTCAGAGGACATTCCCAGCTTCAGGCCAAGCAGTTTATTCACGGATATTGCAGCCAAATGCTGGACATCCATCGGGGATCCCAGCCCTGCCAGGCTGAAGGGACTTTGGGACGAGCTCTGATCCTGGATGTACCACTGGAAGAGATGGCTGGGCAGATAGGAAATCCTTTGGCAAGCAAAGGGGCGATGCTGAGGCAGTTGCTGGTCTTCTGGTAGGAGCTGAGTAAGAAGGAGAGGCTTCCTGAAGGGTTACTCTTTCTGCAGGATGGTGGCTGTGATGAGGATGGGTTCATAGCTCAACTAGCAGGGACTGGGAGAGGTGAGCCCTGGGTGGGTTTTGTCCATGTGTAGAGGATGGGACTCCACCAAGCACACTGGTAGGACAGGCTGGAGCTACCAGCAGCCACAAGACACCATTTCCTCTTTGCTGGGGAAACTGGAACCTAGTTCATACCTTCTTCCTCCTCCCTTGGCTCTTTCCCCAGTGAGAAACTGCAGACCCTCTCCCCTTTGTAACGATCTCCCTGTGAAGGAGCTAGGGCCCTTCAGAGAAGCCAAAGGTAGCTCTGAGGCCAGAGATGGTGGTGAATCAGGCTCACACTGAACTGCTGCTGCAGGTGGCTGAAGGTCAGTTGGACCTTATGGCTGTGTCAGTTTGGGCTCACCCCACCTCATCTGCAGAGGAAATCTTGAACAGGTGACAGTGGGGAGCAATGGTGATGGATGATGGGAGCTGCTGAAGGGTGTATGGTCAGAAGACGTCACAGGTGGCCATCCATACCTGTGTAGGCTGGGCTTTGTACTGATGGTGGCTTGAACTATGTAATGATGCCACAAGGGGTTCAGAGTTGGGGTGTCCTGTTTTTGTCAGCACTGGCATGGGAGGCAGGGTGGATTTTCAGGGAAGTCAGGGTCTGCACAAGGTTTGTGATGGACACCACTGCACCAAGCCTGAGTTGGGAACACTGAGATGGAGAACCTGAGGCTGGCAGAGGGACTGTGCTCCAGCTGGTGGTCCCATGTGTTGACAGTTATTTGGGATATATCCCATTTGAGTTTATTTGGCTTTGGGGCAAACTTTGTTCTTCTTTTCCCTGTTAGAACAAGGAGTCCTCAGCGTGTTACCAGGGGAAGAGCAACCCCCCTGGAGAGGTGTTAAACAAGCTGCCTTCCAGTCTCCCTGGAAGCTGGACAGACCAAACTACCTCTGCTTTTGGGGTTGAGACTCACTCCTGTGCCTCTATTCTTCCCACATCTGTTTTTAGTTCGGACATATCTGGCTTTGCAGGAGGCGGCACAGAGGAGTCTTTGGGGGTGACCTGAAGATTTCTGTGTTCCCCAGAGCCAGGATGCAGTGTCCTAGGTCCTGAGACCTGGGGTCTCTGCTTTGGGGTGGGGAATTCAGGCTGGGGATGTGATATTTCTCCAGAAAGCACAGAAGCCCTGGACTGCTGGACGCTGGGATGTGAGTAAACTCTCTTCCCTTATCTTTTCCCAAAGCATCCTCTATGGACTGTGCCCAGAGAGAGAAGATCCCCTCCCTGACCCAGTACAACCAGCCCAAGCAGTGCAATCCCCACTTCAGGGGGGACTGAGGTGCTGGGACCCCCAGTACACCTTCCTCTCTTGGGCAGCAAAGGGAACTTATAGGGTGCCTGGGCTGCTTTGTGCTCCCCACTGACATTGACTGAGTGAATGTCCCCTCCAGTTCTGATGCAGCTCTGGCCTCTCTGCTCAGAGGAGCTGTGAAATGCATTATCTTGGGCTGCCCCATCCTTGCAGATGCTGATCCCCATGACATCTCTCTTTCCTTAGCAGAAAGGAGCCTTCCTGGGTCTGTTTGGTCTCATGTCTCTGCCCAGGATCCACACAGCCGGAATATCTGCAGCCAGACCATGGCTGAGCTCTGCAGAGCTGAGCCAGCTTTCATATGGCATCTCTATTTGTCCCAGCATCCCTTTGAGCCTCTCATATGCTTTTAGCCCTGAATATGTTTTATGTGCAGAATAACTCACTGCAAGTCAGAGCAGAGCGTGGCTTTCCTCAGTCCCTCGTTTAACTGGCAGTGGCTGCAAACTGGGTCCCACTGACTTCTTGTGCTGTGGGTCTACAGGTACAGGAGGAGTCATGTCAATCCCTGCTCCCACAAGGGGTTTGCAGACCCCCAGTCCAGCCTGGCCTCACCTGTTTGATCTGTCCCACCCAGCATCCGTGTACTTGGGATCAAACCCTGATCTTGATCAGCTAATGCCCCCTTCATAAATTCCTGCCTCATGCGTCACTGCTGTGTTTGTGAAGGGCTCGGTGGACACCCCTGGGAGATGGGCAGGTCAGGATCAAAGCTGGAATCTGATGGAGATAGCATGGATGGTGCCCCATGCCTTGCAAAGTGCAGGAGCTGGAGCAACACTTGCTAAGCAGGGCACATCTCTTGGTAATGATGCTCTGTCTCACCCTGAAACTCAGTGGCAGGGACATGCCAAAGACCTTTCCCGTTAATGCCCCCACCACACTGCTCCGGCGCTTCACTCCCAGTTGCAAACCTCTGGGTTTAATTGCCACTGTGATGCTTGGAGAAGCAGTAAAAGCTGAACCCCAGGGGGACAATAAAGCCAGCAGAGAGGAGATAAGCAGGCATCAAACACAGCGCGGCAGCCACCCCACGCTGGACTCTCAAAGGCCCCTTTGTTCCCGCTTGCCTCCTGATTCAGCGCCGCGCTGCCTTCAAGGGCTGCGGGTGAGATAGCCGGGCCACGGGCGGCCCTGTGCTGCAGCGCCTGGCAGTTGGGCAGCACCTGCACAGCCCGGCAATAAAAAAGGAGGTTTAATTTCAGTCACAGGACTGATCCCAGTTGCACACCGAGGCCTGATAACGTATCTCACTGGTTCCAATCAGCCAGGCAATAAAGTCATTATTGGGGCAGGAGATGATGGAAGAGACGCTCACCTTCCTCCTCATCCTTGGCTTGCTGAGGGGATGTTCCCTGCAGCCTCCAGTCCCGCTGTTCCCTGACCCCTGCCCACTGTCTGTCCTGCAGCCGCACCGCAGTCCGGCTTGATGGGGAAGTGCCGTCGGCCCCGCACAGCCTTCACCAGCCAGCAGCTCCTGGAGCTGGAGAACCAGTTCAAGCTCAACAAGTACCTGTCCAGACCCAAGCGCTTCGAGGTGGCCACATCCCTGATGCTCACTGAGACACAGGTACCTTGGTCCTGAGGGGGGATGGAGCAGGGTCTGACAGGGTGGTGGGGGGCTGCGCTATAGTTGATGAAGTCAAGGTCACGGGTAATGCTGATATCCCTAATTTAGCTGCCATCAGGCCCCTCCACCCTGCCCCCCATTAGCAGCCCTTCCCTGGGTATCTTCTGCTAAGACCTGCCTGGTGGGTTCCAAGCTCTTCTCTTGCAAAGGGCACCTCATAAATACTGCTCCCCCCATTACCCAGCACCTCCAAGTTAGCTTTCAAAGCCTTCCCATCCTTCTCCACACTGTGGCAGAGGGGGCCTTTTGTGGGGCTAAAACTCCTCTTTTAATGTCCCTCTGCAAATTCTTGGGCATCCTGGGGGACATCTGGTCCTCTGTGTCCCTAATTTACCCCCTCCAGAGTCTGAGCAGGAGGAAGAGAGCAGCCCCCCAGGTATTCCTCTCCCCATGGCATCCTCAGCCTCCTCACAGACCTGCAGCAGTAGGTCCCCACAGCAAAGAGACTTTGGGGGCAACTCTAGAACAGTAGGTGGGGAGAGTGGGGACGGGCTGTGGTGAGGGACACACTCTCCCTGTGGGCTCTCCCTTGGCAGGTGAAGATCTGGTTCCAGAACCGCCGCATGAAGTGGAAGCGAAGCCGCAAAGCCAAGGAGCAGGGCGCTCAGGTGGAGGCTGAGAAGCCGCGGGGGCTCAGCAAAGCCTGCGAGAAGCTGCTGCCCGGCGAGCCCTGCGGACAGGCTGCCGAAAGCCCCGAGTTCATGGGGCGCAGCCCCGGCTCGGGCTTCCTGCATCGTAGCACCACCGAGCTGGGCTATGGCCCGGACTCCTCCTGCTCGGGGGGCGAGGAGGAAGAAGAAGAGGAGGAGGAGGAGATGGGCGCCACGGAGAGGAAGATGGGCTCTGTGTTGTGAAAAGCGGACAGAGCTGGCCGGGGACAGGGGCTGCAGTGTCAGGGGTCTCTTTGCTGGCAGACACAGACTGTGCCCATGTGGAGCAGGGGGGGCTGCAGGGCACCTGCCCCCCTTTAACTTATGTGTGTTTGGATCCTATTTAACTCATAATTATTCCTCTGTGTGTATCTGGGGGAGTCCCCACGTCCCTCCCCTATAAAGCTGTTATCTGGATGCCTGTGCTTTTCCTTAGGGGATGGGAGGCTCTGCCCCACTCCTGCCACAGCGTTGCACTCCCTGGGTCCCTGGGGAGCTGGGTGGGGATAGCAGACTTGCACGGACAGACCCTGGACCTTCCTTTGACCAGGCTGCCCCTTCCCTGCAGGTATGGCAGTGCCTGGAGCAAGTGCATTGCTGAGCCCTGCGGGATGCTGGCTGCCCTTCCCCTTGGTGGCATGATGGGCTGGGAAGGAGGATGCCCAGGTTGTCCTGCCTGCATCCTGCTGGGGGTCTGCATTTGCTGGGCAAAATTAGGCTGCCTTACAAAGCAGAGCTGGTTAATTGGCTAATGCAACTGTGCCATTTCCACGTTACATTCGGTGTGGTTGCACTGGTGTGGCATTACCCTGAAGTGCAGTGGGGATGGAACCTTCCTGGGTTTATGGTGGTGCTCAAGCTGTGAGGGCTCAGTGCTGTCGTGACCCCACCTTTTCCCACGGTGATGTTTCAGACCCTGTTTGGAGCTGCTCTGTAATCCCCCTGGAGACCTGCTTGCTCTGGATGGGCTCAAATCAGCCCCTGGTAGCAGGATGACCACAGACACCCTCTGCCACCTCCCTAAGCTCCAGCCTTGATCCCCTAAGCCAGCAGGCTTCCCTAGTCCTCAGGATGCCAGAGGGTCCTGACAGAAGCTATAGACCTCCCTGTTCGCTTTCTGGGCCTCCCCCAGGGATGCTGAGGTGGTCGTGCAGACAGAGGGACCAGACCCGCAATGCCTGGCCTGCCAAACCTCCCCCTCCTCCCCCAGCCTGGAGGGAAGTCCTGCTTCATCACCCCAGTTCACGTCGGTCTGCAGGAGCAGGGCAGCCAACAGTGTCTCCCTCCTGTCTCATGTTCTGCTGTTCCCTCTGTCCCTGCCTGAGGGTGGCAGGGAGGCCTGGTTGCCCTCGGGACCTGCTGCGGGTGTGGGAGCTGCCAAGGGGCAGCAGCCTCCAGTGAGCCCTGGTCACCTCCAGCAGCAGGGGTGGAGTGGGTAAGTGGTGGTGTGGGGCTGTCATGCCATCCAGGCCTGGGTGATGCTGTCACAGGGCAGGGGAGCAGCACCCTGGGCAGGAGACAGACACACTACTTTTGGGACAGAAGGATGCACAGAGGAAGCAGATGATGAGTGAGAAGAGCATAGCGATGGATGGATGGATGGATGGATGGATGGATGGATGGATGGATGGATGGGTGAACAGTGATCCTGCATGGGGTGACAATGACTTGCAGTGGCTGCTGGCAGCTCAGCAGCTTTCCCCCGGGAGTGTGGCATCCTTGATGCCCAGGCCCCCTGTGTCCAGGTGGCACAGCAGTGCCCCACTGCCCATGCAGGATGTGTCCAGACCTCTGGCACTGCCCAGGGGAGGGAAGTCTGGTCCTGAGGTAGGAACAGCTTGCTCCAAGCAGGGAGATGTGAGTCAGTGCAGAGATTGTGTGCCAGACCTTGCTTGGTTGGCATAACATGGAGCAGGAGGAAAGGAAACGTGGAGAAAGGGAGGAAAAAGACAAAGAAGGTGTCAGGCGGGAGGAAGTAGGAAAGGATGGTATTGAGTTCCCTGTCAATGTCCTGTGGGCTCCGTGGGGCAGGAGATACCCATTGCCCGAGGAGAGCTGTGCCCACCCCAGCAGGCACACAGGTCTAGGGTCTGAGGTGCTGGCAGATGTCAGGCCATGGCTGCAGAAGCCTCAGCACTAAAGACATCTATGATATACAACCTGGTCCTCCAGCAGTGGAAGGGCATGGAGAAGACCACAGTCTGGAGCTGAGCACAGTGAGATGAGGATGGCAGGGGCAGAGAGGAAAAGGAGAGAAGGAAAGCAACAACAACCAAAGAAAGAGTGCCAGGAAAAGAAAGTAGCTGAAGGTATGTCACCGACTTAAAACGTTCACCTTGATGGACTGTGACAGGTTTAATTTCCAGAGTACAACCATTAAAGTGATGGATGGGAGGCGTTCATCTCACACTGGGCGCACAGGAGCCCTCCTTGGCTGCAAGAGGGTTTGTTTTGTTGCTGTTATTTATGAGGTTGTTGCTGCAGGAGCCAGGCACTCATCCAGTGCTGGGGGGACAGAGGAGGGGACAGAATTGATGCCGGAGGAGTTGGGGTGCTGATTTATGGCTGCTTAGCAGGGTGACTCATGTTGTAAACATTGACAAATGACATTAAAGCTGCGTCTCCTTCCTGCCTCTGCCCTGGCACCCTCCCCGTGCTGCAGGATGTGGCCATCCCTGCTCCCTGCCACACTGCTGGCTGCTCCTTGAGGGATAGCCAGGGCACTGGGAAGGTGCAGGAGTGACCATGGCGGTGGTGTCCCATGGGAATGATACCCAGGGTACCTGATGGGCCAATACAGCTGGGGGTCCCTGGCCCATGTCCCTCTGCCCCTTGGCTGGTCTTGGCCCCAGAGCTGCTTTTGGCAACGACCACAGCTTGTTATTTGTGTCACCATTGCTCCCAGGAGCTCAAGGTGACCTGACCCTCTTCAGGTGCCACCCCACCTCTATGTCAGCACTCTCCTGCCTGCTGCACCCCATGCCCCCCTCAGTATCCCCACCTCCCAGCCCCACAGCCTTCACACCCACCCGCCCCGTGCACCCACATATTTCATGACACCCCCTTTTCTGACTCAACTTTGTGCCTGTCTCCCTCCCTCACACCCATCCTCATGGCCCCTTGCCCCTGAACTCTCACCTGCACCCCTGTACCCCCTGTCTGTGGCCTGATCCCTTCATCTCCCTACCCCTGAACTCCTTCACCTCCCCTCAGTCCCCATCTCCCCTGCACCTCCTCAGCTCCCATCTCCCCTGAGCTCACTGAACCCTTCATCTCCCCCTGCACCCCTTCAGCCCTCCACCTCCCCTGAGCCCACTGAACCCTCCATTTCCCCTGAACGCCTTCAGTCCCCATCTCCCCTTTCACACCCCCTCAACCCCCCATATCCCCATCTCCCGCTGCACCCCGCAGCTGCCCCTCTCTCTACGCGTTCCTCTGCTGCCCCCTGGCGGCCTCTGCCGACAGCCATGGCGGCGCCCCTCGCGCGGCTTGACCCGAGGCGGCCTCCGTCGTTGTTCCGGGAGTTGCCGCCGCCGCGTTCAATCTCCGTAGCAACAGAGGCCGGGGACTGGCCGCGCTGAGCGGCTGTCCCAGCCGTTACTCGCGGTGTCCCGGCCTGTCCCAGTCTGACACCCGGATCTCGGACTGTGCTGCCTCATGGAGCCGGGCTGTGCCGCTGGCAGCCGGGCAGCTCTTGAGGGGGCCGGGCTGGCTTCGGAGGGCGGCGGTGTGACGGGAGCCCGGCGCCTCTCCGGCGGCCAGGTGGGGTTCTAAGGGGCCGGACAGGGCCGGGTGGGCTCTCGGCCGTGCCGCCGGGGTCGGACCAGGGCTGGGTCAGTGGAGACGCGGCTGTGCCCGCAGGGTGGGTGCCAGCCCGAGCCGTGGGCTCTGTGGGAGCATTCCAGGTGTCGGCAGAAAGGACTGTAGGAGCAGCACGGGGGGAGGGAGGTGGCTTTTCCCTCTTGTTTTTCAGGTGCTTTCTCAGGCACATGGCGAGCCCCAGAGCTCTGGCTCTGTCCCAAAGCTGCGCTGTGGCTGTCCGGGAGCTGAGCGGTGGAGCAAAGTTCTTCACCGAAAGAGTTGTTGGGATGTGGAACAGGCTGCTCGGGGAGGTGGCTGAGTCACCATCCCTGGATGTATTTAACAGACGGATAGGTAAGGTGCTCAGGGAGATGGTTTAAGAGAGGACAAGTATGGCTGGACTCGATGATCTAAACGGTCTTTTCCAACCTAGTCATTCTGTGATCCTGTGTCCTTGCCGTGGGTGGATGTACTAGCGGGGCAGGGAGAGCGGAAAAACAAAAAGCCATTCAGCCTTTGCTGCCTACATCCACGATGTCCCTCATTAACTGTTGTCTGAGCTGTGGCCAGGAGGAATCCCCTCTGGGCTACCGCAGTAGGGGCTTTTGTTGACTCCTGGAGCTTGGCCGCAGGGTGGCTCCTCCCATCCGTTTCCCAGAGCCAGAGTGTAGAGAAACAGCTGTTGGAATGATTTCTCCTCCCTCCATCCCCAAGTGCTAATGTTCCTCTTGCGACTTCCTAAGCTGTCTTCCAGAAGGACAAAAAAGAATAAAGGTGTGTTCTGGGGCATTGAGGTGGCTGAAACACTCAGGTGGCATGACTCGGAACTTGGAAAAGAGATGATCAAACACCTGGTCTTGAAAAATGTTCACAAGAAAACCCAGAAGCTGAGCTACAGGTGCGTGGGAAGTTCCTTTCTCCTTCATTCTCCTTCCACTCTCACTGCATCTTCATCCCTCCTGCTCTGTCAATCCCGTTAGCAACTTTCCTCGGATTCATCTGCCCCCTCTCCCCTTGGGCTGTGTGCTTACCTAGCAGGACAGAAACCTGCTAATTCAGACACACAGCCCTTGTTCCTGGCAGGACTATTTTAAATGAAATGCTNTTGCTGATACTTCTGTCTGTGAGGCATTTCCAGTCTAGTGAGATTTTAATTGTGGCTGTATGCCAGGCAGTCAGTAGTGTGTCCTAAAACCACTGCTCCCGGGAGTCCCGCTGGATGCTGAGCCCCTCCAGCACTCCCTGTCACCCCACCTCATCTCTGAAACTCAGGCATTGCTGCAAAATGTGTTTTGCTCATGCTGCATGGCCTGGGCTTGTCAAATATTGCTCAAGGAAGGGGTGGGTACCTTGAGCTGGGATGGGTTTCCAGACCACTTGGGTTATGCCCCTATTTCTGCTGATTGGCTACCATGGTACCCTTGGGGTCAGGAGTAAAAAGGGCTTCTAATCGTCGGGTTGGGGGAAGGGTTGATTCTTTATTCTTTTTTTCTGCTGTAGGTGCTCAGACAATATTTCTTGTTTTGATTTCATTATCTAGATGTCCTTCCACACAATTCTTCAGCACTGTTTTTCCACAGCCGATCACTCTAAGGCCTGGTATGTCCTTATCTCTGCCCATCATTTTCCGGCCCACTGAAAAGGTAAAGTGGCAACATTAAAAATGCTCTCAGTGCTCAGGCTGGCTTCCAGAGGGGCAGGGGGGCTTTGCCTCTCTTGTTCTTTCTGAGCTCTTTTCACTTGAATGAATCTGTCCTTAATGAACGTTCTAGCATAGAAAGGCTGGGCAGCACGACCTCCTTGCTCTTCCCACACCTTCATCGCTTGAGGGAGCCCTAACCCCTGACTTCTCTGCAGAGATTGCCAATGATTGCCAGAGGGATCCTCACAAAAAGCATTCCCAGTTTTCCACATGCTGCTTCTGGCCATGAAATCAGCAGGATAAGGTGCTCGACCTGTCAGCACCTGATTTGATCCCAGGGCGACTCACCTGGGTGTTTCTGGCCCAGAACACTGGGCTGAGGTCTGCTCTCCTAGAGGAGACCCCAAAGTCTGTACATTGAAGGGCTGCTGATTTTCTGTCCGGAATATGTCAGGGCCTCCCTTCTTCTGGACAGGGTGGGTTTCTTTAAGTTTTATTTTTAACAGCAATTATTCCTTTTGCCCTTTTCATGATTTTCAGCTTGTGTCTGGTGTCTGTCCTGGCTCTGAGTGTAGATCTCTGGCTCTTGTCCACAACTATATGTCTTTGATGTGTACCTCAGCCCGAGCCACAGAGCATGATCATTGGGTATATTCCCAGTTCCCTGCTCTCTTAGTATCATGGTTTTCTGATGACTGTTCACTGTTCCTTTTATGAAATAAGCTGCTGGCCTCATTCCAACTTCAGTGAACAGTTTGTCTGGACCGCATCAATCACTAGAGCAGGAGCCTTCCTTTCTTAGAGAGCAAAGACTGTGTGTGCTGCAGTGCCCAAAGCCTCTCCTTACCTGTGTAAGCTGTACTCAGGGGAGGTGATGATTTGGGAGTATGGAAGACATGTATCTTCCTTCTATCTTAGCTGATTAGCAGGTGTCCTGGGGCTGTTTGTACACAGTGCTGTCAACACTGTATCTCAAAGTTGTGTGTTATCCGCTTAGGCCTCTAGCTGCCAAAGCACTTAATCAAAGACTAATATTTCAGGGCTTGTGGAGCTCAAGGAGAGGTTGTACATGCTTCAGTTAAGGAGGATTGAGATGTTGAAAACACTGAGAGAAATCTGTCTGCCTCAAAACAAAAATGAAGGTGGTCTTCAACTGCTCTCTGTGAGGGTGTTTGTATGTTCTCTGCCAGAGTGTGGGGTGTGCCTTCTTCACTGATGGCCTTTTCTGAGTGCTTCTTGTGCTCTCTGTCCAGCACAGAGGCCTCCCCCAGTGCTCCTGACACTGATTTTTTTCCCAGTGCTTTCACAGAGGTGAAGGTGATGGCTGCTCATGGGTGGAGTTGCAGTCCCTGCAAGGCAGACCCTGTCTAACTGCTCTCTTCCCTTGCTTTTCTGTGCAGAGGGAGTATGAAGACAGCATCTGTTTTAAGAAGGCTGAGGGCGAGTTCTCTGTCACCCTGTGTTCTACGCTTCCACACCCCTGTCTGTCCTTCCCAGCTGCTGTCCAGTTGCCCATCTGTGCTGTCCATAATGTCACCGAGACAGCTTTCTCTGTCCGCAACACTGGGTGAGTGAGACATGGCTGGGCAAACCCTTTTTCTGTTTTGCTTGGTATTTTGCCAACTTCTTGGACTCTCCAATGAGCACAAGTCATTTTGGTTGTTAGCAGAGCTCCTCTGAGATCACAGCAGAAAAGGGAGTAGTAGGGGTCAGATCTGACTGTGGGCACACCTTGGCACCTCACCTCTGTTTCCAGCACATGCTGAGAACCAGGAAATGGCTGGGGACCATCATGACCCACTGGGTAGATCCCACCTCCACAGGAGGGGCCTGGGCTTCTAGCTAATCAAAAGCAGCCAGCCTAGAGTGGGCAGGGAGAGATGATGTGCCAGTGGGACACATTTAGTTTTACTGTGACTTGATCTCTCTTCCCTTGGCACAGAAATGCCGTAGGGATGGCAGTGGAGCTGCTGTGGAAGCTGTAGAGTCTCTCCAGTGCCTGCTCTGGTTCATGGAGCTGCCCAAAGCAGTGGTAGTATTCTGTGTCTTGGACTCCTGACTTAGGAGCAAGTGGTGCTCCCAGTTACCAAGGACTGTCTTATTCTAATAAGGGAAGGGCAGTAATTCAGCTAGTATGGTAGAAAGGAGCGCAGCGAAGAAGTTCCTGGGTAGGAAGGAGGTGTACTTCCAGCGATCTACGGTGAGAGTAAAGCAACCTTTACTAGGTGGGAGGTGGCCTGTGCCCCTGAAAGCAGTCATTTGATGCAGGAGGAGAGTGGAAAAGACAGGGGGAATATCTACCTTATGCACAGCAAGGTGTCAGCCAGAAACTATTTGAAGTGATTCATTCTTCCCTCAGAGAAATCATTTGTACTGACTGAGGGGTCTAGTGTGGTAGAGGTGTAGATGGTGACACACAGCCTGGAATCAATGAAATATATAAAGTTAATGGCATGCTATGGTCTTTGCACGTATCAACCAAGCAGAAGGTGTTCTGGACAGTTGAATGAGGTATTAGGAAAAGAACTCAGTCCTCTCTTCTCAACTGGGCATACAACAGAAGAATAAATGTTCAGTAGGAATTAAATAATAGCAAATTTAGATACAGAAAAGGCAAACACTTCATTCAGGAGCTGATTTGTTTGCTGCCACATGATGAAGCTGAGAAATGTTATGGCCATTAATAAAGTTCTCTAGATGTACTAGCTAAGATTCATTAATGGATGAGCAGAGCATTTGCAGAGGCTAGAGACAAATTTCTTCCCAGCACCACATATTTGTCTGAATGCATTAGGGATTCTGCCATGCAAAATTGGTTGCTTCACATCCTAACTGAATAACCAACCCATGAAAGGTCCATCCTATGTGTGATAGCACACGCAGCAAAGGATCCGTTCCATCTACTTAAAACCTGTCTCTGTTTCTTAGTGATCTTGCTACTATGTTTTCCTGGGAGACACCAAGCCCTTTCTCCATGACTCCTGACTGTGGCATGCTGAAACCAGGTGCTGAGTGCATGGTCAAAGTGGTCTTCCAACCCAAGGCTGCTCTGGCATGTGATGTGGCAGCCACGTGCTGGTTTGGAGGTGAAAAGAAACAAAAGAGGACTATTCAGCTAAAAGCCCTGGGTGAGTCTGTCTTGCCTTGAACACTGAAAGAAGCACAGTGTCATCCCTACCTGCACAATAGCATTCCACAGGGTGGCTGTGCCTCCGTTGGCTCAAGTAACGGATGAGCAAGTGAAGCCTGTGGCTTGAAAGTGGCCTGTGGAATTCTCTGCTATAGTGTTGTCAGTTTGGAAGTGTGGTCTGAAGGGACACTAGAGAGAGAAGGGTCCAGCATGTCCTGTGACACAGTTTGGCCAAAACAGTGTTTCTGGAACCTCTTTGAGTTGACAGAGGGGAAGAAATGATGTGAGTTCATTGGCACAACGGAAAATCCTCCAGAAACTCCTGGTCTTGTCAGCACTCAGTCTCTCCTGTCTGTTCCTGCTAGGGAAATTTCTACAGCTTTCTGGTTGCAAGCTAGAGTGGCGATAGTTTCGTTAGCAAGTCCTTGGTGCAAGTGGCTTATATGGCCACTGCCAAGCAGAAGATGTGACTGAGTTTAGTAAATTAGAGCTGGAAAAAAACTTATTTGGTTCAAAGCAAGGGCAGCTTTGGAGGTGCATCCAATGTCAGAGTTACCTGATGTTCAGAGACATTGAGCGCTGAATATCCAAGGATGGAGATTCCCCCTCTCCTTATTAACCCAGTATGTAATTCCCTTTAACAGCCAAATACCCCTACCTGCGGGTGCGTGTGACAGAAAAAGAGTATGAAGGTGTACAGCCTGGGAACTTTCAGGATGTGCTGTGCTTTGGACCAGTGCCAGTGGGGACAACTGTGGAGAAGTCTGTGGAAATCCACAACATGTCAGTGGTATGTGAAGAGCGAGACTATTTCTTGTGAGAAGTTGGCTTGCTGGCAGGTTTCACTGGGGTATGTGGTCTTGAGTATCTCTAATGCTGTGAAAAGAACCCGAGTGGGAGTGTGAGTAAAGCAGAGATGATGAGCCTTCCCCACCAACCAGGCCTTTCAGTCTTGCCTTCCAGATACAGTGCTAGAACTGTATGCATTTGCAGCCTGGTTTGGCAACTCCCACCTGATTGATGCAGATCAGGCAGCTACCTTGTCCTCGACACCCAGCAGCATTCCTGATGCCCTGGACAAGCCCATCCATCCTGCATGGCAGTCTCAAACTGGCACGCACATATCCCAGGCAGCTGATGGATCTGCTGGTGTGCTGCTTCTCAGTGATGAACTGAGAAACCTGGTGAACTGCTCTCCAGATCAAGTGGGCTGCCTTTGAGCAGCTTGTTCCCATGGTCAGCTCAGCCCATCACAGCCCCATTAAAAGCTGCATGTCCTCACACTGCGAGGCTTATCCGCAGGCTCTGCAGCTTGGGGCTGGCAAAGACATACTCTTATTAATCACATTACAGTGGTGCTCAGCATCCCTGGGCAAGGATCAGGACATTCTTTAAGGGGTTTGAGGAAGGTGTCAGAGCATCAGTCTTGTGGTTTTGGTTTTTTTTGTGAAAAGAAAATCCCCAGACAAGATGGGACTGTGGATGGAGAGAAATGTTACTGCTTGCCTAGTCCTGGTCATAACAGTCACTCAGGTAACTTTTTTCCCTTGAGGACACCTTGAGCCATCCTGCCCCTACCAGGAGGGACACTCCAACCCCAGAGACCACCAAGATGTTTTGTTGCAGCCCACTGACTTCTGAGTATATATATGGTGGGAGCTTGCTGCTGTGTTCCAGCTTGCTGGCAGTGCTCCATCAGAACAGGGGTGTAGAGGTCTGCACAGCATTTCTGCTCTGGGCTGCAGGAGCCATGGTGTTCTTCTCTGATTAGTGTCCCACATCCAGAACTGTTCTAGCTCCCATCCATTCCTCTCTTCACCTATTTCTTCTCTAATTACAGGTAGATGCACCATGTAGGATAGAAAGGTCAAAAGACTCTCTGCTTCAAGATCATGTTTTCTCCTGTGATGTGTCCGACGGTGTTGTCCCCGCCAAAGGGAAGCTGCTCCTGCGCATACGATTTCAGCCACAGGCAGTAGGAAAGCACAGTACTGACTATTTCACTATCACATCTGCTGGTTACCTCCTGAAGACTGTCCTGAAGGTGGCCGGCTCATGTAAAGGTACCAGAGTGAAAGCCTTCCCTGTTTCTCTCTGTCATCTTCTTGTCACTGCAGGGGAAGGCCAAGTGCTTGGGGAAGGACTAGGGACTGTCACAGCCCTGTCATATACCTACCTTCTGCTGAGATCCAGGCTGTCCCTGGTGTTCTGTGTGGGGTTTATGCTTTCTTGACACAAATATGAGACTTGCAAGTGAATATCCAGCCATATGCTTGGGCTGGTGAGTTTACTGATGAGGTGATTGTGCCTTGGGAAGATCAGTTAAGTGCAGCAGTGTCTTGTGACAACAAGGTACAACAGCTCCAGGATTTGTCTGGCTTGTTGTTGTGCTAGGTCCTTTGGTGTCCCTGCACCAATATTCTCTGGACTTTGACCTGATCAATCTTGGGGAAAGTTCAATGCAGACACTGCAAATCAGCAACGTCTCAGATGTGCCAGCCTGTTACCAGTTCGATATTGATGGCAGAGGGAGTGTCTTCTCCTTGGATCGCCCCTGTGGAGTCTTGGAGGGCACAACAACGCTGACACTGAAGTTGACCTTTCGACCTACTCACGCCATCAGTTACCACCGCAGAGTTGTGTGCCTCATCCACCATCAGGTAAGAGAGAAAAAGGGTGGTTTAATCACTGTGGTAGCTCAGAGGGCTCTTCCAGTGTAACCCACCAGGGCTGGCTTCTCTTGCTTAGTACACCCTGGAAATCTCTTCCCATGGCATTCCCATTGTCCTGGTCTCTTGCTGAGTAGAATCCCCATGCTGCAGGCTCCTCTCAGCAGTAGAGGGCTCCTGCAACCAGCCAGTAATGCCTACAGGTGGGGTGAGGTGCGTCCTCAGTGCCTCCCATCCATTTAGGACTCTGAGTTAAATCTAGATGCACAGTGGTGCACCGGCTGCCTTCAACTTTCACTCCAGTTTCAAGGAAGTTCTTGGGCCACATCAAAGTGTAAAGTAAATGGCAGTCTAACATTGCATATGTTAGGCTTTTTCCAGGCATGGCTTTAGAAGAAGAGTAGTAGGATGGTGTAACACTCAAAGCAACCACAGAAGGGCAGTTTATTCCTTAAAATCCTTTTGGGTGTTTTCCCAGGAACCCATGTATGTGGACTTTTACGGTACCTGCCATTCAGACATCGATAAGCCAGCCATCCTTCAGGCGAGACATCTGTCCTGGTACAGAACAAACATGCTGAGGGGACTGACCTTCTACCCCCCTGACATCCTGAGTGGGATGCTGAAGGATGGGAGGCTGCAGATGGATGAGAAGGGAGCCCTCATGCTGCCCCCTGAGGTATGAACTGCACTCCCTGGAATCTAAGGTACACCCATGCTGTTCTCTGCAGATGTTGGGTTTTGGTTGCACTGGAAAGACAGATCTAGAAGGATTTGCAGGTGCCAGACTGACTTCTTTAGTAACTGCTGGGAATGTTCCCAGCACACACTAACGCTACATGTATCTGTGTCAGTTGGGTCTTACCCAAGCTCAGCCACTAAGTCACTTTCTGGCTTTAACTCCATCACAGGGTCATCTTTTGCTTCATGTAGCTTCAGATTGAGGGCTGGCTTACAAACAGGAACCTCCTTGAAGCCTAGACTTTGAGCCGTCCTGGGAACCGTTACTGAAGTCCGTCTTGCGTGCCCTCTTTCTTGTGAAGCAGTCGGGACTGTAGTGCCTGTTGTCTACCATGGACATACCTCCCCCACTCACACTGAGATGTTTCCATCCTGTAGGTACCTCAGGACAAGCCTCCTATTGAGTATACTGAAGTCAGCCCCATGACTGAATATTTCTACGATGGCATAAGCAGCAACCTGGCCTTGTTTTCCTCTCATGTTAGTGTCAGCCCCACAGAGTACGATTTTGGTTGCTGTGTGCCGCTGCACAAGGTAGAACCGCTTCCTCTCTGCGTGAGCAACCACACCAAAGGAAAGATCACTGTTGTCTGGACTTCAAGCCATGGCAGTGCCTTCCGGGTGATCCCTGAAACCTGTGACATCCCACCTATGAAGTCTTCAGCATTCCGTGTCCTTTTCCAGCTCACGCAGCTCAACAGTCTGCATGCAGCAGAGCTGGAAGGTTTTGCCTTCTACAAGGTTAGTAGGAATTACTAGGAGCAGTTTCCAGAGAGGGCTTGGTAAAAGGCTGCAAGCCAAAGGCTTTTGCTGGAGTTAAAAGACAAATGGAACCTTTTACTTTGAGTTGGGCAAACCAGTATCTTCACTAACTCCCTTGGCTGCTGTTTTGATACACCAGTGGGTTAAAATTTCGCTTTCATCTGTGTTCTGGCAAAGATAAATCAGCCAAGCAAGCCACAGCTCGTGCATATTGACAGTTACACTTGCTCTTACCCCCACTGAATGTGGCGTGATGTACACCTCACTGAAGAAGAAATTGCTACGCTACTAGCATAGATGGGAGACTGCTCAGAGATGGTGGTTGTGGTCTGGGTGATGGGCAGTAACTTGGTTTTGTGTCTGGCCCTTAAGTAAAGGTGCTGATGGCACTGTACGTCACTGCAGCTTCTTTACCCACGTGATGTGGGATTCACATCACACAAGGCTACAGTTGCAGGAGTTTCAGCACCCAGAAGCTTCCCGGTAGATAAGAAAGTCTTCATTACATTTTTTATTACTAGTGTGGAGGATAGCTAGGAGTAACCTTAGAGTCAGGAGCTTGTTAGGCTCAGGTAAAGGATAGATGCTTACTTTTAGTGTCTCACTACTAAGTCCTAACTTCAGCTTCTGCAAGTATCTCAAACTGCACTAGAGTGTCTGTAGACCCTTCTTCCCTAAGGCAGCTCTTGTAGTTTCAAAGAACATCTTGGATAGGCTCTTCTGCTTAAGAGTCACTCAGTGATCTTTTGGGTCTGAAATGTAGCTATTTGGGAAAGCAGCACTCCTGTTCCTCAATCAGCAGAAAAAAATCAGTTCCTCAGCCCAAGGGATGTCATTGAAACAAACCACTGCTGCAGTTGTACATGCATTTGAGGGCTCCTTGCCACACTCCCTTCCCACAGAGACTCCATTCTGTTCCTCACGTGCCTGCAGGTGCTGAGACACTACAGCAACATTGAAGAGGATGCCACCATCTGTCCATCCTGGTGCCTGACTGTCAGGCTGAGAGCACACACATATGAAGCAGGACAGGAGCACTCCATCCCACAGTACATCCTGGATGTCCCCAAGGTGTGTAACTGATTGACCTCTGGGTCTTTGCACAGAGGTTCAGTGTTTACCCCTGAAGTCTTTACTTTGTTTCCCATGGCACCATCCTGAGATGTGACTCCAGTGGTTTCTAATGACAGAGACTCCTGTTTTGGTACACAGGTAGGATGCTTTTACTCCTGCATTAGTTTCCCAGCCTCCAGTGTGTCAGGTTGCACTAAGGATCTTATTAGCTTTGAAAATAAAGCTATTGAAATCTCCTTCCTTCCTGTTTAAGGGGACATGGGATGTGACATGGGTGTTTAGTCCCCTTCCAGGAGCCTCAGACACTCTGCATGCACTTAAGCACCTGGAGAATGGCACACAGAACCTACACTTACAGAAGAGAAGTGTTAGCAAGCTAGAGTGAAAGTTTCCTTGACTCATTCTGCTGCTTTTGTAGCACAATAAAGTATCGTTCATATGAGGCAAACTGAGATCTGGCCCTAGAAAGTAGGAATAGTTTTGAGAACCATTTAAAAATCTCCTCAGCTGGTTCGGGACTCACAGCCTGTATCTGATGTGCATGAGTTGGAGCAAATTCCAGCCCACTGGAATTCTTAATCCAGGTCACTATCCATGCGCAGACTGCAGGCCCCAACAAGCTGCTCTTTTTTTCTGGATGAACAGAAAGCATGGTCTAAGTCAAGCAGCTTCACTGGTCCCATGAGCATATCAGAATCACAGAATTGATGGGGTTGGAAGGGACCTTGAGAGATCATTGAGTCCAGCTCCCCCGCCAAAGAAGGTAAAAGATGAATGATGAGGACCACTGCACGAAGGGAAAACACTGTAATTTGTATACCCTTGGGTGATTTCTGTTCTTTCCTTAAAGAGAAGCAGTTACAAAGTTCTCCACAGACTCAGGATTGTCCTTGTTGGAACCTGGAATTAAATAAAGTGAAAGCTTTTTCTTTAAGCTGGTTTTCTACACCCTGTGCAAATAACTCTTCATACTTTTCTCCACCAGACATTTCCTCCTGTGGCTCCTAACACCGATACCTACTGCAGCCTGCTGCTCTTGAACACGGGCACCTCACAAATAAACTTCAGCATGGACCAAGCTGCTTGTCCCTCTGTTTTGCTCAAGCCCTGCTCAGGATATGTCATTCCAGGAAGTCACCAGATTTTCCTTCTCTCCACTTGCCCAGTTAACACAGTCTCACAGCAGCACGTCCTGCCTTTGCTGCTGAACTCTTGTCCTGGATACACTAAGGTAGGGAGAGGGATGGTGAGAAATGTTTGTTCCCTTGTAGTCTTCCCATTTCACACTGACTTGCACTTTGACCCCTGTTATATCTCCTAATGGTTAGTTTGATTTTTCCTGTTTGGAAATAGGAAGGAAATAGCATTTTCAACATTTAAGGTGTAGTCAACATAGCAGATAGAAGGTGCTTGTGGTTCCAGACCTCCTGTAGCTCTTGTTCCCTTGTGTTTCTATCTCCTATACTATGCTAAGGGCCCTCCTTGACATCACAACCTAAAGTTCTTTCCCTCCTCTTTCAGACTCAGCTTTTTCTTGCTTTTCTCTTAAAAGGGGAAACATTTTTGCAAGGTCCTTCCAGAGGTAACTGAGGCTTCTAGCTAACGTCTGTTACTTTCCTCTTAATTCCACAGGAGATTGTTCTCCAGAGTTGTGGGGAGTCCCGTCCTTTGCTTTTAGAAGGTGATGGAAATCTATACCTCACGCCTGTTTATGTAGGAACCTCCTCTACAAGAATGTATACCATAAAAAACTGCACAAGTCTACCTATGGTTTTCACATGGAAGATCCATCAGTCTGATGAGAAGACTCTGTCTGTCAGCCCCCCTGCAGGGATCCTCCAGCCCTATGAAGCCATGGTAAGCTGAAGTTCTACCCATGTTATAATTCACTCTCTACAACACACATGTAGGGCTTTAGAGCAGAAATGTGAGGGGCACCAGTCATTTGGTCATTAATGCCATAGTTGGAGAATACCAGTCAGTATCCTAGCTTGGGTTGGTAGCCAACCTCTGCAGTCTTGCTGGTTCCCATGGTGTAGATCTTCCCAAACATGATGACATCTTCCTTGACTAGAGGACTAAATGGGTCTTCAACAGGTACTGGATAGTGATACCCTGTATGGGATTGGGCATTAGCACAGCAGCAACTTTGTTGTGCACCAGGAGATGTTAGTAGGGAAAATGAGACAGTGAGAGGGTTTATGATGTCTTTCTGTTCTCCCACATGAAAATTCAGGTTCTAAACTTTTACTCTATTCCCTGAGTTGGGTGTGGGTTTTGGTGGGTTTGGGGTTTTTTTTGAGAATAGTGAGGACTAGCATATCTCCACAGCCTGGCTTGAATATCTGAATGTGCGTGCCCAGTGTGAACCTTTGAAACAGGCAGAGATGGTGGAGGATTGAAGTGAGAGTGTCTCCAGTGTTGTCTGCAGAGGATTCGGTTAGCTGTAATGGAGGGGGCTGCACACTGAATGCAGCCATTGTGGTGTCTAGGCTTAGCTCTGGTCTGGACCTCCTGTGAATGCTCTCCTTCCCTCTTGCCATTTCAGGCACAGGCATGGACATTTACTCCTGACAAGGAGTCCAAGTATGTGCTGCGAGCTACTGTGTGTGTGAGGAGGAAAGGCCCAGACCCTGTGTCTCCCGAAAGTGCCTGTTATACCTTACAAATTTTTGGAGAAGGGGTGCTAAGCACCATCAGGGTAAGCCCACTGGTTAGTAGAGAGGAGTACTAGGGTGGGATGAGGGTCATGGGTTTTCCCTTTTTTGCACAATCTGTACTGGAGACAACCAGTTAGGATTCACAGCAAAATTCCCGGATATTGCTTTTGGGGGAGATGAGAGTTGATTCTGGCACCCACAGCATGATGTAAATGTCCCACCAGTTCAAATGTGACCTGCCTGAATCCTCTGAGATCACTCCTAAGTCCTCTGTTCCAGACTGAACTGAGCAAGCCATTTGGCTCCTCGGGACTCCCACCTCTCTCCCCTCTTTGCTCTCATTCTCCGTTTGTTCTGCTGTCAGACCAATCTCTAAGCATAGTGGACCTGTCAAAGTGTGGGCAACAAATATAGGTTTCCTCCTATTATCTGCACATCTGTGCAGACACCTTCATTTTCAGGCTGATTGAATCATATTTTGTAAGTCAATGTAAATCTTATCAGATGGGTAGAATGGTCTTTGAGGTATTTAGACACTATAAACGGCATGTGTGTGGATGACTACCTAAAAGAGAAGGGAACTCTTGGAGCCATCATGGAAGGCTTGGTAGAGCTCAGCCCTTGTGCCAAGGGCAGCTGGCCAGCTGGTGTCCTTACAGCCCTGAATGTGCTGTATCTCACCCAGAAAGTGGTCAAAATAACATAGGAGGAGGCATTTGGGGAGAGATTGAGCCCCTAACTGCCCTGTTAGAACATCATCCAGGCCACGCCAGGTCCTACACAAAGTCAGGAGCCCTTTGCACTGCACTGTGCCAAAGGATTGGCACATGGCTATGCTCAACACATAACAGTGACCTTTGAATTCCAGGCAGAAAAGGAGCACCTGGACCTTGGAAATATTGTGATTGGTGAACTGCAAAGCTGCAGTGTTGTGCTTCTCAATGATGGGATCTGTACTTTGAAGTACATCCTCAGCGTGGAACAACATATCACCGGGCCTTGTGACCCCGAGGAGGTCCACAGCGATCCACTGGGTACTGTAAGGGAGTTAGCATGGGGTGGGACCTTGGCCTTCTCTTTCCTGCAAAACTGTCCTAGCACCAACTTGGAGGCCGTGCTGTGGGCTGGCAGGCTGGCATTTGTTCTCTGAAGTGCCTGAAGATACCTATCTTTTCTGTGATAAAAGCATGCTTGGGAGGATGTGAGACAACCTTCATGAGTGGGTGCAGCACGAGGGTGGGTACCAAGCGGTGGAAACTTTTAATCGTGATGCTGCTAACTTTGACAAATCTTTCTCTGGAAACAGAAGTAGCTTCCTGTTCCCATCACTTGATCAAAAATATCTGTGCTGTTATCCTGCTTGAAGTTTGTGTGTGTAACTTTGAGAAAATATCAAGCAGACAATTTTTTGTTTGTTTACATTTACTAAGAACAGAAAAAAATGTTTTTCATGGACTATGATTGTTATATTTTAAAGATCCAACTTGAAGCAAGTATAATTAAGCCAGAATCAGGGAGAACAAATGTTGCAAGACTCACCAGAGAGAGTTTCCAATTAAAGAGGTCCCCTTACAACCCAGTGGTATAGAGGCTACCCAGACCCTGGGACGTAGAAACAAGATAGCCAGAGGTCACAGGGGGTTATGTCACCGAGCACCTTGCTGATAAGGGGATGGTTATGCTCCTGTGCTTACGCTTTGCGAAGGATCAAGGTGATTTTGCATGGCTGTGCACAGATGTGCAGGGAGGCAGCTGCAAAAATACAGGTGGGCTGTGCACACTCAGGCTCAGGGAGTGTGATTTACATCACCTCATG
Source organism: Heliornis fulica (assembly GCA_013399135.1). Lineage (NCBI taxonomy): Eukaryota > Metazoa > Chordata > Aves > Gruiformes > Heliornithidae > Heliornis > Heliornis fulica. Next base: position 36,330 of record VXBZ01008539.1, read on the forward strand.
CGTGTGCTGAAGCAAGCCCTCAGTGACTGAGAAGGGTCTGCTGCTCTGCTTGGGATTTGCTACAGGTGACTCTCTTGTCTTGCTCAAAAAAGTGTAACCCAGAGCCTGATGACTGAAGTCAGGTCAGTTTGGACCTTAAAATAAAATACAATTTCTCAGCAGAGAAGGGAGATGAACAAGGGGGGTTCCCAGAAGAAATGGTGGAGCCCAACTCTTGGCTCCCTTTCTAGAGGGACTCCCTTTTGGGTAAGTTCCCTGCCCCTTGCCTGCCAAAGGCAGCACTGGGTACTTCCAGTGAGCTGGCTACAGTCATTGTCTGGGAATCCCAACTTCAGTGCCTGGAGCTGGTCCTAACGATTAGGCACAGGCTTTGGGACCTGTATGCTGAACACACATGTGGTGTAAGAGACATCAGTGATGCCAAAACTAATATCACCTCTTTTCTCCTTCAGCTTTAGAGCTGGAACACTCCAGGGGGACAATCCCTGCCAGGTCAAAAGCTTTTCTCCGACTAACAGTCAGGCCAACCCGTCGGCTGCATTACACGTGGTCGATCAAGTATGCCAACTGTGTGCCCACAGGTGAGAGATGGGTATTTGGGGAAAATTCCCTTCTAACCAAGCAGATCGTGCCGTAACCAGCTGAGCTGCACAGTGCCCAGTGTATGAATCCTGCTTGAAGAAATCCCTGGGCTGAGCAATTTGCCAGATCCAGATCCTGCGCACTGTCTCTTTTTTCCTGCATCTTTTAGGGTCAGATAGGATTAAGACACAGATGGGGAAAGCTCCAGGTTTCCTGTTGCTGTGGTCACAAGATTGCCTGCTCCTCTGCACGATTGTAGCTTTTTACCATGAGTCCTGAAAGATACTCTGAGAGCTTCACGAAACCAGTCCTGTGCAGCTGGTGTCCTGGGTTGGTCCCTGTAGGAGAAAGAATGCAGTTGAACTACAAAAGGCATGGAGAGGGGCAATAGGGATGTTCAGAGGTGGGGAACACCATTTGCATGAGAAGACTTAGATTTGCATGTCTCAGACAAGGCATCTCCAGGTTGGACTTGGCTAGCAGCAGTGCCACATGAGCAGCATGGAGAACACAAGACATAAACAACCGTTTATGATTTTTCCAGTCTGAACAAGAGGCACATCATAAAATGACCACACTGTAGGCTTAAATAAAAGCAATGCAGAATTAACTGTGTAAATACATCATTGAAAAGGATCACACTCATAGTCTTTTTCTAAATGCAGAAGCCAAGGTACAACTAGAAGTCAGAGGTTTTCAGGAACTGCCAAACAAAAGATTGGGGGCTCTCTGCATTTTGCTGTCCCAGAGAGCTGCCTCTTAATGGTGTATGACTACTTTTTGGTGATAATTTCTCTCCCAATCTACAGATTTTGCAAGCACAAACAAGGAGATGCAGCCCCTCTGCTGTGTTGTAGCAACAGGCATCTACCCAACTTTCTGCATCGCAGATGCCTGTTCAGCAGGGAGTGCCAATGGTATCAGCAGGTTGCACCTCTGGAGGCTCTTTTCCTTGGACACACTGAATGAGTACTTGGAGCGAGACCCGGATCCCAGCGAGCTCACTTACAGAGTTCCCACAAGGCACAGGTCAGATGAGAAGATGGTCAGAAGATCTTACAAGCCAGATAGAGATGCTGTGGCCATCACCTTGTGTGACAGCTTACTGCTGCATGGCACTCTGTTATTCCATCCTAGCCACTGCAGGCAGTTGCTCACCTCCACTTCTCTGCTTACCCTCTCTGGAGAGGAGCCACAGAAACAAAGAATAATTTGATTGCACTGGACCTCTTAAAGAGTCTGGTCTGACCCCATGTTCAAAGCAGTGACAACTAGATCACATTGCTCTGGTCTTTGTCCAGTTCATTGCTGAATATCTTCAAGAACTAGGAGACACAGCTTGTCTGAGCACCTGATCCCAGTGTTTGACCCCCTTAACAGTAAAATCATTTTTCCTAATATCTCATTGGAGCATTCTGTGTTGCAACTTGTGCAGTTGCTGTTTCTGAGCTCTTGGTTCGTAAGGCTGAGCAAACCCAGCAACTTGAAAGTAATGGGCTTCAGCCCTCAACTATCCTGACCCTTCACTGGACCTGCTCCAGTGTATCAGTGACTTCCTTGTAGTGGGGTGCCAAAAAGACCCCTCAGCAAGCAGGACTGTCTTACGCTACTTGCTATCATTAGGTATATAAAAGATTTTTTGTAGAAAATCAAAAGGTTTGCCTTTGCACAGTATCCTTTCTCCCAAAAGTGCCAAGATCATAAGGTCAGAGAATAATTTTAATAATAAACCCTTTCCTCTGTCATGCCCTACCAGCCCTCCTTCCTGTTTCAATTTAATCTCTTCTTTGTTTCCTGTGACCAGCACAAGCTTGATCCCCCCAGTGTACACCCCTCTCTTGCTGGATTTCAACTTTGGGGCTGCCCCAATAGGCTCAGAGCCAACCCTTGTGATGCTTCTGCTGGCAAATAAGGGTGTGGTGCCTGTAGAGTGGTAAGTGGTATTTGCTGGAGCCCAGCCTTCTTCTTGGGGTCTTGTCTGCAGATATGGAAATCTGCAAATTAATTAATAGGGTGGGTTTTGTAGGTGCAGCTTGTGTTGTGGAGCTGTGACTGAGATGTATTAGTGGGTCTGTGTGGGAAAGCACAGGATAGTTCTGCAAATCTGATGTGATGAAACGTGGTATGTCCACCATCTGGGCTATGCCTGACAGGGCTGAATACACTGTCCGTGGCCTCAGGGAAGTTTTTTTGTGACTGGTTCCCTAGGGCCTTCCTGTTTCCTTCTGATCAGAAGATAGACATGGAGCACTGGGCAGAGGATGCTGAGCTTAGCCCCCGTGAGCTGCACCAGATGAGAGTTCAGGATAACCACCTCTTCAGTGTTTCCCCAAAGTCAGGGAAACTGCTTCCAGGTCAGGAGGAACCTGTCCAGCTGTCACACAGGTGATGGCAACTGCCTGCACTTCACAGCCTCATGCTATTGCATGACACCAGAGTCCCCTGTGTTTCCATCCTGGATTCTTTTGCTTCACATGGCCCTTGTAGAGCAGAGATTGGGCAAATGAAAAGTCCCAAAGCTTGTCTTCCTCAGGGAAATGTTGTCCTTTAACAATGCAATACAAAAGGTGTTCAGTGTGACATGCTGGGGACACTGGGCTGTCTTGACTGGATGTTTGAGGAGGTGAACAAGATGCTGCACTTCCCATGGTTTTGAATATACAGTGAAAGTCTTATTTTTGTCATCAGCTAGAGCTCCTAGCCTTTATGTGCCTGTGGAAAAAGCTGAATACCTCCCCTTTCACAACAGACTTGATCTGAGAAGTACTCGCATTTCAAATGCTATTAGCCTAGAAACTTGGGTGCCTAAATTTGTGTATGACTAAAATCAACATTGAATCACCAGTTCCCACCCAAACACAACTGTCCCCCTCCCTCTCTCAGTGCCCCTTATGCAACAGTGACTCTTTAGCTGGGAAGTGAATTATCTCTAATGTACTCTGTGACCTTGATTCTATTACCCTGGGCACAAGGTTGATTTCTAATGGTTTCCCCTCTCTCCTTTTTCACTGCTAGACATGATTTCATTGGCACTGACCACCTCCCTGTCCTGCTGAAGGTTTCCTATGGCCATAAGATTCTGGTAAGGTGGCAGGTATCTCTTGCTTCTGTTTGCAGAAGAGCAGGAGGTAGGAACTGAAGGACCAGGTGTTTTCCCCAGAAGCTGTGTTGTACCCAGGGTGCTGTGGCCTTCCCCTGGAATTGGTGCTGGCATGGCAGTAATACAGGGTGAGCAGAGGTGTAAAGCCAACATCCTGACAAAGCCATGGTTCTACCACAGCGTGATGTGGCAATGCACTGGCAAAATGGCCCTTGGGCGTAACACCTGCTGGTTTCCCCAGCAAACACAAAATCACAGAATCACAGAATGTTAGGAGTTGGAAGGGACCTCAAAAGATCATCTAGTCCAACCCCCCTGCCCGAGCAGGATCACCTAGATTAGATCACACAGGAATGTGTCCAGATTGGTCTTGAATGTCTCCAGACAAGAAGACTCCAAACCTCTCTGGGCAGCCTGTTCCAGTGCTCTGTCACCCTCACAATGAAAAGGTTTTTCCTTACATTCACATGGAACTTCCAATGCTCCAGCTTGGACCCATTGCTCCTTGTCCTATCACTGGCCATCACTGAGAAGAGCCTGGCTCCATCCTCCTGACACTTGTCCTTAACATATAAGTTAATATAAGCAAAAACATATAAGCAAAGGAGGAGGATGGGGATAATGATGATGCTTATTATTCTTTTATTAACTTTTGTATTTTATTGGTGGTATTAGCACAGAGTTGCTTCTTCCAAACCAACTCCAGGTTCAAAACAGCCCCCTGGGTTTTACAGTCCCTGCATGCCTTCTACACTCAAATATATCTCACAGACGGGCTTCCATGCTTGTTTTCCCCTCACTTCATCTGCCTCACCATGAGTTCTTCCATGCAGTGATCCTGCATTTCAGCTCTGTGGCCCATCCTACTTCTCTCATATGCAGCTTTCCTGAATCGCCCCACCTCATCAGCTCTCTATGCTCTTCAAACCCTCCTTGAAAGTTATTTTGTCCAGAGTACCACCTGCACTGGCTGTGGTTTGGGGACACACTGTCCTGGAACAGAGCATCCTCCAGCTTTGGAGGTATGGAGGCAGCTGCTTCCCGATGCTTAGAAGGTACTCCCTGCATTCCTGGTTGGCTCTTCTCACTGCAGCCCCGATGTTTATGTCCATCCACTTATTTCTTACCAGTGGTGGAGGAGCTTCTTACTCATTCTTCCTGCTCTGCTTCTTGCTAAAGCATCACAGAGCTGATCTGTGGTGTGTTTTCCCTGAGCATTTCCTCAGGCTTGGAACTAATTTCTCTCTCTCTCCCTCTCTCAAACTGTCAGATAGTGTCAAAGTCACCTTGTGCTCTGCCGGGCACAGCTCATGCCCGGCTGAGCCTTCCTGTCTGTCTCTGAAGTTTCCTATGAGACCATTGTGTTCACACATCTCTTTTATTTTTCTTTTCTTTTAGGACTGTTGTCAGCTGAAAATCCAGCCCTTTGACCAAGCTGTTCAAACAGTGGCTTAACTGTGCCTTCCCTCAAAGCCCTTGGACAGGCTCCCTGTGCTCTGCCTGCCTGGCACAATCCTGAGAGTGGATATGAGCATTTCACCAACTGGCCAGTGAGGGAATAGGCTTCAGAGCACCAGAAGTCCATAGGGGATGCACTCTCCCTTGCCAGATAGCCAGTGGCTTTGGTGTCTTCCAGAGGGCACCACCCAAGGATGCAACACAGGGAGCCCTGGGAATGATGAAAGACCCAAGAGCGTGCTGGATCTGTGGCAACAGGAGGCTAGTCCAGAGACCTGAAGCAGTGCAGGGGGTCACAACCTGCAGTGATGTGCCGGTACCAAATTGCTGGTATCAGAAACTAGAAATGGAAGAGACTCCTTCTTCTGCAGAGAGGGCAACTAAGGGGCTGAACACAGTCTACCTTAATTTGTTGTAGTTCTGGCATGAAGAGCACAGAGCCACCAGCCCCTGTGGCATATACTGTCCTAAGCATCCACACATGCCAGGGTTGAAGAGATCCTCACCTGGGGACCTGGTGAAATGTGACAAGAAAAACAAGAAAACAGAGGGGGAGACCATAGGACTGGGGTATTGTCTGGTTACTCTGTCAAATTCCAGATTGCCTGGCTTTGGAGTGGAGGTATTAGCCAGCTGCAAGCCAATGCATGATTATTTTTTTGAGGGGGTGGGAGTGGTCCAAACTCTATCTCTGTAACAGCTCTACCCATGTGGTTACATTTTGACCTTCCACTCATCTGCTTCCTCAACAGAGCCTGTCTACTCCATCTTCAGGAGGATCTCCCTCTCCAGTACTCCTTCCCCAATCAGCGGCCACCTTTCAGTCCTGTGTTGACTGGATTTATAGGCACTTTGAAGGACCCAAACTGATTTCGTATTAGCAATAATTCTTATGGCTGCAGGAAAAAAAGTTCAGTGGGACTTGTGTGTTACCCACTTTCTTCTGCTGAAGGGAAATGAGGTCTCCTGCTGCCTCGTGTTCTCACAGGTTGCCCTTTGCCTCATCACCACAGCCCTCCCGTAGGAGTGCAGCTGCGACCTTGTTCTCAGAGCTGCGACATAGTTTGGCCAGGCAGAATCTGCAGTGCTGAGTAGTTTTGGCAGGAAAAGCCCAGCTGGCTGCAGGTGTTGCAGGGTGAGGTAAGCTGGTTTCCAGAACTTGCTGGAGAGAAAGGCCGGAGCTCAGGTAGGATCCTCAAGCACACAGGATCCATAAACTGGAAGTGTTTCCCCTTTATAGCTGCTAATTAGGTATCATGAGAGGTTGTCACCTGCAGCACATGTTCTCTGGGCAGCTCTGCTCCTTGGGGAATCTGGCATCTTTGGTGCTCTAAGTCATCGCTGCAGGACAAAGTCTGTGTGCACTGGAGGGGGAACTGATTGCAGCAGATCTTCCCATTTCTCCTTTCTCTCCCTTTAACCAATAGCTCTCTGTTGCATCCAGTGTCTATGGAAACTGATGGCAGGTTTTTTCTTGGCAGTTTTGGTCTGTTGGAATCCAGGATGGCTTTTTGACTCAAGTAATATAAATGTGCCTTTTGCTCTCAAGGCCCAGGAAGTTTCTGTCCCTTTTTCCCTTACAATTTGAAAGTGTCAGGTTTTGTCCTGCTTCTATGTGCACTTCATCTGGCTTGCTGGGACCCTCAGAGGTCTGAATGCTCATGTAAGACTCTGGAAAGATCCCACACGGGACCTTGTTAGCATTGTATTTCTAGTCCACTCTCCCTCCTCACTTTCCTTGTGGAGCTGAGCTGGAATGAGTTGCTTTGGAGAAATAGGCACTCTCTGATACCAGATCTCCTGCAGGTGTCTGTCCAAGGTGTCCACCTGCCATCACAAACATCCTCTCCATCCTCTGCATATGCACTTTAAAAATAGCTGTGGTTTAGGCTTAGCTAATTATGAACTGCAGTGACTTATTTCCCTGTGGCCCACGCAGAGACATTACTAGCTCTGTCACTGCATTGCAGCCTCTGTCTCTAGGTAGACAGCTCAGGGGTGCTTTGGGGCAATCCTGCAGGAAACAGTGCATCATGACTCATCTCTAGCCTGATGGCAGTTTTCTCAAACTGCAGAATCCTGTACCTCTTCCTTTCAATGAAACAGCCTTTTAAGTCTCTCCGTTTTGCTCGAGGTGGCTCATGGCTGCTTTGCTCACACTATACTGTTGATCACTGCATGTCAGATGTAGTCTTGGAGAAGGATGTTCCCCAGAGTGAGGATATCCAGATGGTCCTTTACAAAATGAGGCCATTACTTCCCTAAAAATCCTGTCTTTCCAAAGGATTTGTCTGTCACATCTGCACACTCCTATCTATGTACAGTCCGGACACTTTCATTCATGGAGAGTTTCATATTATTTCAAACAGAAGCACTGAGGCTGGTGCCTGCTATGGCAGGGAGAAAAGTCCCTTCTCAGGAAGAAAAGTACTGGCTTTCAGAGAAGAGCCAACAGTTGAGAAGGCTCTCCATTTCCTTGATTTTTTCCTTAGGATACACAGTCCTGGTATTACTAACTGAAATCTGTAACCATGTTGCCCTCAGCTTGCAAAGTCCTGGGGAGTCCTTGTGCAGTTGTTAGTGATGGAGCCGAAGCCCTGTGAGAAAGTAACTGCCTTTCTTTCCACTGTAGCTCAACTTCAGTGGTGTGACAGTGGGACAGCACCAGCGGTACATACATTTTCCATCCACAAAGCACCTCTTCACACCCGTTGCCATTGGGACCTCCCACCCCCCCATGCAGGTGAGCATCCTGGGGCCAAACCTAGCAGGGAGTGGAGGGAAGGAGCAGGTGTTACTATGTGCCAAGTGTCTGAGGCACTTCTCAGGAAACGGAATGGCCTCCATGGAAAGTGTCACAGCAAAATTTTGAGATTAGTTGTAAGCAGAGCCCGAAAATGCTGCTGGGATGGGAGCAGGGAAAGTACCACTCACCATCTCTATTTTGATTAGGTTTGGCATTCAGTCTAGCCAGAATGCTTGTGAGATGTCTTGGGCTCTTCCCTTATTCTCTTGCATTGGATCTGAGTGAAAATGTGTCTGGCTGCTCCAGGCACTCTGGGAAGAAATCCTTTTTTTAATTTTTTAAAAAATTTTTTTGGTAAATTAATTAAACTTATTTAAACACTTATTCAGCAGAAAGGCAGCTTTGATTCTGTTCTGCCTAATTTACTCGGGAAATGAACAAGTCTGAATTGAATTAAGATCACTTTAATATGAGTGGGTTTGCATTTCAAGTAATCTGCTTTACAGTGATCCCTTTAGCTAATTTGTATTAATTTTCTCCTAACTGAATTTGCAGGGCACCACTTGGAGAGGCAGTGTAGTTATCAATGTACATATGCAGCGATAAACCTTCGGCACAGTCTCCTGCCAGAGCCTCAGTGATAAATCCTGACACTATGAGGTTTCCTCATTCTTAGGAGACAAGCTGACTAATTAATTATTAATGCTTATCGGAGTCCTCTGGGGAAGTGTTAACTAGTTTAACTTGGGCATGGTATAACAAGCACTGCTCGCTCTGACTCCCTTCAGATTTATGAACTCTACAATGGCGGCTCTGTGCCTGTGATGTTTGAAGTTCAACTGGACAACATCATGAGGATCCAGCAGGAGAATTTTCAGCACCTGGTGTTTGTCTGCCTGACTCCTAGAGGAGAAATCCTCCCAGGCATGACAGGCCACATCGAGTGGATCTTCTCACCACTGGAAGCTAGAATATACTTGGTAAGACCATCCTCATGACTACCAGAAACAGTTTCTGTTGTTGTGTGCCTAAAATTTTTCGATTTCCTGCTGATGGTTGGTCCATGCCAGGTTGCAGTAGAATTGAGTTCCATTCCTTTGAAGCAGAGTAAATCAGTGGCTGCTCTGGTCATGAAATGGAGCAGATGAATTTTTGTCTACAAGTTTCTTCTTTCCAAAGAACAGATTTCTTCCACAACCAGAGTCATCCCAGTATATATTTTCAAGGATCAGACAGTGATATAAACAGTATCTGATCAGATCTGTGGTCCATTGTTGGCCTCCAGTAACTTCCATAAAATAAAAAGTTGTCTTTTTCACTGCACTGCACACTGCTGCAGCCATCTGGACACGGCTTTCCCAAACACCCCTGTCCTGGGCTGCAGCACACAGCAGGGACAGAGCTGGAGCACTACTTACTGCCCACTGTGGTGGATGCATGGGAAAAAAAAAATTAACTTTAAAACTCCAACTTTTGCTCCAAGAGGGATGCTCTGCCCATCTCACACAGAAACTGGCTAATTGACTACTTAGCCAACTTTCCTGGGTTAGCAGGGAAGGTCAAGGCCTGAAAGAGCAAAACAGGCTGGAATGCACTTCATCCATGCACATGGTGTATTTAGACCAGTCCATTTGCAAGTAAATGAGTTTATTGCACATCTCTCCCAAATATGACTCTGGACTTAAAGCTCTTATCCTGTCTGAGGCAGGTTGAAGTTCCCATCCACATCCTGGGAGGAGAATCAGCTCTGATCACCTTCCAGGGAGAAGGCTACAATCCAAACACCGTAGGAGAGACTGTCACATCCAGTGAAGTTTTGTCTTCCTCAGTCTTTGCAGGTTCTACCAAGCTAACTGTGCCTGGGCAGGTAAGTCTATTGCTGGACAAGCAACAAGATTAGTCCAGAAATGTGTTGAGAGAGACTGAAAGATGCAAGTGGTCCCATCTAAGAGTCACCTGTGTTGCAGGAGAATTCATTTGCCATGAGATAGAGCAAGAAATTTCCCTTCCAGCATGTCACCTAGAGCCTAACTCATAAAGCAGCTGTTCTGAAAAGTGTCTGCCTTCCTGCTTGCTGCTTCCACTGCTGTTAGAACCAAAAAGACTTTAGCTCACGTTCTGAATTTTCTATTAAAAGGTGTGTCATCGTCCCCCCTCCCAGTTACCTTTCTCATTTGCAGCTCCAACATCTTTTTCTTTGGTAATTTATTGCCACAAAAAGCATTCAGCAGGAGCTTGTTTGGCCTGGCTAGCTCTGGCCAGCCAGCCTGGACAATCAGTTGTTAAACTCAGCCACAGATCCCAGCGTAGTGGGATTTAACATTAAGCAGCACCATCAGGAGCACACTGCAGGCAGGTGAAGGCTTCATCCTCTGTGACATCAGCATGCCTACCTGGGAGCCCAGCCACAGCTACATATGCTCTTTGGCTTCCAGCAGTGTGGATTCCCAACTAAAGGAGAAGGAGGATGATTAAAAACCTGCCAAGGTAGATGCCATTCCACAAGGCTCTGTTGTCTGTAACCAAGTGTCATCAGCTTCCCTAATGATCAGTGTAATTAATTAGAGTTTGCCCTGTGCCTAGTGAATGAGACAGACTAGTAGCATGCCTGAAGCAAGGTGCAGTAGGGAGCAGTTTCCCCAGAATTGCTTTCAGGTTGATAAAGATTTTGCCCCAGCACACACCTCACGTGATTGCCAACTGGAGGGAGGAAAGGCCTGGTCTGCAAGCATTGCAGAGAGATTGCTGATGCTTCAGGTCCTCTGTGACCCTCTCCTGCCCCAGTGCAAGCATTATGTTCTATTGCTCAGTCCCACAGCCCTACTGCTGTGGGACTGAGTGAGCCATGGCTCACTCAGTCCCACAGCAGTAGGGCTGTTCTCTCTGCCAAGAGTCCTTGTAACCAGAGCAAGAGTGAGAGGAACACAACACTCCCTCGAGGCTCTATTGTGAAGGTGGCTGGCTAATGTTATCTAGGGATTGCTGGATAACCTGAAGTTGACTGTGTGGTGGCCCTTCTCCAGTGTCCACATCCCATCTTCCTTTTGTGCTGTTCCTCCTGGTTTCACCTTGCTTCCTGCAGGCAGCTGCCTTGTCACACCACAGGATTTGCTTTGGAAATATCCCAGATGGCACCAAAGCCAGTCGACTTGTCTTTCTGAACAGCATCTCGGAGAGTAAGGCTGTTGTGTTCACCTGGCAGATGAGCACCTTTGAAGACAAGGGGGTGAGTCCTTCCTTCTCTTTCCTCTAGAGCCTTCTTGCCCATCTCTGTTGTGCCACAAAGGAATCTTTCTGCTTGCAACCAACCAGAAATGATGCTAGGGACTTGGCTTTTGTACTAGCTGATGAAGGGAAAGGGCAGAGAAAAGTGAAGGCGAGGAGGGGAGGGAGAGGAATTCAGAAGAGAAATCTGAAAACTTCAGTGAGATTACATGAAACTAGAACTACAGAGTGCCATAATCATCCTCAGGACCTTGTGTCTACCAGCAAAGTCCATAGTCATTTTTTAATGTATCAGCTTCATCTCTCTCGTGCTGCATACCTCTGAGATGGGGAGGGAATTCCCACAGTCCTGTGTTTCCTCAAAGAGAAGGCACATGGAAAGGTCCCAGGACAGTGAAAAAGCTCCTCTGTGGGTTTGGTTTTTTTTTGGTTGGTTGGTTGGTTGGTTTTTTTGTTTTTGTTTTTGTTTTGTTTTTGGGGTGGGTTTTTTGTTGTTGTTTTTTGTTTGTTTTGTTTTTTTTTTCCCTCAGGTGTTGGAGATTGTTCCGAAGTCAGGGGTTGTGCAGCCTGGAGAGAGCATCGCCTGCTTCATCACGCTGCGATCTCCAGGGAGTCCTTCCATCTACAGCATAGATTTGGTGTGTGAGGTGAGACCCAAGAGGTTCCTGTGTATTACCATCATCTGGGCATGTCACTGCAGTTCCTAAGTGGCTGGTCACAGCAGTCAGCTTCCAGCCAAAGGACCCCTCCTATGCTCCAGAACACTGGCCAGCACTTCTCATTACTGAAGACACTGAGCTTTATCTCTTCTGATGCTTTGTATCTCTGTGGCTTATAAGATGAGGTGTAATTGTCCAACATCTGGCTTCATGAGTTGCAACTAGAAGTCATGGTTTGAATGGGAGTGGCAATCAGTGACTGTCACACTTAACTGTAAATAGTAAATTTTGCTTCTTTAATGCTAGTCATGGCATAGACATGCAGTAATGTCCCTCTGGACGCTTTCCAGGTGTCCTTTGGCAGGGGATTGTCTCCTCCCTGTTCTCTCCCCTTCCTGCCACTGGAAGACATGGAAAGGGAGTGGGCTCTGGCTGTGACCCCCTGAGAGGAAGGAATGGGTGACAGGCAGGACTTGAGCCAGAGGCTATGCTATATGCAGCTCTTTTCTAGACCTGCTCCCTCCAATCATGGTTTGCTTCATAGGTGTACATCCAGGAGTCCCTGGTTCAGTATGAGAGGGACCTGCAGAAGTGGAAAAGGGAGAAGGAACGGCAGGCTGTGGAATTTACCATCACAGAGAAGGACCTTGGGACTAAGAAGAAGCCGAAGTCAGCTGCAGGGGTAAGTGCTGCCAGAACTTTGCACCAGCTTAGCTCTGCTCGAAACAGCAGCCAGGTGTCAACAAGAAACATTCTTTAAGAAAACCTAGGCAAGTTGATAAGAAGTTATGAGGCTCTGATCTACTCAAGATCTCATAGCTGGTCTGTGGATAAAGGAAAAAGGAAATGGTTTCTGGCCAAAAATCTTTCAGAGAGAGGGAATAGCACGTGTAAAACTTGGAATTAAAATTATTTTTCCAATCAACTGACAAACTCTGAATCATCTGAAATTTGAAAGTGCATAAGAAGCCTTAAAAAAAAAACCCAAAACCAAATCCAAACAAAATAAACCCACTAAAAACCAAAACAGTGGCTCTGGGAACAGATGGTTGGATTTTAACCATAAATAAACAATGGAGAGAAATGTGTAACTGACAGAAAGAATGTGGCCCGTGTGAAGAATGGGAGGATGAGATCACTGACTCTCAGCTGGGACAAAGTAAAACAAAATCCTGGAGTCTTGTTCTGCTCTATCTTTCCTGCACTGTAATTTCTCTTCCTTCTTTTCATATTTTTTTTCTTTTCTTTTCTTTTCTTTTCTTTTCTTTTCTTTTCTTTTCTTTTCTTTTCTTTTCTTTTCTTTTCTTTTCTTTTCTTTTCTTTTCTTTTCTTTTCTTTTCTTTTCTTTTCTTTTCTTTTCTTTTCTTTTCTTTTCTTTTCTTTTCTTTTTAGAGATCATCAAATTCCCCGGAAACAGAAAATCTCCCTGAATCCTCAGCTGTGATCAGGAAATACAAGGTAAGTCAGGCCTGTCTCCTCCATAGTAGAATCAAACTGGCTGCTTTAGTCAGGACACAGATGCTGGATATCACAGCATGGGAGCCTGGACAGAGAGCACAGCAGGATTTGTAGCTTCAAGGCTTTGGGACACAGACTGTTTGGAGGAGACAGAAGAATCAGACAGCCTGGCTGTGTCCTGTGCGCAGTAACTTTCCAGATGAGGTGAAGGAGAAGTGAAATTGGAACCAAACACACCTCTGTGACTGGAGAAAGGGGGAAAGGTTTTGAATAAACAGAAAAGATCCACATGAGCAGAGCAGTTGATACCTGGACTGGTTTGACACTGGGGCCATAACGGAATGTGTGCCATGAGGGAAAGCAGCAGGACCCTGGTGTGGTGCAGACCTTGTCCTCACTGCTAAAAGAGCTGTGCTGCCTCAGGAGAAGCTACAGGCAGCAAATACCTGTAGTTGAAGAGTGAAGAAATCTTGAAAGCTCAATTTGCCTGGTTCCTCTCTGTTTCCGCTCCTATTTGCACCACCGTGTCCACTGCTGGAAAAGACAAAGTCCCAGTGAATGCTCTACAGACCTGGCTGGGCCCAAAGGCAGAGAGAGCCATGCTGTGTCTACAACCAACGTCAGGACATGCTGTGGGGATGACAGGGCTTGTGGAGAACCAGCAAACTGAGATGTGGAAGGACTAATGGGAGCTGACATGAGGCTGGGCCTGAGCAGATAGACACAGCTGGGATGCACAGCTTGTTATCTCAAGCCTGTGTTATCTCAACCATAGCCATCAGAGGTAGTGGTCTTGGGACCCTGCTCTGCACCATCCTATGTGAAGGTATCTGCTTGGGGCGACTCCAGCTTGGACTGTCTGCCCTGGGCTGTTCGGTGTGACCAGTGATGCAGGTCGAGCCTTTCACTGGGGTGAACATAGTGGTGGTTGGGGAGAAGTAAAAAAATGTTTCATTTAGTACTTCAAGATTTTAGCTCCTGGTGACAATTTGAAACTTGAAATTACCTGCTGTGTCTGTGTCAGGAGAGGTGAAGGCCTCTGGCTTCATTGCCAGAAGCTGGAAGTTTATGTTTCAAAGGTCACTGAAGTCCTGTGATGACTGAGGGTTTCTCCAGAGCTGAGTGGTGTTCTAGCTCGGCTTCTGGACTATTCCTGTCTTAAGAAATGTCCCCAAGATTAGCTGCTGGCAATGCAAACTGGCCCATGTAGTGTGGCTGGAGACAGTCTCCAGTCCCTGGTTTCCTTCCAGGCTTGTGGACAGTTTCCATGTGTGTTCCTGCACATCCCATCTCCCACAGAGCTCCTGGTGTGCTTGGAAAAGTGGGAGACACTCTCCCACAGTTCCCCAGGATGTATTTGATCACAACAGCCCTGAGGGCCCTGGAAAGACCCTGAAGCCCTGCTGACACTCAGGGCTGGCACACTAGACATCATGGATGGAGCAGACCTGATCTCCAGCATTGCTATTCATGGGGGTCCAGCAGTGCCAAGATCATTTTGACCATGTCTTCTTTCCAGTATTTGGTGGCTCTGGCAGCTGGGCTTTCCAGTTCTCATGCGGTGCTCACACCTACACCAGCCTACCTATGGTCAGAGGAGCAGCTAAGTACCTGCCACTTCTTTCTCTCCAACAGACATTGCCCCCTATTAAAAACCACCCTATGCCAAATCAGCCAGCTGGACACTTCCAGAGGCGGCTGCTGTTGGACAAAGAAGCCAGCCGGGTGTGGATCAAACCAGAGCCTCCCAAACCCATCCTCTTACACCTTGGTGTGACGGCCAGGTTCTACTCTACTGAGGAGTTCTTCAGCACCTTCACCTCGGAGTTGCCCAAGCACTTCTTGTCCAGGTAAGAGATCCAGTTTTTGGAGTGACATCTTCACCTGAGCCAAGGCTGTCCATGTGGTGATATGCATGGAATTTGGAGCTCTGCTCCTTTCCAGCATGAAGGCAAGAGGTGCCTTGCTTTCCTAGCTGGCATGACCTGTTTTTCTTCCTCCCTCAAAAAGAAGATACTGTCAGACTTCAGTGTTCCTCTCTTAAGACAGCGTCACTGCTGTCACAATCACAGCGACTCCCATTCCTCCGCCAGCACCCCGCACCACTGCCCACTTGCCTGTAGTGCAGCTGTGCAGCCTGGGGGATGCAGGTCCTTGGTCGTTCTGGTGAGTGATGCTGCTGCTGATTGAACAACTCGTCCTTCCCCAGCCCCTTCGTCAACCAGCCGTTGGAAAGCACGTTTGCAGATGGGAATAGGGACAGAGACATGGATCCAAAATGGCTGTCCCTGGCTGCTGCTTCCAAACAGGAGTTGCAGATAGTGATTGACACACTCATGGGTGTCATCAGGTGCGTGTCACTTTACCCAGTTTAGAGCCCTCCAGAGTTGGATGCCCTCCAGGGGAGGGGAGTGCGTGCAGCATGGTCAGCCCACTGCTAATTTCAGAAGGGTCTGTGCACTCCTGATGCACCAGAGTGGGGGATTCAGTCTGCCAAAGGCTGCCCTGGGGATAGCGAGCTCAGGAGTCCTGGTGTGACAGCCAGAGTGCAGGGTCATCTCTGCATAGTGAGCACTGTCACTTCCCAGGAACTGAGTCACTGCCTGCCGTGATCTTGGGTTCAGGTTGCATTGGGATTCTCCTATTTTGCCTGTCAGCAGAAATGTAAAGAAACAATTCTGGGGAGGGGAAGGCAAATTCCTCAACTTGAGCCATCTTGCTGCCTCCCTTAGGCCCAGAAGGCAAGAAGGGATAGTCTGAATGTTGACATTGGTCGGGGTTTTACTACAATTTGTACTGTCTTATAATGACCTGTGTGACCCCAGCAGATATCTGATTTTCTGGGGCTCATCCCTTATTTTCCTCCTTCCAGCGGACTCTTGGACAACACTCAGTTCCATGACACAGTGAAAAGAAGCCTGGATGAGCCCATTCCATATTTCTCTCAGTTCCAATGTAGAGAATCAGTAGAGCTCCAGGACAAGAGACAGTGCTCCACAGTCCCTTCCAGTGTCTCTGCTTCTCCAGAACTTTACCCTGAGGATGGAGAGAGAAGAGAAATGAGGCAGGAAGCCTCTCCCAATGAATTGCTGGAGTCTTGGGAGAAGACAAGTGAGATTTTTCACCACAAGCAGTTGAAGGAGCAGGAGAAGACGAGCAGGTGAGGAAGAACTCACACAGAAAAGGCAAGAGTTGTGTGTGCAGGAGAGACATGGCAGCCCGTCACCTGGCCAGCATCCCATTTCTGCTTCTGCCATGCAGCATTTCTACTGGGGTGTTCGGTGTGCTCTGGCAGGAAATCAGTGTGAGCCCACCTAGCCACCCCCTCCCAAGTGTGACTTGTGCCAAGCACAAGTGTGCTGTGTCCCGGGGCTGGTGCTGTGTCCTGGTGGTGATGCTCCAGGTCATGTTAGGCATTCAAGCGCAGTGGGTGCTTACCTTGCCTTTTATTTTTTAAGGGAGTATTTCATCACCTTGCATTTGCTGTGACTACACCCCTGCAGGCTGCTACAAGCTATATGCAAAAACATTAATGACAGGATAGCTTGGAGGAAGAACCCAGTAAAACCACAGCCACCCAGCTCTGTCTGAGGTCAGAGCCTGACTCCAGCCTGTGGCAGTTCTGGGTGAAGGGTCAGCACCGCATAGCTCAAGTCTTTAGTTCATTGGCCTCAGTGTGTAGGAAACAGTGTGTCCTCCCTTGATGTGTCCTGGGAGAAGTCACAGCAAGCAGACTGCCTTATCTGCTTTCTGATAGCTGTCTCTGCCTGTACTTTTGTCTCTCCAGGCAGCCGGCCTTTGGGAACCTGGTGGAGCAGGTGCTTGAAAACACACTGCAGAACATCCTGATCGAAGCCAGCTGTGGGGAGGTGGTGCTGACAGCCCAGCCCAGGGTCACTGCTCTGCCCCCCAGTCCTTTCCAAAGGTAGCAGAGTGAGTCTGCTGTGGTGGAGGACAGGATCTGTCCTGAATGTCAGGCTGAATCATAGCCCATGTGGATTACCTGGGTCACTGCCTATTGATGCTAAGGCTGCCTGTACAAAAGAGGGAATCCCCTCCCAAAGCCTCTGCCCTTTCTTGGCTTGTCCTGAGCCACAGACAGAATGTGGCAAAGCTACAGCCTTTCTGTGGACATGAGACCATCCTGTAGCTCTGGAGTAGGGCCTTATGAGAAAAGAGCTGGCAGAAGGGGCTGCCCTGAGGCACTGGAAAGCCCAGTGCAAGGAGGGTCTTTTGGGAAATGTGGTCAAGGTGCACGCAGCACCACAAGCAGAAAGAAGGCAAAGCTGTCAAAGCCCAAGATCATGTAGGACCTAGTTAGGTTGAGAAAATGGGCACCAGTGAGGAGGCAGACTTGGAACTGAGGAAAAAGCATGAGGATTTGACCCAGTTTGGAGACAAGTACAAGGAGTTGGGATTGAGGGAGGGTAAAGAGGGTTGTTGGATGGAGATATCATCTCCAGAGCTGCAGGAGCCTTGTCCAGATAAACAGTAGGTGTTCCCTGTGATCCCCCAGGGAGGGATAACTGTACAGGAGGAGGCTGTAGCAGGCTCCACTCCCCCCACCCTAAAATCAATCTTTTCTCCTTCAGAGTCACCAATCCATCATCCCCCACCCTCAAGAGCATAGCTGCTGGGCACCGTGCTGTGCAAATCAAGTCTCTCCATTCTTCATCACATCCCTGTGAAGTCCAGAGCAACTCTGATCCTCCCACACCATGACCTGAGCTCAGCATGCTGTCTGCCTTCAAGGAAGTATGTCCTGATTATGTCCTCAGCTCCAATTTCAATCCTCTGGCAACTCCACTGCAGAGTTTTTGTGATCTCTCCTCTCTGTGGCTGGCCACCTCATCAGAGATCCCGAATCCACACCGTCATATGGACAACAATGGTGCAACAATTCCTGCTGTCCCAGTCTGTACCAGCTGGGAGAGGAGTGGGGTTTGCTTTGAAATGTAGCTGAGGAAGGATTGAGAGCTGGGCATCGAGGTATTGATCCCCTGCTGTCATCAGTAGGACATAGATACTGAATCTTCCTCCCTCCTTGTTCCAGCAGCTGTTGCAGGTCCCAGATAGTGAGACAGCAGCTGCAGCACCATCTAGCACATTCTGCAACCCAATAAAAGGAATTTGGCCTCTGGGCACGCAGACACGGCGTGTAACATACAGAATCCATACATGTGGCGTTGGGAGCACCCCGGAGAACCTCTGCCCTTCTCGGAGGGGAGCGTCTGCAAGGCTGTCCGTCGGGTCAGGGGATGCTCTGAGCCTCGGTGAGGCTTAGGGCTGGGTCAGGCAGAGGGCGGACGAGCGGCGTGTGTCACAGCCGGGAGGTGGCGGTGTTCGTTGGGACAAATCCCGTCGCGGAGCTGAGGCTGGCGCTGGGCACCGGCAGAGGGATGCAGCTGGTGTCCACCCCACCTCCCTCAAACCCCTCCTGCCCAGCGTTCCCAGTGCCAACCCCCAGCCAAGGCCGGAGCTGCACTTTCTCCCCTTGCAGGCTAAGAGAAGACCGTGCATGAGGCGCTGCTTCTGCCCTGCTTGGCAGAGGGCAGGTGCCTGCTGTGCCTGGGGTGCTGCAGCTCACCCAGCAGCGCCCTGGCGCTCCGCTCTGTGCAGGAGCCCCTGCGTGCATAACCGTCGCTAAGCCCCAGGGCCCAGCCGTTCCTGCTATTAGAGATAGAGCAAAGGCACTGCCAGCTCCTGAGCTCAGCCTGCGGCCAGGGGCCTTCACGTGTCTCCTGGATCCTTCTCATGAGGAGTGCAGATCCTCTCCTCCCTCCCCAGTACTGGGTGCCTGGCCTCTTGAGTCACAGCAGCTTTGCTGTCTCCTTCTGGATTTTGGATGGTGCTGAACAGGCCATGGGGTGCCACCTTCTTCCTCCCCAGAGCGAGGCGGCAGCAGGGCCTGGCTGTTCAGCCCAGTTGGGGTGACTCTCTGGTCCGGGCTCCTCACTGGGGTTTGCTCACTGCAGGTGCTCTGTAGTCCCGCAACAGGCTTCCCAAATGGGTAACAAAGGCAGGGACAGGAGCTTCTCCTTTCCATCTCTCTAAAGCATGTTGAAACTAGCTGCCTGCAGGAAACCAGGGTGAGTGAGTTTGTCCCTCCTCAGACCTGCTGCATGTTCTAGTGCTCTCTAGACTTATCACTGTTAATTCCTCTGCCTTGTGGGATAGATGACCAAGCATGGGAAACACTGCGTGTAACTCTGGTGTCACACCAAGGAGCGAAAGGATGGAGCCCGAGTCAGGTGCAGGGGATGATCCTGTTGGGGTTCATCACTAAAGCTCACATCTCTCTGCTCCCCTGTGCCATGGGTAAGGGGACTGGCACTGCACCTGCCAGTTGAAGCATTATCAGGAGTAATTTCACTCCTCTGATTAGTGGCCAGCAACATCTGAGTCAGGGAACAAGAGGCTTGAGAGCTGCCTACACCTCTAAGAAATCATTCTTCCCTTGGCTCTCTGGAGGCGCTGTGAGGTGGTGGGGTATCACCACTATTCTAGGTCTTCGATGCTGTCTGCCTACCAGAACCCTCAGGGTACACTGAGCAAAGTCAGTAGAAGCTCTCACACACTGTGCTGGCTATACCCTCAGCCTAAGGTAAAAACACACCTGGGACCATCCCTTTCCCCAGTCCTGGAAATTCCTGATGCTTCTTCTCAAGCCTGGGACAGGCTTTGACCCTGGTTTTGGAAGACAGTAGTGAGGGAAGAGACAGCAGGACCCCCAGACCACAGCAATGGGGGTCACAACATCCTCCGGTGCTTCTCTGTGACTCCTCCTCACGTTTGGATCTTGGGGCAGCAGTGAGGTGAAGGGTGAGCAGAGGTGTGCAGCACTGGTGGGGAGGACTTGTCCTTTAGTAAGAGGCTTTGTTGCTACCCGCTGCTGAGGGTGAAGGCAAATGATGACCCATGAATCTAAAGCAGAACCAGGCTCACAGCTCAGCTCCCAGAAGAGAGTAAAACCCCTGACACTGCAAACCACATTTGGATCTCAGGTGAGAAGAAGTCTGAGCTTCTAGGGCTGGATTTGGCCTCTGCCCGGACACCAGCCACGTTTCTAATGCACATCTCTTACGTGGAGATCCTGCAGATACAGGTCCTGATCCTTCCTACTAGTGCTTGGGTGGTGGAGAGGGGTGGTGTTCCTGTGGGACTGGGGCTGTTGACCAGGACGGGCTGCCTGCAGGAATAGAGAGTGAGGATGGCTGAGTGTGAGCTTGGCAGGCTCATGGAGCTCTCCTCCTCTTCGTGCTGGTTGTCAGGAGTGCTCAGTCATCAGGCAGTTAATGCAACGCACAACAGGCCTTTTCTTCTTGGCTGTTAGTCCTGGCTCCTAGGGAGGGGTGAAATGGCCTTGGGGCAGGTGGGCAACAGAAGCTATCCTGAATCCCATTAAAACATTTAACACCTGCTGAATCGAGCCATTGTCTGGGAGATAAAGGGAAGGGAACAAAGCTTCTCATGGTCTTCCCTGCCAGGGTGTCCCCAAGGCTCAGCTGTCCCATTGCTGCTGGTGGAGGCCGAATCTCCTGCACAGACCCACCTGGCATGGCCCTGTGCCCATGTGGGGAAGGTGGCAGTGCTAAGGGACGGTCCCTTCACCCCGTCCTGCTCCAGGAGCACATAGTCCCTGGTTGGGACCCATCCCTTCTTCCCCCATACTGAGCATCAGGTAGGAACCTGGAGAGGTCCTGCCCTGACTAGCCTGCGGTGTTTGCACAGGCAGGGTAGTCTAGAGAGCAAAACCATGAGGGTCACCCTCAACATCCTGGGCAGAGCTGGACAGAGCATCTTTACCCCTGGCCTGCTGTGGCTGAGATATCAGGCTTTGCTGGTTCGGGTGCATGGCTTTGGTGTTTGGGAAGGGGTATGCTCAGAGAATCTCTGGTGTAAGCTACTAGGTCATAAGTTTGGACACGAACCCTTGGCTGCTGTGAGAGAAAGGACAGATTTTGCTGTTACCTGGTGTGTGATGGGGCCTTGTCCATGCAACAGAGGTTGGGGTGAGAGAGCATTTCCAAGGGAGCACGTAGTCTTAGAGATGTCTGCTGGAACTACAGCTCCACTGTGGTGTCTGGGTGGAGGGTTCTGGCTTCCCTGGAAAAGTGGGAGACAGCCAGGCAGCCTACATCTATGCTGCTCCACTCTGTGAGTCCTGCCCAACACGTTCCCCATGCCAGGAAAGGAGAAGCGGGCAAGCACAAGCATCTGGGCTGTATCATGTCAAAAAGAGAGAGAACATCATGTTTCCTCCTAGCACCACAACCCAGGGCAGTGGTGGTTTTACCTTTCTTTTGCTGGCAAAACTACTGGAAAAGAGGATCAGGGTGCCCGAGGCCATCCAGCACATTGGCATGGCTCTAGCTCATCCCCGTGCCAGTCTTGGGGAACCCCAGCCTGCAGAGACAGTAACAAGCAGGAGGGATGGAGCCCACTTTACAAAATCAGTACTTTGTGAGAGACCAGTCTCCAGGGAAGAAGAGTGGGGTGGCAGTGGCTGATAAGGATCTGCCGCTAACAGCTTACACTTGGGAATCCATTTACATCAACTTACAAGCAAGCTCCAGCGTGTGGACAACGGTGTCAGCTTCTGAAGCACAACCAGGATACCTGCAGGTGTCTGCCGTGGGGGTTAAAGCCGTGTTACCCCCTTCCCCACCCGCAAACACACCCATCTACACAAACAAACACGCCAGTGCACTCACACAAAGGAGCTTCTCCTGCCATCGTGGCTGCACTTCATGCTCTGTTATCCAGGAGCTGCCAGTGCCAGAGTAACCCCGAGAGATAGCCCAGCTCCCGCTGGCTCCGGCCGAGATCAGCTGAGGACCGAGTAGCCTGGCTGGGTGCTGCGGGAGTGTCTCTAAACATCTCCCAGCCTCTGTGGGCTCTGCATGCTCTCCCCAGAGCCGGCGTGGGGGTGTCTGCACCCCTTACATCACTGTGTAGTGATACAGCCTGGATGCAGGAGAGTGCTGTGACGGTGGGATGCAGTGACTCCGCGGGGAGGCATGTGCACACGGAGCAAAACACATCCTGTTCTTGCGGCTGCACTGGGAGAGCTGGCCCCGAGCCCAAGTGGCTGTGCTGGAAGTGCTCCCAAAGAGAGCAATCAGAGGTGGTTTGGTCGAGCTCTGCTTTGCTACCTGGCTCAGAAGTCTGTGGGCTTCTCTAAATGAGTGTGCTTCACACTGGTGTGCCCAAGGGGTCTTCAGCATGAGCAGGGAGACTGGGGTGGCGGCAAGGGGTCCTTGCCATCACGGCCACTCGGTGTCAGGCTGCTTGGGGTAGGTGCTAGTTTTGATCTCCTGCCCCAGGACCTCGCAGCTCCCTCACCTTTCAGCAGCCCAAAACACTGCAAGTGAGCAGATCCCACTCCACAACTGCCCAGGTAGGGTACCCCCCTGCCCCCTTCCCCTNCAGCCCATCAGGCTCCCATTAACAAAGGCAGCCCTGGAGAGTTTGCATAGAGACCTGCTCTGCCTCTAATCTAGGTGGGCTAATCGCCTCCCTTGCCCAGCCTGCCTTCCCTGGGTCAATATTTGCTCTGAGCAAACACAGAGCCGTGACAGGTGTGCTGGGGAGAAGGCTCGCCGCCGCCAGCCCAGCCCTCTCGCCTGTCTCTGCTCAGTCACATCTCTCCAGCCCCCCGATCACCGTCCAGCCAGCGCTATTTTTATCAGGGCTATAAAAGCCCCATCCAGCCGGCGTCACCCTCATTTTCTGCTCGTGAGCTGCAGGGGGAAGGCGAAGCCACTCACCTGCCAGCTGCCAGCGTGTCACCAGAGCCAGGTGAGCTGCTGTAGCCGGGCACACCTGGGCTGGGGTCCTGCCTGCCCAGCTGGAAGCAGGGTGCTGGGCATGGGGCTCTGACCTGGGAGAAGCCCGGTGGCACCCCCAAACTCCTGGGAGGGAAGGGGATGGGCTCGGGGGACACCATCCTGGCTGTCCCCTTCCCTTAACTCTTCCCTTCTTTCTCACCTGTATTTTTTCAATTCTTTCTGTTCCCTTCTCTTCATTTACTTTTTTCTTTCCTTCCTTCTCTTTTCCCACTCTGCCTCCCCACCCTGCCGTGCCAGTTTAACCTGCCCCTGCTCTGTTTGGCTTTCCCAGGCAGGAGGTGTCAAACATCCACCTTCCGGACTTTAGCCCCGGAGAAGCTGATTCAGGATAGCGGGTGCAGTGAGGACACCGTCTCCCAGCCCAGAGGGAGGAAGGAAGGATGAGGAAGGGGCTGCCGGCAGCCCGTGGCAGCCCACGCCGTTCAAGCCCGGAGCAACTCTGCACTTGCCTGGCGTCGAGCCCCACGTGCAAGACCTGACCTGAACGTTTTGTTCGTTCGGCTCGCGTTAGGCAGGTCCAGCCCGTCTGCGAGCGGCGCAGCGTGCCCCGTGCACCCACCACCGCCAAACACGTAGGGAACGCGCCCGTGCTTGGACACGCAAGCTGGTGTGTGGCGTGTGTGCCAGGACCAACATGCAGCCGTGGGTGGAGAGCACGAGAGATGTGTGTGCACACGGTCCTCGCTCACACCTGTGGGTGACACATGCATGAAGTGATGGACAGGCAGTGCCCGCAGGTGATGCAATCCACACCCAGCATGCACCAGCGCCATGGGACTGGTACACGTGTGGGATATGGGACCCATGTGGCATTGGTACACACTCTGCCTTGCAGGCAGAGGGCAGGACCCACGACTGTGTGCCCATGGCATGACAGGCGTGTGTGTAACACGCTAGGAACATGCATCCTGCCTGATGGGGAGGGGCAGCCTGGCCCCTACGCTCTGGCAGCGCTGCAGAGCCATGGCAGGCACGGGAGCCCTGTCACAGCGCTGACCTGCCCTGGCACAGCGCTGACCCAAGGTGGAGCTCACCAGGCTCTGCCAAATGTGCAGGTAGGTCTCAATGGTCTGCTGACACCAGGGGAGCTTTAGCTGCTAACACAGGGCAGTGGGGAGGGCAGGCAGGAGCAGGCAGGGAAGAGAGGGCAGAGGATGGGGGGATGCAACATCCTTTCCTGGGAACAGGTCTGTTCCCATTCCCAACCCTTCCCGGGTCCATCTGCCAGGTTGCTGGGCTGCCCTGGGCGGGTGTTGCCACGTACCTGCTGGAGGTAACCCCTCTGCCTGTGCTTGTTGAGGAAGGGTACTGCGGGGTGGGTCTGGCAAGCTGGGGGGGTTCCCTCCACTTCAGCCCTACCCACTGCCTGCTCTGCTCTCCAAGTGCAGTGCTTGACCTGGACTCCTGCCCCATCCCGTGTCCTGTCCCATCCCTGTTCCCATGCAGCCAGTGCAGACTCTCGCTGAGACCAGGGCTGTCTCTAGCCCTTCAGGGACAGCAGGGAGACCAGAGAGCAGGAAGGTGGGACAGCAATGGACCCGCTTTCTTCCTACCCTCAGGATGTTGTTTTGGGTATGCAAAATACCCCATACCTCACAGCCTGGCTATGTCTGCATCTGACAGCCGTGAGCATGTTCCTGCCCTGTCCTAGGGATGTCACAACCCTAGGGAGCCACTGCCCTAAGGGATGTCACTCCTGGCAGGCACAGGCACTTGTAGCACAGCATCTGGCACAGGGATGCTCCAAGCCTACCGGTGGGTCCCAAGCCCATCCTGCAGCCTCTTCACAAATGCCACGAAGGCTGAGTCCAGCCCCACAGTGAGGACGGAGAAGAGGCTGAAGGTGAAGAAGCCCAGGACTGTGCCACAGGACAGGATGATTCCTGTTTCTTCCCTTTCACTCCCCCCCCACCTAATCCACGCACAGGACAAGGCTCGGCAGTGCCGATGCTGGAGCAGAAGAGCCCTGTTCCCTCCCTGGGGTTCCCCTGCAAGGGATGGACCTAAGGCACCTCCTGGGCTCCCTATCCAAGCAGGGAAAACTTCCAACAGGTGGTGTGGGAAAGGACCAAAATCAAAGAGCATCTCCTGGGGTGCTGAGCTCCCCATATCTCTCCAGCACCATCCCAGTCTGGGTACAGCGGCTGGCTGTTGTGGTGGCCAGAGGCCCCTTTAGACCATGTCTCCGGGCTCTGTCTCCTGCCACCAAGCCTGGCAAAGTTGAAAAGCTGAGAAAACACAACACATCTCCCGATACACACAACCCCCTGCAGCTGCCCCACTCGGGCTGGGATCAAACAGAACACGGTTAATAACTGTGAGCAAAGCCAGACCCCGCTGCCCACGCTGCTCCAGCTGCTGCACGTGCGTCCCTGCGGGGGCAGAGCCCGACCGAGACAGTATCTGGCACAGCAGGGCTGTGGGGATGCTGCCCAGCCGCCTCGCTCCTCCTCAGCAGCTCCAAGCACCACTGGGCTGCCTTGTGTCCTGGCACAACGCCAGACTATGGGACCCCATGTTGCACCCTGTAGATAGGTGCTCCAGGAAAGCTTTTTTATTGCTTTTTAGTTGTTCGGTTTTTTTTTTTTTTTTTTTTTTGGGGTATCCAGGCAGCACAGCGGGAGCCAGACCTGGTGCTTGCATCAGCAGCAGGTCTGTGTGCAGGGTAGTGTGTGTGTCCCAGCAGAAGGGGACACCTGCAAGCAGCAGCACTAATAATTTCCCTCTACCACACCTTCCCAATCTGCTCCCCCTGTCCCAGCTTTTCCATCCTAGTGGCCTTGGGAAGCGATGGCACCCCACAAAGCTAGGGTGACCCCAGGTAGTCACATCACCCTACAGGCTGTGTTGGCTGGGGCATGGTCCTACAGCACCCGGGGATGAGCTGATCCCTGTTCTGTGCAGAGCTGAGGGCTTTAAACTGTTAAACACCCACATCAGAGCCAGTTCCAAGGGCTGTGCCCACCTGACCTGGGACAGGGTGCATGGGGGGTGCTGCTGCCTGCACCGTGGGTGCTGTTGTCCGTCCTGCCCACACCTCCTGGGTGCCCACATGGCAGTTTGCATGGCTCTGGGACCTGGGCTGAGGATTTGCATGGTGCAGGTCGGCACGGGGAGGATTTGCATCGGGAGGGCAGGGTGCAGGAGGAGTGCCAACAGGGGCACAAGTGCCCCTGTCTGCATTTGCATATAGATGTAGTTGCATACAGAGGTGTATGCGTATCCGTGTGTCTGTGTGTTCACATACATGTGCTTAGGGGTGCGCAGCGGTGTGCTTGGCTGTGCATGTGTGTGTGTCCGCCCTGGGGCTGGCAGGCAGTGTGGAGCTGGTGCATCTTGCCACCCTGTGACCCTGTGACCCTGTGTGTGTGTGCGCGCATCCTCGTGTGTCCGCTCAATGTGTGCTGCTGGCCGTGCCCCTGCCACACGCCCTGCTCTGTGCCCCAGGCTGTGTGCATCCTCTGGGGATGTGGGTGTGGGCAGAGGTGGGCACTATTGCTGGCTGCCTGCAGGGTGTATGTCCTTCCTGGCCCGGATGGGGTGTGCCATCTGCTTTGCCACAGGATGAAGCAGCTGGATAACCTCTGCACCCCAGTGCAGTGGGGGAAATGGCCCAGGGACACCACAGGTTGTGTGGACACCCCAGGAGCTCAGCACCAGGGTTGTGTGGTGCACCCCTAGACCCCAGCTTTTGCCCAGCCACCCATTCACTGTAGCTCTGCTGTGCCTGGAGGACATGCCTGGGCTGAGTGAGTGTTCCCTGCCCTGAGACGGTCACTCTGTCCCAGTGTGGCTGTGGGTACCCAGCCAGATTGCACAAAGTCTGGGCTGAGGTGGATGATCCAGTTTGTGTCCCAGGGGCTGGACTAATGTTGTAGGTCAAGGTGTTGCTGCTGAGCACCCTCGGTTCTCCTGAGTCCCCCCAGTCTGCTTCTGGACAAGGCATGTACCAGGA
This sequence comes from Heliornis fulica, assembly GCA_013399135.1. Lineage (NCBI taxonomy): Eukaryota > Metazoa > Chordata > Aves > Gruiformes > Heliornithidae > Heliornis > Heliornis fulica. The sequence goes on from VXBZ01008539.1 coordinate 63,364, forward strand.
CATGGAGCATAAGGGTCTGTCCCAGCTCTGTGCTGGGGTCCTGCACTCCTCGTGCCAGGCTGTAGCCCCAGATGCCAACCCCAGGCAATGGGTCCATCCCACATGTTCCCTCCCCAGCTCAAATCCATAGGGAGAGGCAGCAGCTGGTTCTGGGACAGACTTACTGCTATTTACAGGCAGGGTAGGGGGGAAAGGTGGGCCCCAGGCATGGAGTTGCATCCTGCTATGCTGAAACAACATGGGGGGCTCTGCTGAAGGACTGAAGATGCTGGTCAGAAAACCCCAAAGCTTGCACTAGTCCTGCACCTCAGAGTGCTTCAGCCTCATCCTCCCCTGGGTCATCCAGGAAGGGGTGAGCAATGGGGGTCCCCTCTCCTGGGTGAGTCAGTGGCCCTGGGGAGCATGTGGGATGGATGTTGAACAGGGTTCCAGGGACCCTGCTCCTGGCCCAGCTGTTGCCAGCTTTGAGACCCACAAGGCAGGATGTTCTGTTCTCACCACAGCGCCTGGCTCAGTCCTCTCCCGTGCTGCCTCCTCAGAGCTGCTGGAGGAGGGGAACTGCCACTGCCAGGCTTTCCTCCTGCCTCCTGGACAGGCGTAATCCCGGCTCAGGGCTCCAGGCACCACAGATGTTGCTGACAGGGGAGTGGAGGAGCACTGGTGTGGAGTGGGAACTTGACCAAGGCACTCTGCTTGCTGTGAGGCTGAGGAAGCCAGGGGAATGAGCTCTAAGGACCACCCAGTCCTGTCTTTGCACCCTGCACCCCCATGGCAACACTCCCAGTGCAATAGGTAAAGACTTTGTGGTGCCCCTCCAAATATGATGCAGTGTACTGGAGGAGATGCACATGCAAGTGCACCCAGGACAGGCTGGGTGTAGGGTTGGACATGCTCCCCCAGTCTCCATCACCATGCCCCTAGAACCAGTCTGCACTGGACATTGTGTGGGCACCAGCATGTTTCTCCAGAAAGACTGTAGCTGTGGGGTGCGCTGGGGGTGCAAGGCTGGGCTCTTCTGGGGTAACAGGAAGGAGGTTGCTGTGGTAGGCACCAGTGGGCTTGGATCTGGAGCTGAGGACCAGATACCAGCAACTCCACCTCTGTGCCTGGCATCCCCATCTGGGTCAGGTATGGCAGATGTGGGGGTGACACCCGAGGCTGCCAGGGACCTGCCACCCCCAGGACCCCTTCGGAGCAGCCCGGCTGGGTTTTGTCCTGCTGTCAGTCCCATGCCGGGTCTGGACCAGCCTGGGGACACAGCAGTTGCCACCTGCTCACACCCGGGCTGTAATCCGCAGGCAGGAGGTGAGCAGCTGGCGGAGCCTCCCTGACCTTCAGGTGGGATTAGTCCCCATGGGAACAGTGGGGAGCAGGCAGGTGAGGCCACAGTTCCCCTGGCAGCAACTCGGGACCAAGAAAGGCTGTCAGAGAGGGGGTGCTGAGCACACCCCCACGCCAGGGGCAGCCCGCAGGCAGAGCCAGGCAAGGGCCAGGCAGGACAGATCTGGGATGGGTGGCAGCAGATGAGGTTGTGTCCCCTGGCAGTGGTGGCTGGCTGAGGGTCATGTATGCATGGGGAGAGCAGGGGCTGGGGGCCGGTGCTGCATGGGCAACCTCAGCAGGTCACATGCGAGAGCCAGCTGTGAGCAGGCAGATGTGGGTACCCCTTGCACTGCAAGTGGCTGTGCCCTCCAACGCACCTCTGCCCTTCTCAGGCCATTGGGGATGGTACCCAGAGACCTGTCAGCATCTTGGCTCCCAGTCCCATCAGGGTCCCTTCTCCACTGCCTACTCACCCTGGGGACTCATCCTGCCCTGAGGGAGCCCGAGTGCCTGGGACTCTCCAGCCCCTCCGGGCACCGAACGGCTGGCAGCCCACGGTGTGCGTGTGTGCCTGTGTGGGAGCTAATCCCAGCAACATCTGCCAGGCTGTTTGCGATCCCGAGAGTTTCCGGCTGTGGGGAGGCGATGGCTGGGTGCTCAGGGCACACGTGCATGCGGGGCGACTGGTGTGTGCCAGGGCTCCCCGTGCAAGGCAGCTTCTGTGGCAGGTGTGTGTCAGCACACGTGTGTCCTCTATGGCCAGCGAGGCCCTGGGAGGGGACCAGAGACCCCAGTGAGACCCTTAGCTCTGGGTTTTGGAAAGAGTAGGAGTTTTGGCTGGGACTCACCAATGCTGGTGTGGCCATGTTCAAACCAGCCCTGTACTGGTTTGAAATCGCGAAACCATGACAAGTCCCAAAGGGGAATGCTTGGGGAGGGGAGTCGAGGGAGTGCTTGCATCCTTGCCGGTGAGGAAGATTTCCCAGGGAAATGAGGCTGGGGGAGAAAGAGCAGGAAAAAAAAAGAGCAGTGGGGCTTGGTGGGGGAAACTACACACTGTCCCTGATCTAATCAGCCAGACCCTGCAAATAAAAGCCACCTGTTTGGGCCCTGGCAGCAGGAAGCCATCCCCAGAGCAAACAGAGCACCAGGCAACTGGGAGAAAGACAAACAGGGGCCGGCACCAGCTCCATCTGCTCCCACTTGGCCCAGTCCTTGGACCTCCAGCCCACTGTGGTGATGATGCAGCCCCCAGCAGTGTTAGGGGGCAAAAAGAGAGAGGATTATGGGGCTCGGGGAGGTGGCCAGGCCCCAGCCCATGGCATCCGCCAGGCAGAGGTCCAGATGTGGCTGTGCAGGCCTGGTCAGCTGGCCCAGGAGCTCCTAACACCACTGGGACAAGCAGCATGCTGTGAACTCCAGTTGTGGCAACAGCATCATCTGCCTCACCTCCCCCACTCTGTCTTTTACCCTGCTTGGCTCCCCAAGCCATGCACCATCTCGGGACCGGTTCCTGTGCAAGGCACAGGGTGGGGTACAACCCCACAGCCAGGGACCACTGAATGGTCCAGGTTTGGCATGGAGCACTCGGGCAACCCTGTCCTCCCACCGTGCCCGGGGCTGCTGCCCGCCCGCGCTGTGCCTGGTGGCACGGAGAAACCCGATCTGTTTTGCTAGCACAGAGAACAGTCTGAGCCGGGAGCAACGTGGGGTCCTTATTAAATTATCCTATGCAGGAGGCCCTGGGCAAGCACCAACCAGCTCCCTGAGCCGGTGTTAGCAGCTGCCCTTGAGCAGAGTCGCTGTCTGCCCCCGCACCAGCCTCCCCCTGCCCCTGTCCCCAGCAGGGCACATGCAGCTGGGGGCTGACTGGTGACAGAGACCACTAGGAGATGTCCAGGGAGGTCAGGCTGTGTCAGCAACTTGGCATGGCCCCACAGCCCTTTGATCCACTGTCCTCAGGTGCAGATGTGGACCCTGTGTGACTGCCCCCCAACGTGCCAAGAGGGGAGCAAGGCACATCACAGAGTGTGGAACATATCGAGGGGCACAACCCACATTTAGGGGTGAGTTTCTCCCCTGAGCCCACTCCTCAGTGCTGAGCTGCCAGTATGTGCCTCATGGCTCAGAACCAGTGCCTCATAGATCCCCCTGCACACCCCATACACACACCCCATACCAGCCCACACACCCTGAGGCTCCACACCCTGGAGCTCTGTCATACACCCCACATTTCCCTGCACCCCATAACCCCAGGCTCTCCTCACACCCCATAGCACCCCATGCTAAGCAGTTCCCCACACCTGTGCTCACACAGACCAAGTGAGGGAGAGCAGTGGCATGGGGGAACCCCAAGTGTGTGCTAGCTCTGTATCTTGTCCCACCTTCTCCAAGGTGTCAGGGCTGCCCGAACCTGTCACCTGGCACATTGAGGGATGACCTCAGGCCAGCCTGAGCAAGCATATCCCTGGCCAGGGAGCAGGACAGTGTCACCACACCATGTCCCTCATATAGGTGTCACACTCCTGAGGCTCAGGGGTCATTTGACCCTACAAAAAAGGGCCCATGGCAATGCCAGTGCAGGCAGCTGGTGGTGATGGGCACAAACGGGGACATACAGCTGGAAATGTGGGCAGAAGGAGATGGGGCAGGGGGCAAGACAGGAGTGGTATGTGGAGGGATCTGGGTGGATGGAGCCAGGCTGTGCTCTCTCCAGCCCCCATCGAAGCAGAGTTGGGGCACGGAGGCTGCACCCCGCGATCTGCTTAACGCCATGCTTGCCCTTCCCTGGGGAGCCACCCCATCCCCACGCCCATCCTCTGCTTCCCCAGGCAGATCCAAGAGGGTCTCTCCTCCCTTGCCACCCAGGGCAAAGGCGAGAGTCCCCTCCGCAGCGCCTGTCCCCGGCCACGGGACACCCTGCAGGGCCACCGCTGTCCCTGCGCTGGAGCCAGCTCCAAGCGCTGCCAGGCTGCACCCTCTGCTGGGACCTGCCGGCATCGGCGCAGCCACGCACCGGCGCTGGAACAGCGTGGGCAGTGCCGCCCGGCGCGGTGTCGCGCAGTGAGCGGGGGAGACACACGCGAAGAGGACCCCCACGAGTCCTGACCCCAGCCCGTCCCTGCTGCCACCCCTCAGCTCAGCTCCCCAGTTCCTGCTGAGAACGAGGTGACAGGCATCCAGCTGCCCACGCTGTGCCCTCCATCACTGCTGCTGCTGGGCTCTCTTGGGATGCCAACCCCCTGCTCAGGACACCCAGGAGGTCTAGGGGATGCTTGGGAAGGTATGGGATGCTCTGGAACAGCCCCTACCCGAAGGCCAGGGTGGCTCCAGCCCAGCCCAAGATGGGCTGTGCCCGGCCTCACCACAGGCTACACAGGGCTACTGCAAGAAACGATGCTGACAAAAGAGCTGGGATTTCATGAATAAGCTGGACGCTCTTCTTTATTTCCAGTTTGTGATGGCCTCATCCAGCCCAGGTCCTGGTGGGGGAAGCTGGAGGTGTCTGCATACAGGGTACAGTCCCAGGCAGGGAACAGCTCTGCCCCAGAGCGAGCTCCCTCCTGCTGAGCACAGTGTCCCGTCTGGGCAGGAGGTATGTGGGGAGCATGGGGAGTGCTTTGCCAGACCTGGGGACATGCCCAGGGCATGGCAAGTGAGAGCCATGTAACTGGGGTGCCAGCAGTGCCTGGTCCAGAGCCAGCATAGGGACCTCCACAGGGTATTATGCATCTCCCAGAGCATGGAGTGACCAAGCTGTGGCTATGCCAACAGCTCCTCCACCCCTTTTCCTCACTCTAACTTTTCCTCACCCCAAGTGCAGCCTTGCCCATGCAGACTGAGCCCCTACCCTGCCCTACTACCTTGGGACATGCAGGGCAGAGCCTGGCCACAGGAGGAACCTGCAGGCAATGGGGCAGATGCAGCCACAAGCAATCCCGGAAACCCAGTCCCAGGATGTTGGTGCCTTGCAGCTCCCAGCTGGTAAATCCCTGCTTCACCCTGGCACCTCCTTCCCACCATGCTCAATCCTGGCAAAGGCTGCGGGTACCCTGGGAAAGGTTGGGTCCCTAATCCCTGGGCCAAGCGGGGACATTGTCCGCGGGCAGAAAGGAAAATGGTGCGTCAGGCCCTTTGCCCATTGTGCCCTGAGCCCCTGCGCAAACACAGCCCAGCACTTTCATTGTCAGCCCCGCGGGGTGCGGGGGGGTGATGCTTTCGCCACACTGCCTAACTGGAATGGACAGCCGGAGTCTGGGGTGGTTGCGCACCCTGTGCCCCCCCACCCGCATCCCCTGCCTGCTGACACAGCGTCCTGCCCGCCTGCACCATCGGCACTTCGGTGCCCGCCTATAAAGGGGGAGGGGAAGAGCCGACACCGGCACCGCCACCTTCGCCTCTGTGCCCGGCCGACCAAGTAAGTACCAGGCTGTGAGCTCCAAGCCCCCGCACTGCCATGCTCCCTTTGACCCCCGCCAAGCCCCTGACCCCCCCGACCCCCGCCAACGCACGCTCTGGGGAAGGTCAAGCTGCAGGGTACTGAGTGGCATGGCTGCGGTACCCTGTGTGTGCAGGAGGGATGCTGGCACCCATCTTTGCAAGAGCTGGGCTGCTCTGCCCCAGGGATGCACCCTTGTTTCTGAGTCGGGGTCACTGCAGCCCCCTTGTACCGGGTACAGTGCCACTGAACCCTGCCAACCCCAAGAGACATCACACGGGGCTTGGGAGAAGAAAAACTGAAGCCCTGGGCATGTCACGTCGCAAGTGCTCCCTGAAACTCGGGGGTGGGTGGACAGAGATACCTGAGCACCAAGGGAAGGGGAATGGGAAGCATCCCCCAGCCAGCCTGCAAGGGTGAGGGGCTAGAGGCTTGGGATGTGCCAGGGCAGTACCACTGTTGCCCCAGGCTCAGTAGCAGGCAGCAGGGTGGCTGGGGGCTTGTGGTGGGCACCTGCCCAGGGTGATGTGTGGGGCTCTGCCAGCAGCCAAGCAACCTGCATGACCAGCAGCGAAGCAATGGATACCCTGGGTCAGTACAAGATCACAGTATGGGAGGAGGAGAGCTTCCAGGGCAAGCGCTGTGAGTTCCTCATGGAGTGCCCCAGCATCATGGAGCGTGGCTTCCGCAAGATCCGCTCCATCAAGGTGGAGTCTGGCCCGTAAGTGCTCTGCGAACCTGCTGATCCCAGGGGACTGTTGGGAGTTGCCCGAGAGCCAGGACACCCTGCTCAGCTCCACCAAAGCCTCACCGTGTGATCTCCCCCGTGTGCTCCCCGCGTGGTGCCTCAGTTTCCCCCTCTGGAAAGCAGGGAGACCCTGCCAAGCCAAGACATGGGTTGGAGGCAGCAGTGCGGCCCTAGGGAGAGGGATCTCAAAAGGGATGTTTGCTGTTAGCAAGGACCATCAGCAACAATCTCACACCCTGCCAGGATGTCTCCAGCCCCTGGATGGGGGGAGAAGCTGGCCCTAAGCTGAGCTCTGGGGCTGTGCCATTCACCTCTGAGGGCTTTCCTCCTCTTCCCTCCAGCTGGGTGGGCTTCGAGTACCCTGAGTACCAGGGGCAGCAGTTTATCCTGGAGAAGGGTGATTATCCCCGGTGGGAGGCCTGGAGCGGGAACAGCGGCTACCGAACCGAGCATCTCCTCTCCTTCCGGCCCGTCAAGTGCGCGGTGAGTTACGGGGACCCTGATGCGGTGTGCTGGGGCAGGCAAAGCCTCTCCCCGGCATCCCAGCAGCAGACACCCCTCTACCCCATCCAGCATTGCATGGAGGCATCATGGGGTAGAGGGATGTCTGCACCCACTGGCTCCTGCCTCCCTGCATCCCTCCTTGGATGCTCTTTAGGTTTAGAACTTAGCCTAAACATCAGCTCAGCTCTTCTTGCTTTGTGCACCCCCCAGGCTGGGGGCTCCGGCCTTGTCCCCCACATCTAGGGATGGGGTGAGTAGAGAGGAGCAGCAGGACTGTAGAGATGCTTGGGGTGTGGGTTCCATCCCCCTCCCGCCTGGGGTACCCGAGCCGTGCCCAGGCAGATGCAGCCTCTATCGCTCCATCTGCAGAGACAGTGGTGCTCGCAATAGCGGCACGTCTGCGCCTCCGAGCGGGGGGTCCCCCCCCCAACTTTTAATAATCACCAGGCAGATATGCTTGGGCTTTAATAAAGGGGATGCGATAAGATCGCTCCTTACTGGCAGGACTGTTCCTCAGTGCAGATAGATGCTGTGGGGGCTGGGCACGGGGACAGTGCCACATCACTCAGTGTCCCAGCCGTTAACCCTGCAGTGCCCAACACCCAGTAAAGCCCCACAGAGCCGGGGGGCCGCTCACAGCAGCCTGTCTTGCCCCACAACCTTCATGAAGCCTCTGGGAGCACAGGAATGCTGAGAGCAGGAGCCCATCTCAGGGCAGAGGATGTGGCCACTGTCACCCTCTCTGTAGCTGTGCATGGGACCACAGGGACATGAGACCAGCATCCTCTGGGCAGCTCTGGGTTGTCCTGGTGAGGGGTGCCATGCTGAAGGATACCCCTGTGCCTTGCACTTAAGCCAGGCATGGTCCTAAGCCTCCCATGGCACCTTGGCATGTGTCCCTCTGATGCCACATCCCCTATACCTGCCTAAGCTGCCCCAGCCCCACTGACCCCAGCCCTCTCCCTTCACAGAACCACAATGACAGCAAAGTCATCCTCTATGAGGCGGAGAACTTCCAGGGCCACAAGTTTGAGCTGAGCGACGACTACCCCTCACTGCAGGCTATGGGCTGGGGCAACAAGGAGGTGGCATCCATCAAAGTGAACGCCGGAGCGTGAGTCCCCCCAGTGGGGA
>VXBZ01008545.1:9873-27253 GCA_013399135.1 Heliornis fulica
AAGTTAAACATGAGCCAGCAGTGTGCCCAGGCAGCCAGGAGAGTCAACCATGTCCTGGGGTGCATCAAACACAGCATTGCCAGCCAGTCCAGGGCGGGATTGTCCCTCTCTACACTGTGCTGGTGTGGCCTCACCTTGAGCACTGGGTGCAGTTTTGGGCACCACACTACAATAGGGACACAAAACTATTGGAGAGTGTCCAGAGGAGGACAATAAGGATGGTGAAGGGTTTGGAGGGAAAGAAACTTATGAGGAGAGGCTGAAGTCACTTTGTTCAGCCTGGAGAGGATGAAGCTGAGGTGAGACATAGTTGTGTTCTATAGCTTCCTGACAGGGGGAGTGAAGGGGCAGGTGCTGATCTCTCTGGTCTCTTTGGTGACCAGGGACAGAACCCGAGGGAACAGCATGAAGCTGCTACAGGGGAGGTTTAGGCTGGATGTCAGGAAGAGGTTCTTTACTGAAAGGGCGGTTGGGCACTGGAACAGGCTCCCCAGGGAAGGGGTCACAGCACTGAGCTTGACTGAGGTCAAGAAACATCTGGACAATGCCCTCAGTCCCATGCTCTGATTTGCCAGGCCCTGTGTGGAGCCTGGAGATGGACTTGATGATCCTTATGGGTCCCTTCCAGCTCCCAAAGTTCTGCAATGCTCTTTTTCAGGAGGGAGGTGGTCAAGGACAGAGAAATTAAGAAAATTCCACAAAAGAAGAATTTGGCCTCAGTTGAACTTCTCATAGAGAAAGAAATGGCCTAAATCAGAAAAGAAAGAAACAAAAAATACTGCAATATGGTCAGTAAAAGTTCAGATCAAACCCCTCTGAACGCCAGGGAAGGATCACTTGATACTACACTTCTGACAACAATGAAGTACAGAGCTAGAAGTTTGGCAGCAGAGGTCTGTTCATCCCTGAAGGTGAGATGATGTGACTGAAGAATTATGTGCAAAACACATCACATATCCAAGTGACTTCCCATCTGTTAGGCTGACCTGAACAGCATGCAAAGTTTTAGATGTCGTGAATGAAAGAATGATAAAAGAAAGGATGAAAACTATTAAAAAAAAAAAACCAAACAAATAGGCAACATGGGTTTGTTAAAGATAGAATATGCAGGACCAGCTTGACCCCTGTGTTTGCTAAGTGACTTCTCAGCTATAACCCATCAAAGGAGTGCATTTCTTTAAGCTGGCTCCATTTCTCCTCAGATGATTTGGGAGCACTGGCCTCTTGCAGAGGTAAATGCATGACTGTAAGAGGCCTTCAAGTGATATCTAGGAACCAAATGAATCTTACCACAGGCTGGAGCTGGGCAGGTCTAATTTAAGTACTAATCTGGCTGCTCAGATCTAGGTGGGTTCAAAAAACCGCCTTGAATGTCAGATGTATGTGTCAGGAACCTTTGGTGAATCTGGATGAAACTGAAATTTGTGAGAAGTCTATGGTGTGTCATAACAGAAATGGGTTGAGAAATACAAGAAGGCCACAAAGGCAGGGACTGTTAAGTAGGTTTTTCTTGGAGCTAGGGAACAGTGTTGCCAAAAGGGCAGCGTGCTGGAGCCGATGCAAGCAAACTGTGCACAGATGACTGGAAGTGGAGGGAGCACTTCTTGTGCACAGAAGCACAGCGCTTGTCCAGTCTAGCAGAACAACATTTAATGGTGATGGCAATGTTACCCAAGCATCAGGAGCCACTGAGGAAATTCCATCATGATAAACAACACTGTGGTGCAGGAACAAGTATTTCTAGATTGGCTATAAACTGCTGGCAGTCACAGAAAGGACAGTGTTAAGTATCAGAGAACAGAGGTCCTGAAAAAATCCTTCAGTGTCCACACTCAGGTCTTAAAAGAGGAGATTGGGGGATTATCCCGCAACCCCCCAGGGAGATCTCGGGAACATACACTATGTTCCACCAAGCATTAATGGATATCACCAGCCTCATTAGCTGTATTGTGCATGTTCACAGGCCTATGTCTAGAGTTTTCTCTAGAAGGGAGGAAATGAGAGCATGAGAGCAGAAAAGGAGGAAGGTGATGTGTCTGTAGGAAATCCCATGAGGAACCTGACCTCCTCCACTGCCACTACCCGGACTGCTGCCCAGAAACACAGAAACTGAATTCCATGCCTGAAAAGCCAGCTGCCTTCTCCACCTGTCCCAGTCCTGCCCCAAACCCTTCCATTCTCCTTTGTGTCTCATCAGCTTGCCAGCCTCTTCCAGGAAGACTGATAAGCTGCCCTTCCCACCTCTGCCCCTGTGTCTGCTCCCTCCCATCACACACCCAGACTCCATCATGTGCTCTCAGGCACACATCACCCCTTTGAGTCCCACTGTCTCGCTCCCATGACTCATTTTTCTGATAGTGTCACAGCCCTGCATTGGCCACAGTTTTAGGAGGGAATGTCACAAAACCCATGAGCCTAGTTTGTTTTCTTTCTATTCTTTGAAAATTATCCCATCTTTTTTATTTCTAGACATTATTTGAACAATTGGTAACAACTCTGTGCCAACCACCAAATCTCAGCAGGGTGGCTTCTTTCTCTCTCAGGCTTGCTCAGAGAAACTTTGACTTCCTAAGCTGCAGCAAGCTCTGGACCTTCCCCTTAAGAGTTCCTAAAAAACTGTCTCCCTGTCACCTGGTAAGAGCAGCTTTGTGCCTTGTTGTCTGGTCCTCCCAGCAAGTGACTGTTATTCTTAAATTTAGGAGCAAACTGCTACCTTCAACAGACTTCCTCCTGGAAGCTGGCCCACATTTGGACTGTTGGATGCTATTTTGGTCCTCATGTTCCTGAACTTCATAGCTCAGAGATGACCCATATAAATGTAAAAGGTTCAAAGGAGTGCAAAGATTACCCAAGGTTTGGGTAACTGAAAAAAATGGGACACTGCTGCCTCAAGAAGAAATGGCTAGGTATCTCCATTGCCCAGGAAAGGGCAGACAGGACCAGTGTATTAGTGTGTCTCTCTCTCTCTCTGAACAAAAGAACAGAGGGCATCAAATTAAATTAGTTGGAAATAGGTTGAGAACAAGACAAGACACATGGTCATGTACATCGACTTGTAGACTTACAGAACTCCTTTCAGGGGCTCATGGAGGGATAGGAGGGTAGCTTAGGACTTTCTGAAGAGATATCATGGAGTCAGGAACAACCCCAGAACTAAAATTTGCCAGCATCATTAGTTTGCCTTGCTCAAACCAGACAGCTGTCTGTAGCCACTCTGGATGCAGGACTTGCACTAGATGGACTCTTGGCCTGAAACCACTCTGCTGTTGCCACAGACCCAGCAGAAAGTCCCTGGGTGAGAGGAGCAGGACCACAGACAGAGTTCACCCACTGCCACCAGCACCCAGTTCCTCTCTCACCTCTCCTGCCCCACCTGCAGTTAGTGTCACTCCAGTCCTGCACGGGACAGTGGGCAACTTACCTCTCGTGCTGCCTGTCATCTTTGCCACAATGCTCTTCAAGAGTCTTTTCCAACTCAGGATAGTCATTTCCACCCAGGTACGCCAGCACATACACATACATATATGTGTATATATATGTATATAAAGTAGGTTTTCTATTTATTATCTTATGCATTTTACTGCTACATATACATGTATTTGACACAGACAGTGAATGCCCTGTCCAGCCGAGGTTCAGAGGAGTGTTCAGACACACGTGGAGCGCGCCATGTGTGCAACGCTGTACTGTTGCTACGGGTGCAAGAAAAAGTCTGAGTGGTGGTAGCTTGAGTTTGCAACATTTTTCAGGCAGGAAAGGAAAGTCAAAAGCCTCACAGTGAGTGTAAACCCAAGAAACAAGGCAAGATGGGCAGAGGCTTTTAGACAAACATGTTACAAAGCAAAATGGAAATTGGTTCTGTGATTAAAACGTTCACAGTCTTGGTTTGCAAGAGGAGTGCTAGTAGATAAGCAATGTTCAGGGTCCTCAGGTTCCTGGCTCTGTTAATAACTCTTGCCTTGCCCAGGCCTCTTCCCATGGTTACAGAGAACACTTTCCCTTTGAACAGTTCTTTGTTGGTTTCTCTCCACTGTAGTGCTCGCTGAAGTGACGACAAGCCAGCATACCGATGAGTTAGAAACCCATGTACCTTCTAACTTGGTACTGATGTGGGGCTTTAAGCCACACATCACATGGGATACACCATCAAACTCTGTAAATTCTCCATGATGAATCCAGAAACAGAGCTACAGGCTGGACTGTGAGGCAGTTGCTGGGACTGCTGAGAGCGTGTTACCCTAGGGAAAAATGGCGTCTCAGGTCACAAAAATTCAGATTTGCACTATCAAGAAATACAAGTCTCTGACTTACTTGAGCTTCTCTGTAGGAAACTGGCAGCATCTCCAAAAAATGAGGAGTGGAGGGGTAGCAATTTACTTGACATCAATAAAGTTTCTTCTCTCTTCTCTCGTCAGTGCCATCTACAGAGTATTAGTGCTCATATCAGACTGCAAACTATCAAGTCCAGTGTAAAACTTATTTTTCATCCAGTTTTATCTGTATAGTATCCTACTGCCTGCCCAAGTCTTTCCATTCAGCAACTTCAGGAGGTTACTGGAATACAAAGGAAACTTGACTTAAAGGCCAGATAGGATAAGAAAGGCCAGATAGGAGAAGAAAAAGAAGTCATGTTCTATGCTTTTCCATGATGTCTCAGTGTGTAATCAGAAGCCAGGAATTTCAGGGAAAGATGTCGAAGACAGACACACCATGGAAAAGGGGGTTATGGTCTGACTCATACTTGCTGGGCATCTACAGCACCAAAGAAATATCTACATACTAAAAGAGAGCAATTTAGAAAGATGAGGTATTGATTCCACCCTATGTGATTTAGCAAATCCAATTACACTCACATTTCAACGGATGACGCCAAATGCTGCTAAAAGAGTTTATTAAAGACCATACTAACAGTTCTCATAACAATGGCACATACAGTGATTCATAGTCATGACAAAGAGCGTGGAGTTTTGAAGAGCATTATTGTAATATACCACAGACAAGAACAAAGCGGATGTGCTGTCTCAAAACCCTACGAGCAGGCCCATGAAATACAGGAGTTGTATCATACAGCTGTACAAATGTCAGAGAAAATAGAAAAAAAAAGTCATTCAATACGTAGTCCTTGAATTTATTGACAGTATTACAGTACTTTATGGGCAAGGACTGGCTTGTTCCAGATGCACTTTCCAGAGTACAAGGGCAGCTGGAAATAGCAAAAAAATCCCCAAAGCAAAATCCCCAAACTCCAATAAACATACCTCAGGTGCAATCACTACTCAAGACCTTCCTGCTCACGAATTTTCAGTCAGAAGTTCCGACCTCCCTGCAGTCACTTTGCTCAGGACAGTGTTTTGTTTTTCAAGAAAACAAAACCAAGACAATTCTTTAAGACAGTGCAAAAATATTTTCAATGGTATCGTTAAATCACAGATTAATGACAATCAGCATAGATTAACTGCAGCATGGTCAACAGTGACTTCCAGATGAGAACCCAACGGACCTGCTGCCACTTGACCAGCACTCCGCACCGAGTGCTTGCAGAGGGGAGATGTGTCACTCTCTCCCAAGCGAGTCGCCGATTCTGTGTTCATAGTGAGGAATGGTCTCAGCTACTCCAGGGTAACAAAATGCTACAGAAAGCCTGCAAGTATTAAGTTATCTAATCCTATCTCAAAAAACTAACAAAAGAATATTGAAGCGGAACAGGTACGTAGCGGCCATGTCATTTGTCATGGCTGTAGCGCTGTTCCCTTCCTTACCACGCCTGTCACGGTAGCCAGGTGTGACTTGCGGAGTTACAGCTTACAGGACCCCCGTGGTGACGCAGGACTCCCGGCAGCACGCGGGGATTTCTATTCTCCGAGACGCACCATCTAATGACAGCGGCGGGGCAGCTGCAGTCTGCTCCTCCAGTATCTACTTGCAGCTTTTGGCTACGAGCTCCTTGAGCCAGCCCTCATCCCGCTGGTCTCACCCATGCGCTCAGCAGCACTTCCATGGTCATACATTCATCTGGTGTGCATCTTCAGGGCAATCTGCAGCTTCCCTTTTGAGCAGACGTTGAGGTGTCTGCGTAACGTTGGGACACTGGTACAATCCATGCCAAAACATCCCCTGGCAGCTCCACCGCACACAAACTCAGTGAGAGAGAACTGCGCCTTGCCAAAACCCCCAAATCATTCCTCTTCCAATTTCCACACAGTTGTGTGTTCGTATCATAGTGTGATTATGTAGGACCTATTTAACGTCTGCCAGCTTCGGAGGATAAAATCACAGTGCTGCATATCAACAAAACCCAGCATACCCAGCCTCCAATATAAAATAATTTATATACACAAAGCAGAATTTGCATCTTAAATAAGAAGATATTGTCTCACTCTCTATGGTGTCTTACCCAGCTACTAAAAAATAAATATAATTCACATCAGATTGATGGATTTGTTTCCTCTACAGCACACGTGCGCTATCGGAGCTGACAAAGACAACATGAAAAAAAACTTTTGTGTAATTAATAAAAGATAATTGTTGAACACTTGCACATATTGGCACAAGGCAGAAGAGAAAAGGGAACATTACACAGCTCAGCTCAGGTGCCCTCCTCTGTGGAGCGGGACTCAGATTTCAACTTCACAAACTCTCTGGCAACTTCATCATTGGTTCTTTGAGACAGAATCCTTAGGACTGTAAGTCCAGTCTCATCCATGTGAATCTTGCGTCCGAGGGGACACCAGCAGGCACAGCTTCCTTTGTCTGCTATGTCTCTGAGCTGCATCACTGCTATCCCCAGCACCCGGTCCTCCCGAGCAAAGCAGTAGTCCTTCACACAGACTTGGAGCTCGTAGGCATCAGGGCCGTCTTCATTCCCCAGTATGCTGAAAAACACACACGGGTTTACTTAGAGTTTCTCATAATGCATAAACCAAATTCCTCTATAAAATAAAGGTGTCGGCAGCTGACTTGAATGCTCAGAGGAGATACGGAAAACTTTCTGTAAAAGACCCTGGTCAGAGAGGAAGAAGTAAAACCAGTGGCACAGGGACATTTTTGCTGATTTACAGCTAATAAGGACAATCCAGCTACTTAGAAAAAAACAAACAACCCTTATCAAATTGCCATTGCCCACGTGTGTGTGAAACTATGAAACGAGAGGAGAAGAGAACATTAAAGCCATGCTAATAGATTTTCATCTCAGATGGCTTTAAACATTTCTACTTCTCTTCGGGGTTGCTTCATTTCAGTAATTAATATTTTAATTAGATGAAGTCTTTGTTAAAGATCCAGAGCCTCGTATTAAAGCAAAAGCTAATAAAACTACATCCACAGCCTTTCTGGTGTTTCTAAAATTAAAAGAATTTTAAAAAAAAAGGACAAAATCCCTTTACTTTGAGGAATCTTGCCTTGCCTCACAACAAAGAAAATTTATATGGACAGTCCCTCTCCCCTGAGATGTTCACAGTCTTTTTGCTAGTCAACTCTTCTCTGATCCTCCGAGTACAGCTGAATGAGCCCTAGTCTGTAGCTCCCTTTGTTGAGCCTTCCAAGAAGGAAGATGCCTTTGTAATAACGAAAGCCAAATAAGAAGAGATCAATACTCGGTGTTGAGAAGGACCACAATTTTTGCAGTGCAGCTTACTAGCAGTTCTAAGGGCTGTATCCTTGGAAACAAGTTCTGGAAGCATGTCCCAGAGGTCAAGTTTGGATAAAAACACACATTAAAAGAACTAAAAACAAGCAATAAACTTTCAGCCTCAACTCTACCAATAAAAGGTGCAAAGTTAGTGAAAACGATGGAGCAGAGTAAAATGCATTGACAGGATGTGCACTGTGTTCCAGGCAAAGGACATCAACATCCCACCCACAGCAGAGACTCCCACAATCCATCTTTCCAGCCAAGGCACCAACCTGCTGGTTCATGTACTCTTTCGGGCTCTGGAAAACCCTGTCTGTTCTCTGCATCTGCGCTTGCTGCATCAGATCCCCAGGCTAATTTTCATACTTACAAGTGAAAGGTTTCATTGTATTTTGGAGCCCAGTTGTTGCTCTTTGACTTGGTTGTGAATTTCCTCTTCTTGTCACTCTGATGGGGCCCGATCATGGTGATTTCAACAAATGGACGGAACATGCTGGACGTTTGCCACTTCAGGTCATTGGCTGCAACAACTAGAAAAGAGAGTCACAACCTGTTTTACTGTAATACTCATTTGTCCCCATTGCTCTGGACACCTTTCCACTCTGCTCTGCGTTCAGTTTCTTCTCTCAGGGAACAAAGTCCAACTCAAGCCAGTGTCCCAACACATGTTGACGGGACTTTTTTCTCATGCTGAGATATGTTTTTCTGGTCTAGTTTAAGTTATGTGAAGGGAATTTAATGCATGGGACAGCACTTGGCTTCTGCTATATGCATAGTCAAAATTTAGTCCAAAACTCCAGGCATTCCTGCAGTTCTGGGCAGGCTGCCCTGCCAGTTCAGTGTGTACTTCTATATTAAGTGGGGGGTGACAGGAGAAAGAAAGGAAGAAAAAAATTTAATATATTTCTTAAAAAAAAAATAGAGGCATTTGGAGGGCCAATATTAAAGGTCTCTTATAGAAAAGGAAAATGAGTCCACAGATAAGACAAACAAAGCCCATGAACTGTGGGTGGTTCTACAGCCCAGAATTATTAGCTCTTTAACTCTCATTCTCTTTCAGGTCACTGCAGGGAACAGACTGAAGCACAGGAAATAGCTCTGGAAATCAGTTTTTGCGTTGTAGTGTAGATTTAGCCAAGAGTAGAGAGGCCTGAAGAGCTGTTTGTATAAATCCTTAGAGGAAATTAAAGTAGTTAAATATGCTGTATTCGAGCAAAGGAGACGAAGAGGAAGAGGAAGCTTGGGGTGAATCACCGCTCTAGTTATTTTCAGAGCAGCCTTCAGGGACCAGTGTGGCTGTCAGGACAGGGGAGAGGAACCTCTGAACCCTTGGCTCTGAGTTTACACCAAGTAATTTCGCAACAGTGGCCTGTCATGCGGCTCTGCTCTCTGCAGCACAGGCTAAACTGTGGCGCCTGATGAGAGCCATCATTTGATTTTTGTTTGCTTGGTGTGTCATTGCCAATAAACAACAGGACTGTACGTTGCCATGTCACTGTTGGGACAAGTTCCTGATGTGAAACAGAAAGCAATTCTGGATTAACATCCCACGACCTAACACAGACACATAATGGCTGGCAACTGGAATTAAGGCGCGATACCGTTACAGAGCCAGTAGCATGTGCTTTGCCATACCTTTCACCGTGACCTTGTGTTCACCAGTTCCTGGGTGGGTATACAAGTCAATCTGTATGGACACTTCACCCACAGGATCATCCACGCCAGAGCCTGTTGGAAGAAAACAGACACACACACCCCAGCACACACATGAGTTACTGTTTATTTGCACCCAACTTTGGTTTATGGTCTCAGCAGGACAGTATAGCGTTTTCACAGCACACTTTCCATGGCTGACTTTCCAGTAAACACCCATAACATTAATGCAAAACAGTATCAGGCTTGCATGCCCAGCACGCATAAACATTAACGTTCTTTGCACTCCACCATAAAGATCGCATCCTGTTGAGAATACTACTAAGAATTTTAAAGGAACTTTAAATAGACCTAAAGGTGGACAATGGACCCTCAGAAGGAGCAAGGATTTTTCAGACTGTCCCTGTCAAGCTGTTGTGTGCACATGCAGGCATTCCAGTGGTGGGCATGGGCATTCCTGTCTGCTCAGGGAAGAAGGGAGGACAAAAACAATCAACAAAACACACCAGAGAGGAAGTTGGGGGGTGGGGGGAAAGGCAAAAATGTTAGTTATTTACACTAAGCCATAGTGCAGTCTCACCCTCCAAGAAGTTTTTTTCCAAGTTATACATCAGATAAAAGTCGTCATCCTGACTGCCCTTCTGCTTCCCTTCAGGGGATAATGAGAATCCCTTCACTGTTGTGCACCAAAAATGATGAGGAAGAAGCACTTGCAACTTAATCCCTTCATCAATTAGCTAGTGGTAAAACAAGATGCAACTTCACAGAAGAAAAGGCAACATGCTGTAACAGAGGGTGACCTTACGAACCTTACAATTCCTGTACTATGACACCTTGAACTTTTTAACTTTTAATCATAATTATCATGTGTATATGGAAACAACAATTTTCTGGGTAGGAATGTCAAGATGTCACATAAACTACAGAAAAAGACTGCTTTGCAAAATGGGAATGAAGTGTTTTGTGAGATAGTGAGATTGATTTTACTTTCTCTTTGTTAACTGATGTCAGGTTGACAATTAGCAATGCTGTAGTAAATGGGACACCTGTGGGGTATTTGAGTACCTACCACCAGCAGCATTATTTTGTCAATTTTGAGGCTAAGAGACATTACTAAGTCAAAGAATTGGTGTGTTTTAAATTAGAGATATGAAGCTTGAAGGATATCATTAAACAAACATTTTAATTAGATGAATCTAACACATCAACTTCCACAAGAGCAGTCCACAGGCAGCAAAACTCCTCGTTTAAAAACCAAGAGGTTGTGTGCTAATCCGTGCAATTCTCTGAAAAGAATTACATGGCACAGCAGAACTGGAGGCAGTGAGAGTCAGGTTAACATGCAAGTGAAAGCTCCTGAGCAAACATAACAGAATCACAAATCATTATCTATGGGTGGATTCTCACTCCTGGCCTGACTACAAGAAGCAGCCTCCAGGCTGTAACATTTTACATCACCCTGAATGTACCATTTTCTCCTGGCTAAGAAGGGCAGGGTTCCTTCTTTCCTATATATCAACAGAGAGCTTTAACATGGGCAGGTTTAGGCACTGACCTGACACATCTGGCAGCATGGGTCGGTCACTTATACCATCAGACTTTTCCATAGGAACAGGCAAGATTACCAACAGTATATAACGACTTTATCAGGCCACATCTCCATCAGCTACCAAACATTCAGGCCTTCATTTCACTAACCTTCAGTGTAATTACTAGGTTATAAAGGAGACTCTGATGCTTCACAGGAGTGACAGAGGAATCATCCCATTATCTTTGAGGGAGACGAAATTTAGATTTTTTTTTTTTTTCTACCTTCATTTGTGTCTTTTCATACGAAAATCATGTCCTTAACTGAAAAATGGTTGGACACAAAAAAACTTTGTAGATGGCCAATGAAAAATATTCTGATCACATACAAAACTGTGTGCATTCACATACTTGTGTATTCAGTTTTGAGCAGATATAAATCCTGACCTCATTGGTATTGCGATACTGGAAGGTGAAACTGCAGAACTGAGCTCATGCAACGTGTTAGAGACATATTTCACCTAAGATAACAAAAAGACTTTGGAGAGCAGAAAATAAATCGAGAGAATAAACACAAGATGACTTAATTTTGGGGGGCTCTCCTGAGCACCCAGACTTTTAGCTACCCCCCTTCTAGCTACCCCCCTTCAAGCCAGATAATTCAAGCTCAG
Source organism: Heliornis fulica (assembly GCA_013399135.1). Classification (NCBI taxonomy): domain Eukaryota; kingdom Metazoa; phylum Chordata; class Aves; order Gruiformes; family Heliornithidae; genus Heliornis; species Heliornis fulica. The sequence goes on from VXBZ01008545.1 coordinate 21,355, forward strand.
CCATAAGCTTGAGTGCATACCAGCCATTACGGTGTATTACAGTAGCCCATATGCATGCAAGTCTAAGACTTGAAACAGCAATACACAGCCCATGGTAAAGACAGGCCACGTTTGAGACAGTTCTCACATCCCGTGGATAAATCTCAAGCTTGGGGACAGGCTCACAGGCAGGGTACAGGCTTCTACACCACACAACCCATGAGTCCGCCTGTGGGACGCAAGCACTCGGTGAAAGTTCACTTCTACAGGGAGATAAAGGGAACAGGTCTCTGGAAAAGGTTTCTGAGCATGGGCAAGATGACTTCAAAAGCAAGGCAGTTGGCAAATGTTGTTATGGTAACAACATTAGTCTTGAACATACCCTTATCAGGAAGAACGTCCTCATTAGCGGTAAACCTAATACCTTTCCCATCATGCACTGAGACATGAATTCAAAAGGCAAGAAGCAAGCAGGATAAAGAGAGAAGAGTGTGAATTACAATCCAATTAGCGGCGTCACTTAAACAAATACAAGACAAATATTCTAGCTCTTAATAGACAAAATATCCTCTTAGATCTTCAGCACCAACACAGGTTTTGGAGAGCAAGGTTGTTTTCAAGGAAGGGATTGTCTGGGTTTAAACAAGATGAGAATTTGTGCTGTCATAACTAAACTGCAAGCCCTGATCCAATTTTGCAGGGCACACGTTGAACAGCATAGTGCCACAGAAGCCTGCTCAGTAAGAAAATGAGGGCAACAGATACCTCAAAAACTGGAGGATGCAACCGTTGAGGAGTGAAGTAAGCAAGCCAAACAGTCAGCATTTAAAGAGCTCTGCATACAGCCATTTCCTCCCATAGGCTTTTGGGAAGCCTGACTTACACAAACATCAGTCAGAGAGCTCTGGTCTGCAGAAGTCAGCTGTAAGCACTAGTGCTGCCACTTCTGTCCCAGTAATGCATATGCAGATGTCCAAACCAATCTACCAAGGTGCCTGATAACAACATCCTTTTCTAGCCCTGATACCAGAAGCAAATCATGCCTTCCTCAGAGATCCTACAGATACAGGTGATGTAAGCTCCAGCCTTTTAACTCCCAAATAGGGTCCAACACTCTCAAGCCTATTAATGTAGAAGAGGCTGATTTGGACCAGGTCAATGACCCAAACATGCCCAGTGGCTGTCTCAAAGTGGTTCAGACTAGCCACAAAGAAATGTCATCAGTCAACTATTATATATAATCAATCACTTTGTAATGAGTTAATCTCCGACCTAAAACTAGTGCTTAATTCTTTATAAGTTTCTAAAAAAGTAACACTCAGACACACATACATCTTTGGGAAGTCTGTATATTCCCACTGCTCTCAGATTATTTTCAATTCTCTTTGTGGATCTGCTAAACACTCACCCCCCAGTGGAGTTTTGTAGTCAAATCATGCACTGCCTGAAGCTGCTATCTCATATCAGCTTTGAATTTGCCACTTTGCAACTTCAAGTGAGCATCTTCTTCTTCCTCTAATTTTAAACACTCCTGACTAGCATGGAGTGTAGAACAGCAGAGTTGCAGGCATCCTTAAATCTTGGCTCACCACAACAACATAATAGGATCCACATTAAAAAATAGCCTCAATTCATGGTCTGGACATATAATGGGAAGCATTTGCCATAGAACAGCAAAGATTAAAAACTCTGTGCACACAAGTTCCCAGCTAAAAAAAAAAAAAGTGTTTGCATAACTCTAATGGCAACACCCAATCCCCAGGGCCCCCCGGGGATGTAGCAGTCTTTGACCTGTCTGGCCACTGGATGTCATCGTTGCTCTGCTGGGACTTCACTGTTTTAATGCAGTGTATTTCAACCTAAGCGAGGATATACCACGCTGCTAAAGGCCGGGATGATTCAGTCCCCAAAAAACTACACTCAACTGTTACTGTAAAACTTTGAAAACAAATCTTGCTCTGCTCAGGAATTCTCAGTACTTTCTGCTCTGGTTGGGGAATGCCAGTATCAAGCAGTTCATTTGCATACAAGGGAAGGGAAGAGTGTCTTGGCTGGGGAGCACTTTCCCCTGGATTTCAGGTGTGATCTTATGCTGACAGAATTGGCATAGTCTGAGAAGTCACCAGCTCTCACAGGCTTGGAAGGATTAAAGGAAAAAGGACTCCCAAGAAAAATGTGGCAGCAAGACTCCCCCATGGGGTTGTACAACTGCTGCCGAAGTACAGTAACCCACTGCCATGGCTTGTATTAGAACAGCCTGAAAACTTCAGACATCAGCTTCTCTTCGGACCTAACTTCTAATAGCATCGATTTCTTCTTCCTGAGATTGGTAAAATTCACAGCCAACCTCCAGAGAGTGGACTTCAGTAATTAGACCAAATTATTCTGCACAAAAATCTGGAAATGTTTATGTGAAAGCAATGAAAGGCAGACAATTAGCTGTTTACCCCGCCCAAATCAATGGAATAGCACCACTATCGTGCCTTCCCAGAGAGCTACCAAATAACTCCAGTGACGCACTCCTGCAGCTTACTAATACGTCGTGGTGATCTGTAATCATCCAGCTCTCACATACCCTGTGCTGGCTGCAGACAAAACAGTGTTGTCACTGCTCTCCTAAGAGCCTTTTCCCTTTACAGGCAGGCTGTAGCTCAGTGACTCATCACACTGCTGTCACTCAGCCTTGGTCAGACCTCCACAAGCTGCTGGCAGCTGGCCTGTGACACTAGTTTCTGTGTGGTGTCTTGCTGAAATGGCCTCTCATACCACCATGTAAGTATCAGTGCAATAGCTTTGAATTCCACTTCTTTTAAGTCACCCACCCACATTAATTCATGAAACGTGACTGTTAAATGAGGATCGCAGAAAAAAAAAAAAAACACCAAAAAGACCACAAACACCCCAGAACTTATGTTTCACATATTTCTGCTCTCTCAAAATGTAGTTGTTGAGTGGGAAATAACCCCCTCTCCCTCCTTCCCAGTTTCAAAAGCTCTGAACTGTCACGTTTCCAGAAACGTTGCTGCCAAAAGCACTCTATAAATTGGCAGTACAAGACAGAGCAATTACGAACAGAGCAGATAGCTCCATTCAAATTTGCCAGCAACACAAAAGAGTCTTACCCTGAGCTGTCTGAGTCTGGACAAAGGTTTTGATGAGAGTGTCTGTGGTCTGAGTGTAGAGGGAGAGTGCATATCGAAGTGACTGCAGGTCTGGACTCTTCTCCAAGAAGGTTTTCTTCAGACCGTTCCCACCGGCATGGAAATATTGCTAAGAGTAAAAAGTAAAAGAAAATTACTGAGGAAGAATTGAAACCAGCAGCCCACATTTACGTGCTATTGTGTGTGCCGATGGGAAAGAGCTGGGAAAAATTCACAAAACAGCTTCTGTACTGGAATTTCATCTCTTAGACAAGCGGATACCAACTGCTCATGGCTTCCTTCTCCCATAGCACTTAAATACACTGACTCCCAGCATGTGCCAGTCACACGAGCTGATTTGGGTTTACACAACCATGGCAGTAGCACTCAGTGACTTCATCATTGCAACAGCAGTGACTGACTCCTTCCACGTCCTGAACTGGGACGGGCACTATCTCCCAAATGGTATTTGGGGATGGAGCAAGGGAATGGCTATCAGAAATGGAATCACTTACTTTGATAGTATCCAGTGCCAGATCCAAAACAGCACACTGCTTTGGAGTCAAACTCCTAGTTTCTTCTCTCACCATGTGATCCTGCAAACAACCATTTTATCTGATGTGAGTATGCTGTCAGAGGCTAAAGGAAAAGGAGTCACCAGTATCACCTTCCTCTGGATTCATGCTGTGGCTGTGGAGTCACAGCATTAATTCAGCTGTTCAATGAACACTTAATGGAGTCTCTCAGAGATATTTATTACAGCTTAATTTGAAAATAAACCTACTTTCTTCATTTCTTGCAGGCACAGGAGACAGATATAAGGAAAGGAACTGGACAGAGATAAGTGACTATTTAAAATCACAGTTTGCCTCTTGGAAAACACAAACAGAAGTCTGCTTGCTACTACCCCTGTCATTCTAGAGCAACCACAACAAAACTGTCGTAACATGAACTAAAAATTGAGGAATTCTGAGAATCACATATTGGGCAAAGTTGTTCAATACTCTTTGTGTAGTCTTTTAACTCTTCCATCTATAAAGGTCACTAGTTCATCTCATGATTGGTGGAGAGGAAAAAAAAAACCAAAAAAAGCAACATGACCTAGAAAATACCTTTGGTAAAGAAAAGGTTGTTCTCATTGAGGCCCACCACAGCAAAGAGACAGGAATCCCTTGGGAAGGGACTCCCTTTCCTGCAATGGGAGTGCATCCCTGTTAGACTCCTACCTGACTACAAGGGTGTGTCATCCTTTGGTATTTCACTAAGGTCTTTCTCTCTGATGCTCAGTCGAGGTCTCAGAGAGTACAAGCCCCAAACTCTAACTGTTGGAGCTGCTGCAGGGTCAGGCCAGCTGTCTGCAGCCTGGGTGCTGGAGCATTCATGAAAAAGATGGAGGAAAGTCAGGAAGAGGCTACTTATTTTTACTTTCAACACAGCATAGCTTCTGATAACAGTCTTTTCAGAAGACATGTCCACTGACTTGCCTTTCAGTAAAGCATGCCCAGCGTGTGGCATCATATGCATGCTGATAAGCCTGCTGGCTATCTCACAGCCTGGTGCAATTTGCATTGCACAGTGCTGTTCCCCTTTGTTCTCCACCACATCTCTTGCCTGATGGAGACCACGCTCACAGCAGCCTAGGTGCAGAGCTAGGCATTTGCCATGCTTCTCTCAGACTTCTATCACTGGTGACCAGCAATAGAATCCTAGGAAAGGCATGAGGCTGCTACACGGAGGTTTAGGTTGGATGTCAGGAAGAGGTTCTTTACTGAGAAGGTGGTTGGGCACTGGAACAGGCTCCCCAGGGAAAGGGTCACAGCACTGAGCCTGACTGAGGTCAAGAAGCATCTGGAGGCTGCCCTCAGCCCCATGCTCTGACTTGGCTGATCCTGTATAGAGCCAGGAGTTGGACTCAGTGATCCTTATGAGTCTCCTCCAGCTCAGGAGATTCTGTGATTCTGTGATCTACCCAGCAGTTCTGCACAGTGCTGGGTTAAACTGTACAGAAGATGACTCTCGAGTTAGCACGATCTCAGACAAGTCTACAATGTGCTTTTGTGAGTACCAGAGACATGCTTCAACTTGTCTCTCCCCCATAAAGGCTGCCTCTGGTCTGCAGAGCTATGTGCTCTGTAGGCTGCAAAGTATCTTCTGTTGCCACAAGCTGTCCTTAAGGGAGCAATAGCTCTCCTCCCTCTTATTCAGGAGTAATTCAATTGAAGATGATTCGTCTTCACACTTCAGTACACAGAGGGTAAAACATTCTTTCTCTGACGGTCAGATTAAGCGCACAATCACCCAGAGCCCAAGGACATGTTCATGAGAGAGGCCAATTTAGTCAGGGTAGCTGTCCCTGAGGCAGTGTGACTGCTCAAATGACTTTCTAGGTGTGCCTGCCAGATTCCCCCCCACTGTGACAAGACAGGCAGTAACCACTTATTTAAACCCCTAAAAAGCTCATTTACCCTGTCCTGAGTGGTCACCCCAGCGGTGCCCACACTGTCATTGCACAGCAACACATCACAGCTTTCTAAGAGTTTCCCAGTACCACTTACTTAAGGCATTATGTAAAAATAACCCAGTGACTGAACTGGTAATGCTTGCACCTACACGCCGAGGAGCCCACCACTGTCATTCCCCTGCACACCTGCCCTCTGCAAATCCCACACTATTCCTATAAATTTCCTAGATTGCCAGTGAGCAGCAAACCACAAACACTGATGTAAAATAATTATGCAATCTCAAGCAGGAGATTATGATAATAACAACAACAACAACAA
>VXBZ01008545.1:27269-45028 GCA_013399135.1 Heliornis fulica
ACTCTTCTCAGAAGCATCTCTGTGGTTGGAGCTTGGCTACTTACCCCAAAAGTGATGTGAGGGAGAGGAAGCTGCTGCTCCCTGCCCCAATCGCTGGCTACTTGGCAAACCGAGCAGAAAGAGTCTGATAATGTATGGGAGGTAGATATGTGGCACCAAGGTGACGGTTTTATGGTTGGTTTTCTGAGCATTTTAAAATTCGCTGTGAAACTGATTTGTCATCAGGACGAGAGCCTGTGCTTGTCAGGTCTGTCAGTCTCCGTTTTCAGCTGAGTTATCTGATTCACTAGGGCCCTGTTCCCCCTGTTCTAATTTAAGGCAAATAAAGCTTAAAATCCATCTCATAGTTTTCCAGGCTTTTAGTGAAACTTCAAAATGCACAGGGGAGAGGCTCTGAAGAGCCATTTACTCATGCCTTCCCTGTTAGCTTATATGTGCCTGTGAAAACAAGAGGACCAAAACAAAAGAAATAATCCATGATGCTTACAGAGACCCAAACAATTTATACTCTTGTAACATCTTTACTTTTATGGAAACTTTTCCATGCAGTGTTTGTTCACACCATCTGCCTGTACAAAAGGTCTCCAAAATTCAGGTGGTAGGGAGCTTTCACACTTGTATACTGCTCCCTCGCCACATATAAAATCCCGTGTACCTGTGCTGCTGTAGTCCTATATATGGATATGCAAATAAAGGCTTGAACACACACCCAGGCTTGCTTGATTTACATGATTACAAGCATTTCTAGAAATGCAGTCCAGAGTTACCAAAGTTAAGCTTTACAGTGACTGAAATGAAGCCAGGCTTCTGGGGAGGGACAGCTTTCACCTGACCAGCATGAACTGCAACAGCCAGAGATTTCAACTTGCTTCTGGCAACGCCTTGTATATGTTTAAGAAATTTCACAATGACAAAACATGGAAGAAATAAAAGGTAATAGCAAATGTCACTGACTATGCTCAAGAATGCAGGCAGGCCACCAGAGCTGGTGTTGTCCATGACACAGTTTGTCAGCTAGGGGTAAAAATGGAGCAGATTCAGAGCTTTGTCCCCCGTGACAATGGGAGGGCAGGTAGAGGTCAGGGATATATCTCTCCTCTTCCTCCAAATGTTGGGTTCTTGCTGCTAATTTTCTGGATACTCATACGAAAAGGGGGTCCCATTCAGAGGCTGCAGCCCGGCTCCCGCTCTCCTAGGCAGGATACAATGCTGCTCTTTCCCCTCTTCATTCTAAGTGCAGGAAACTGTGGAGTCAGCAGTCTCAGCAGCCATCACATCACCAGGGACAGTACGGCTGTGGGAGTGCACAAGACTATCCCCTCAGCACAAGCGACAGCTATTCCTCTGGGAACTGCACTCGAAGGTATCACTGTTAACTGGTAGGTAACAACTTCAAAATGCAGCTGGAGAAAAGCCTGTACACCTACTAGGACTGCCAATAGGTTCTACCTGAAATGAATTGTGTACTGCCCTTAGGAGACATAAACATGTATCTCTGGCTGTTGGGCAAGGGAAATAGCTAGATATATAAAAACAGCTGTAATAAGTGTGCAAGACAAAAAAAAAAAAAGAAAAAGCAGGGTGGGGGAGGAAGAGACGAATGCATAATCACTTAGGTGAATGCCCTAATTTCCCTGATCATGCTCTGAGTTCACATTCTGCTCCATCTTCCTTGACGCACAGCCTGCACACTGTGACGCTTCGGATTTAGACCCCCCCCCCTTGCACAATACCTGTTTGTAGCACAAGTCAGACCACAGCACAGTGGCAAACTGAATGTTGTAAGGCGTCACAGTTTTCATACCATTCCCATCGTGACCAGTGAATTAATGCTTGACAGGCTTACAATGAGGTGGCGTGCACTTAGTAACGCTCATGTCATGCACTGTCACGTCATGCACTGTCAAAACACGTCAACATAGCCTTCATGCTAAATGCCAGCTTGCCTGTAAAGAGAGCCCACGCAGAAGGAATTTACAGACACAGGCTCTCTTCCATAAGCAACAGTTATTTTTGTAACAGTTCTTATAATTCATCAATAACTAGCACAGTTATCTTCCCAACTTATATCTCATTATCAGGAGCACATAAGGGAGTCCTTTTTATACAGAAGAACCGGCCAGATATTGAGATCTCTACTTGTTTTATTTTAAACCGACACATCAAACTGATCACACTGTTTACAGAAGAAGCTAATTTGATGATTAAACCCACAATAAAATTTAACAGTTAATTTAAACACAATACTAATGTTAGCAGAATGCATTTAAAAGCACATTTAATGCATTTAGAAGTATTTATCTACAATTGCATCCACAAAAAAAAAAAAAAACCAACACTGGAAGCACAAGACATGCTATGAGCTACTACCACGCTTACAGACACGGTGGACATTAACACAAGCCATGCAGAACAATACCTTCAACTTTGACAAGTGTCCGAGTTCCTTAGCAGCACTGAAAATCAGCTGTGTGCCCTACGATTGGAAGAAGTTAAGAGAAAAAAGGAAGGGGGAAGGGGGGGAAGGAGGGGGGAAGGGATTATAAAAAAGCTCTGCACGTTTTTCCTTTGAGCAAGTCAATTCACTTCACAGCTAGAACTTTACATAACCACCCCACCCCAAAGTCAGCCACAACAACTTGGCTCTGTGCCAGTTTGTTACCTAGTACAAAATGTGGCATTTCTGTGGAATACCCGCACCAAGTGCTATTTTGGACCGCAATATTCTGCTAACTAGTTCACTCCTGCTTACAGCAGTCACCATTTAAACAGGATTTGCTTGCAAATCGATTGTGTGGGTGGGGGGTGAAGGCAGCACACTGGCTTCATCTCAAATTTCTCCCTCAGATTTCAAGTCTAAATACACCTAATACTGGCCAAAGCAGAAGATCACACAACCGATGACAATCCCTCTACAGAGGTAAGCCCAGTCAGCACGGTGGGGATATATCTCAGGTCAGAAACAAAACTGGATCTGAGCAGTTTTCGGGAGAGAGATCAGCAAATGATGTCCGGCAAATACTATCTCTGTAACAGTTAAAACAAAGGCATTTTTAATTTGCCTCACCACAACATCTCTGTTGTGTAGTATTCCTTTTGCCTGTGGAGTTAAGTCCGAAATATAATGAGAAAGCTAAAAGCACCCAATTCTCCGGTCTCGTCTCCCAGAGTTGATTTATGAGGTGTGCTGGAATTTATTTCCTTCCACTTTGCTCCTTTTCATTCACCTAATCTTGCCTTTTTCCATAAAGAAGTCACAACTGCCTATTACTCCACTTGAAATAAAGCCCCAGCCTACTGAAATCCTGGCTGTAAATTGTGCATCTGTCATGTTAAAAAACTTTGCCCTCCACTTCAACCCTCTTAGTCAGAGCTGGGCTCTAGGACAAAGCCAAAACTATGGGTGACTCCTCTTCCCTAATTAACCCTCCTCCCCTATTATCTGTCTCAGAAATGCCTTAGATATGTAGGGAGATCATCGCCAATATGATCTTTGGCTCTCCTCAGTTGTAACTGGTCAGCAGGGGATAGTGTTAAAGGTACGCTGGCAGGACATCCCCACTGAACACCTGAAGCTAGTTTCCAGGGACAGACACTGTTGGATGACAGATTCTAGTTGGGTCTTTTTTCTTAGAAGAGCACTTGGGAGAAGGTAAAGATCATCTTATTTGGAGACTGCTGGCTCCAAAGGGCCACATTTCCCCAAGGGTCTCAAATAAATCCAACTGTCCGTTCCACAGCTCTCCTTATTTCTCCTTTATTACCCTTTCTCAACAGTCTTTCACCCTCACACTTAATTAAGCACAACTGCCATGACCACTTCCCACACCAAAATCTCTCAAGCTGTCATGAAGCAAGAAGTTAAAGCAAAATTATTATATTGCATCTGCCAACCAGTTTGGTTACTTTGCTGCCTTCTTCAGTATTTGCTTGTGGCCTTTTAAGTCAGTGCTTTGTGTAGCAGGAATTACCCCATGCACACGTTTGCAGAGGAAACTTGGAACTGGGCTCCTCTGCAAAGATCATTGCATAAATAATTCTTTTTTCTAGTCTTAAAGTTAACATCAGACCCATGGGTGGGTTCCCCAAAGAAAAGAAAAAAGTGCCTTTAGACCTGCTGCTAGAGGTAGCGGGTACCCATTTACAGAAGCAAAACAGGCAAACCAATTACAGCTCTAACACCAGAAAGGCTGAGATGTGCTTTAGGGATACTGGACATCCTCTGCCCATCAGAACAACGGTACAGAAGTTAATTACTTGATGAGATACTTTTCTTTTGTCAGCTTTGGAATTTTTTTCAAGCTGAAAGACTTTGTAACCTAAAACACAGACAATCTCTTGATTTGCTCCATCTGTTAACCATCACCTAACCCTCACTTTTCCTCAGCCTTTTATGTTGGCTGAGTACAAACCAATACCTAATGAACATTGCTGACTTTGTAGCTAAACAGAAACTCTTTATAAATGATTTAATTCACAACTGGGGGGTGGGATGGGGAAAGTGCGGGCAAGGACAATGCATCCATAAATGAAAACTTCTGAAATGAGATTAGGAGCTTCACTTGCTACCAGTATCTAATCTGGCATGGTAGAGAACAAGTCTCTACACGGAAAGAGTATAAAATTCTCTCTTTCCAGTGAGCGAGGTTGAACATAAATGCACACCAGCAGCAGCACAGAGATTTCTCTGCTGTCCACACCAAATAATCCTACAAAGGACATGGCTTCAGTCAGTGCTCTGATACCCAACAAATGCATCTGCTGTTCTGTATGACTGGTTGCAAACACGCCCGCTGACCAAGCAAGATAAAAAAACCCCAAATTTTTATAATCTGAATTTTGAAACAGTAAAGTGAGCAGTCTCAAACATTAACAACAGCATTTAATAGCAGGACAAGCAGTAATGGCCTTAAATTGAAGAAGGGTAGATTTAGATTAGATACTAGGAATAAAATCCTTTCCTGTGAGGGAGGTGAGGCCCTAGCAGATTGCCCAGAGAAGCTGTGGCTGCCCCCTCCCTGGCAGTGTTCAAGGCCAGGTTGGATGAGACTTTGGGCAACCTTGGCTAGTGAAGGTGTCCTTACCCATGGCAGGGAGTTGGGAACTAGATGAGCTTTGAGGTCCCTTCCAACCCAAAGCATTGTAGGATTCTCTCCTTTTTTTTTTTTTATTCTGTATTTTCAACCTTCATAGGACACATATATACATATGTATATGTGTGTGAGTATACACACAGACACACACACACACATATCTGAATAACATTAATCACCCTGGACACGTTATCTCCCTGACACAGACTTCTAAGGAGGGCAGGTCAGTAACACTGAGCAATACCAGCAACTTAATACGCTTCGAGGAACAAAGCTGCCCAGATTACTCTTCAGTTCTTGCCCACTAAAGAAAATTCTCATCAATCAGTGCCAATCTCTGTCAAAGTGTCTGCAAGGAGAAGTTATTCTACTGTTACATTGAGTTTGTCATCAGTGCTGGTAACATCTAATGAAAATCTGGAGGACAGCTCCTTCCTCCACCAAATGGCATTCTTGTAAACAAGATGCTACACCTCCTCAGAGGAGTTATTTACTCATGGAAAATACATCACAAAGCTCTACAGGCTGCACTCATTCCAGATGCACCTCTAAGGAATGAAAACAACAAAATTTAAATATCAGGTAGTTTAGAGAAAAGCTGCCCATTACAGAACTGATTAAAATGTCAAGAAAGGGCATTTTCAATTAGGAAAAATCCTGTCGGTATTATGAATTGTTTCTGCCTAGCTCTGTTGGAAACTTAGTGGAAAGGGGACAGACCTTAGTGGAGATTTTCCTGTTTCTTCCCAAGAAAATATCTGTAACTTCCTAAAATTTTTTGGAAAAATGAAATATATCGATAACCCACAACACAAAAACTTTAAATTCTGTGTTAATTGTCTCACTCTCTGGGGGTGTCCCCCCACACCCAGTAAAAACATTTAGAGAAGGATCATCAGCTGACTGAAGTCTAATTGCTAGAAGCCAAAAGAACTGCAGTTATTTATATCCCAAGAGGCTCAGACTCTGACAGCTTTAGTGACCTATTGCTCAGCTGACAAAGTTAGGAAACAAAAGACTACCACAAGCCTTTTTAATTCCAGTCTTTTTTTTTTAAAATGTATTATTACTCATGCTTATTATTTTTGAGACATACCAGTATGAAGAGGTTTTATCTGGCACTGTACATTCCTTTGACATTTTTTTTTTTTAAATCCTTACATTCAGCAACAATGAGATCTCATAATTTATTAGCATTATTTAAGTTCATTGGAAAAACTTTATCATCAGGCAATGTTTCCTACTGCCCATTGAAAATAAGCCTCTTTTTTAGTTGTTCCAGTGTATTAAACTCTGTGAAAACTGGCTGAAAAGCATTGATAAAAAAGGAAAAATGATTATGTGTCAGCACTGAGTGAACTGCACACATGCAGTTCACAGACCATCATTTCATTCAAGGCTAAAAAAGCTTTTCCTCCTCAACACAGAGGCAGCCTTGGACTTTTTTCACTCCTAGTTAGAAAAAGGAAGAGGAATCATTTAAACTAGCACAAGTTAAGAAAGGCTTCAGAAAACCTCTTAAAGGCACCCGCTTCTCCACCAGGGAACAGGTCTGGAGTGGTGCTGCTTGCAGAGAACCCCACAGAACAGCCAGTTTGGAAGTTAAGTGCAAAATCTGCCTGCAGCTTAAAGAAAATTTTCTCCTTATCCTGTTCTCATTTAGTGAAGTTCTGAGTAGGAAAAAAGCACAGCAGGAGCAAGGACAAACAGAGTCTCGCATGCATGGCTGCAGCGAAGGGTGTGACATGAAGGAGCGGCTCCAGAGGAATCGTCTGTGTGTAAATTAAGCAACTCTTCATTGACCTGACTAGTCACTGATGGCATGCCATGATTTCATCCTAAGCAGTGAGGAAGAAATGCATGACTAATCCGTTAATATGCCCAAGCATTGTGCACTGAGCCCCAAAATAAGGATTCCAGAGAGTTGTGTTTGCATATTCACCCATCCAAGGCAGAGGTTGTTTCATTAATTGTTAATCTTTACTTAAAAGGAGTGAGGTGTGAACGACTCAGCAAGCTCCTGGAGATCAAGTTGCTACTAATCTCAGACAACCCATAGGAAGTTAGAGCTCAGAGAAACAGAAGGCAGTCATCTCAAAAGTCACAGGGCACTGGCAGCTCCAGTGGTCAGAGTGGGAGGCTGCAAAACTGCCCTGTGCCCCTACCCTGCACAAAATCTTCCAGGAGCAGCAGAGAATTGAAGATCAGCACTCATATTTCCTTCTCTGTGTAATAAAGTCTGATTTAAATGGAATTGATGGGTCTGGAGAATAGCAGGGTCATGTAAGCAACAAGTGAGACACCCTGCATCATGTCAAGAACCTTCTAAGTGTGTTTTCCATGGCCATTATCAAAAACTCTTTTGAACCTCTAGCAAGTTTACAGAAAGGAGAGAAAACTGCATATAAGGGACATGCATTAACAGCTATTTCTTAAAGGCCAAAGGGAGTTTTAAGAGGGAAACCCTCACCCACTTGTCATTCAAATGTGCAGAGGTATCACTTGGGCTTTCTACTGCTGCTGGCAGGGAGGACCAGTGAGTTCCAGTGCCTGGAGCTCTTTCTGAGTCTGTTGTGTTTTAGGAGAAGGCAAAATTAGATAAGAGGTGCATGGCAGAAAAGCAAAACAGCAAAGAGAGAGTACTGCTTCTGCCCACAAAACCGACCCTTGCCTTTCACTGTTATGACAATGAAAATATGGTGGTGACAGAATAAATCACTATGTCCCAGGGAATAATGGAAGGATGCCCTGTAGCCTGTCTAGCTTCACCACAGCCTCCCTGCTCAAGGACAGCAGACAAAGCAGTTTTAAAATGGCATTGTTCACAGTCACCTTTCTGAAACAGCAACTCTTCTCCAGTTTGGACTAGTTCAAACTCTTTGCTATGATACAAATTGATTAGACAGCTAAAAATCAAGCTATGAACACTGTGTTATCTCAGAAGACCGAAGATGTTCTTCATTATGCAAAAACAGCTCAATTTGAAACTGAAGTGATGGCAACAAGAAACTTTGTGTAAAAACAGCAACAAGTGGCTTACAGGAACATTTCGTGGGTTGAAAGAATCGGCTGATCATGGCTATTGCCTTCTTCATGATAGAAGCGCTGAATCACACTCCCTCTCCACCTTTAAAATTCAAAACTAGCAAGTATAATGCTCAAGTACCTCCTCCCTGGTTCTATCCAAGGCCCTTGATCTCACTGCTTCCATTATGAAGGGGTCATACTAATGTTGATCTTACATGATGATTCACCTGTCTCCAAAGACTCCTTCTAAAGCAATTCAACTAAGGGAAAGAGATTTCATCCTCTTAAGTAGGTTTTTTTTTTTTCTCCTTTATAAATTAAGAGAGCAAGTATAAATGATCACTCCAAATCCAAGCTCATAGCAAGCGGTCTTTACCAAAGTTACACTCCAAGCTAATTTTATGCTTAGTAGGTATGACAGCACACTGCATCTGAGCAGTTTCTGCTTAAAGTTGTCATGAAGTATCAATGCCTTCCCTCTCAGAGCAAGAAGCACCTAGTGCAAGATGCAAGTTTGTATCACTTCTCCATACACTGCAACCCACAAAGTCTACTCAAAATATGTTGACAACTGAATAGTGAAAACTGCTATTGTTCTACCCACAATCAGGAAAAAAAATTGCCAGAGACCACAAATTTACCCCAACACAGAGATGAAAAGAAGTTCTGAATCGTCTCCAAATAAGGAGGCGATAGCCTAAACTTCACACAGCCTCCAACTGGGTGTCACCCCCCAGAGCAGCTGGGCATTCGTGGCTGGCACACTCAGTTTCCGTAGTTTCTCAAAACTGAGGAAGAGGTTAATCTTCCATTGTTACGACCATCACTACATTCATGACACACATTTATCCAGCAGGTCCACACAGCTGAACAATTATATAAAACACTGCCTTTGAAGGCAAACTATCTGGACATGCTTCCAACTCCACCACAGCAGCAGCTCAGAAAGCATGCCAGACCACAGTGATGTCAAGCATTGGGAAATAAAATGGAGGGTGGTGCCATTAAAAAGCAAGCCCAGACTAACCACATCTATAGAGAGACACCTGGCTAACAGATGACAGCAATGACACAGGTGTTGATCTAATGCCATGAAGACAACACTAACTGTCAGACAACCCCACATACACGGCTCTCTAAAGGATTGCAAGCCCTAACTGATGACATTTTATATACTTGATGGCATCTCCTTCTGGAATGACTTTGAATTGTGTTGTTTTATTTTTCTAGAGCGTGCTCTGTATCTTGCAACCTTACTATAAATAGAGCTGCTCTTCTACTTTACTGTGTTACAGACAGATTTTTCCATTCTTGAGCAAGCTACATGCAAATTTACCTGGACAGATGACTCATTAGGTCAAGGAGAAGAGTTACGCAGGCAAGGGCAACACTTTTTGCTATGAGTCAGGAAGGAGAAAATGCTTTACCGTATGGTCTGTAAGAGGAGGCAGCACAATGAGCTTCTCCATGGTATTCATTACCACCCTCCAGAGCTCTTTCAGCACCCGTTTCAACACTGTCTTTTCACACACAGTCGCAAACAGTGTCAGGCTGCAGGGAGAGAGCAAGAAACAAGTATGTTCAAAGAATGCAGTTTGCAAAGGAAAGGATGTGTATAGGAGAATCGATGCCACACCCAAAGCAGCTTGTCATACCAACCATCTTCCCTTTTCATAAAGCATAGCCTGTCCTCACCCTTGGAGTTCTAGCACTAGGGACATTTTGCCAGAATGGATTATTGACATTTCTGATTTCAGTAATTTCTGATGACTGACCTGGTTATTACTACGTTATGGTGGTTGAGAATTGTCCAAATACGAGCAGGTACCACTGAATTGATTCCCTTTACAAAAGATACTCCATGATGTATTGTGTTTACAGAGTACACAGGAAAAGATTACAAATATAGAGTATCAGGTTTTAAACTTCGGTAATTCCTTTTGTTGAATACCTAAATTAATTCCCAGACTGTTACACAGAAATTCCTGCACAGCTTCTCACAGTTGCAGAATTCTCTAAATCTTCCATCTCTATAATCACCTTGAAGCATATCTTGGACTCTTCTGTATTTTCCTGCAGTTGGATTCACCACCAATCCAATGCCTTAAGTTTACTCCTCTTTACACATAAATAAGCTCTGCTTTGTCTCTCTTAATTCCTCCGTTATTATCTTACAGGCTACCAAAAAGGCTGAGAGATTTTAGATTCTTCTTCAAAATGATTGTTGGACTTTGGCATTCACTGTTTGCACTGGGAGAGCGACAAAACAGGAACTCTGAAGCCAGCAGCAGGGCACCAGTGACAGATGACTCTTTTACATTGTCTAACAACTTCACACAGATTTCCCTTCTTCCCATAGCTTGTTAGACAGTAAATGAACAAAACTGAACAGGGAGAAGACTGGTGGGGGTAGGTAGCGTGAGGGAAGTATCGAGAGAGACTCTCCTTCTGTAAAGGAGTAAACAAAATAATCCAGGCTCAGATAAGCATAACTGAATTCACCTGCTCCACAGCTAGAGAAAAAGCCCATAGTATACCAAGTTTCCAATGATACAAAGGAAGGTGGCTTCTTGGGGTCCGTGAAGGCATGCAGGTAAAATGCTCAAATGAGAGGGCTCCTAGCCATAGTGACTGCTGTAGAGTCACTCACTACATAGTCAGACAATCAATACAAAGAGCAACAAAAGAAACTGCGTTTTAAACTATTAAAACTTCACATCTCTCGCAGCATTTATGACAATTGCTGGCCACCCCTTTCAAAATAAAAAGCTGTTATGCGTCATCAAGAAGTTTAACTTCTGCAATGATTAAAAACCGTTTTTCTTTGTAGATCAAGAATTATGTGCAGTTAGTCACAAAAAGTCCCTATATAAGTGAATCACACTACATGGTGTTAATGGCAACAGTTAATTAAAGCAATGGATCAAGCTTGCATACATCATGTAGTTCAGAAGCTTATTTTCTAGTCAGAACAGCACCAGGTATGACTAGAACACAGTATGTCTGGGATATGAAGTAGTATTCAAGTATATATTCAAGTATATAAGTGTGATTTGCAATACATTTACTAATTGGATACAGTACAATTTGTACAGGAATAAAATGTAGCTAGTGAATTTAAAATTTATAGCTGATTGCTATAATTGCCAGAGGGAGAAAGGAGAACTGAGAGGTGCTCTGGCACCAAACGAGGGCTGAAGAGGTGATCCATGTCTTGAGAGACAGGTAGATACAGAAAGGAAAGCCCTTAATTCTTCTTGACAATTTAGAGGCTGGGCATTTCAAGAACAAGGATCTATTTTTCTTTCCCCCACCCTGTTCCCAAGATGATGCACTGTATGTGTAACATATAACTGAACCCTCACTTACTTTCCATCCAGGAAATCCATCAGTGGCCTCAGGACATTATCTGCATCTTGTGCAACTGTGTTTCTGGCATTAGCAGCAACATTTCCTGTCCCCTTCACTTGGCACAGGATATCAGACATTTGCTTGACACACTCATCAATACGAGTCTGAAAGCTGAATAGATAGGAGAGATGCAAAACCAAGATTATTAGTGGCAGAGATCTAAGCACTAGTACATAAGATAACATGCAGCAAGTCCATAAACCATACACTTCATTACACTCTTCCTCCTTGAGATTTGCTACTTATTTTATTACTGTATTTGTTACCAAAGGGTATGCTGTCCATCTCCTTATGCCCATCAACCACAGACCTCTGAACACAAGACACAGTCACATTTGAGATGGGTTTGTTAATTCAGCTGTGAAAAAAAATATGATCCTTTCCGGATTTCAAGAAATGCCATTATTCATAACTCATAGCACCCTGCTCTATCTTTGCTTTCCTCATAGGGTGTTATACCACAGAGGCTTGGATATAGCATGAAGCACTGACACGAAGCATGCATGACTGAGCATCCTGGAGTCCATCGCCAGTAACATGGTTACAACCCACCAAAGGCTAAGTCTTTAAAATAACAGGAATAGCCCTGAAGGCAGGCAGAAACCAGTTCACTGCCATACAGTCCATGCTATATCAAAATGTCAAAATGGGATGTGGAGCTCAGCTGTGAAACAAGCAGAGCCAACAAAATGAAGTGACATGCAAGCCATTAAAGCACAGTTACTGTTCCATCTCTCACTGCTACCAGGAGGTTCAAAATTAAATAATACAATGGTTAAAAATGATTAATAGATCAGCAGAACTGTCAACATTTCAATTCAATGAAAAAAAGGAAAATGCTGTGACATTTAAAAGAACAGTTACTAACAACAGGCATAACAAGTGACATTTAGCTATCTACTAATGGCACAGAGGTTTGAGACCAGGAAAAGAAGTCAGTGCTAGGAGCTAGGGAAGAGATTTAAAAGAAGGAACACAGGGTTGGAAGTCATCTTTATACCTGGGTAAATTGCCTGCACTTCTGCAGTGTGAGTCACGTAGAACATCTGTGGGGTGGGTACTAGCATACAAACCCTCACTCGTACGTCCTTGACACTGTCGCCTCTTTCCTCTCCTGCACTGCCACACCAAGCCTTACTGTCCCTCCTGTCACTTCTAACCTGCCTTTCAATGGGACAGTTACAGAGAGCAAGTCCAAAGCTCTTTCACCATGCAGTCTCCACTTCCACCTTCCCTATTTCTAGCAGAGTGGCTCGAGGAAGTTAGTTGTGTCTACAATGACATCTTAACCGCAGTCACATTAAATAAAATAGTACCAAGAATTTCCCATACTGATGACAGTCACTATTCTGTTGCAGGCTAATCTCACTCCACAGTTCTCTCAAACACTCCATCAACTGCAGGATCCTGCTTCAGGATCCTGCTTCAAGATGTTGTCTGTTCCACAGATGGGATGAAAAATAACAGAACCCCTTAAAAGAAAAAAAAATGAATGAGGCAAAATTGTCATAAATTACAAAAAATGATAAATCAGTTACAGTGACAACAGGTTCACCTGAAAGTGAAGCAAGTGCATATGTACAACTTAACAGGACACCTTGAAAACAGCAAGTTAAAAGACAACCTCCCCTGTCAGACAAGGTCTTCTGCTCCCTAATTCCCACAGGAGTGCCCTTCATCACTTCTACAGCCTCTGAGGACAAAACAGCAGCTAGCCTGGCACAAAGTATAAACCCTTTCAAGATTCTTTTTCTCAATGATACCCATTAAAGACTAAAATGGTGGAGGTCAAGATCCTCAGGACAGCGAGGAGGGCACAGAGCAAGCTCACCACCCTGGATTTCAGGAGAACAGACAGGCCTCTTCAGGGACCTGCTGGATAGTCCCATGGGACAAAATCGTGAAGGGAAGAGGGGCCCAATATGGCTAGTTAGCATTCAAGAATCACCTCCTCCAAGCTCAGGAGCAATGCACCCCAACAAAGAGAAAGTCAGGCAAAAACCACCAAGAGGCCTGCGTGGATGAACAAATAGCTCCTGGGCAAACTCAGACACAGAAAGGAAGCCTACAGAAGGTGGAGGGAAGGAAGGAGGGAAGGACAGGGAACCTGTAAGGAATACAGAGAAGCTGTGTAAGCAGCCAGGGATCAGGTTAGGAAAGCTAAAGCCCTGACAGAATTAAATCTGGTCAGTTACGTCAAGAACAAAATGGAAAGCTTCTATACATACAACAGTGATAAGTGGACGACAAGGAAAACTTACAGGTTAAAAAAAAAGGGGAAGCTAAAGCCTTGATAGAATTAAATCTGTCCAGAGATGTTGAGAGCAACAGGAAGAATTTCTATAGCCTGAGGTACTCAATGACATATTTGCCTCAGTCTTCATCAGAAAGGGCTCTATCTGCACCACCCAAGTCGCAGAAGGCACAGCCAAGGACTGGGAGAATTAAGAACCACACACTGTAGGAGAAGATCAGGTTCGAGCACATCTAAGGCATGGGACCTGATGAGAGGCATCTGCAGGTCCTGAGGGAACTGGCAGATGAAGTGGTGATACTGGCCCTCTAGGCCACTGTCATGAGACCTACAGCACTGTAAACAGCTCTGGTGTTCCTAGTACAAGACAGATGTAGAGCTGTTACAGTGAGGCCATGCAGTTGACCAGAGAGCTGGAGCACTTCTACTGTGAAGACAGGGTAAGAGAGTTGGCTTTGCTCAGCCTGGAGAAGAGAAGGTAGACCTTACAGCAGCCTTCCAGTACCTAGTGACCTACAGGAAAGCTGGTGAGGGACTGGTTACAAGAGTCTAGCATGGTAGGACAAGGGGTAATGTATTTAAGTTGAAGGAGAGTATATTTAGATTTTTTTTAGATTATTAGGAATAAACTCTTCCCTGTGAGGGCGGTGAGGCCCTGACACAGGCTGCCCAGAGAAGCTGTGGCTGCCCCCTCCCTGGCAGTGTTCAAGGCCAGGTTGGATGGGGCTTTGGGCAACCTGGGCTGGTGGAGGGTGTCCCTGCCCATGGTGGAGGACAGTGGAAATCTGAGGTCCCTTCTAACCCACACCAGTCTGTGATTCTGTGTGCAGACACAACCACCTCTCAGCACTGAGATGGTAAAGCTCTCTCAATCTTTGTCTCTTTCCCAGCAGGCACAATGATGCCACGTACATGAAGAAAAGTTAAGATCTGCAGCATCGGTTATGCAGTGTTGTAGGAGCAACTGTTTACAGGATCTGCACAGAATATTGTGGGTATCTGTCTTACCTCCCACATTTATATCCTTTAGAGGATCCCACTTATGCTGTAAATTGCAGCTCTGCTTTTCACTCCCTATTACTGTTAAGAAACGAGCAAAGGATTTGAATCACCTGACTAGCTAAATCTCTTGCTGGTACATCTCTTTAAAACACTGCCTGGCATGTATGCCGATACTGAAGAATCTCTTTAAATCATATTTGCAAATGTCAAGATTGTACCCAATTGTCTTGTAACAGTGACACCATGGAGACAGGTTTCAGATAATAAAATTCACCCCCTAATTATGATTTCTCACTTATCCTCCATCTAATTATTAACCTTATAGATTCAAATTGGTTACAGTTTTAATATCTCCATTTCTTGCTATAGCATACATTACTAGCTGTGGCAACTCCTTCCTCACTTATCTCTGTGTGCTGAAATCCAAACAGTCCCTAACAAATCCCACCATGTGTTTTTGGTCATAAGTACTGCAAATCTGTAGACTGCATGAGGCCAAGTTGGTACAATTTGCTTTATTCCCTTTGCCTACATTTCAGCTATACTACAGTTCATGCCTGCACTGATCTTGTTATAAAGCACAACATGAAATGAATGGGGCTTATGATGAGAAGTGGTTATTTTTTTAAGATCAGTTTGGACCACTGTATTTCTAGATTTTGCTTTATTGACATCTTTTATGTTTTGCTACAAAATTATTATGAAGTCAAGCACTGTTTTATCCTCAGGTAAGTGGTAACATGATTTGCAATAAAACTTAACTGCCATCCATTACTCTGACAATACTTTAAAGAGCTCCTCCCCTTGGAATATCAGAAAATACGATTCACTGCAACATCAGAACAAGTCAATCTCCAATTCTAAACCTGTTTCCTTCTTAGTCCAATATTCATTTAACAATCAGAAATCAGTCAGCTGTTTCATACACTTAGAGCAGAACATTTAAACAAGAATGTTGCTTCATAAATGCTAAGCTGAAAATGCTTTCTGAGCAATAAAGGAGCAGAAAATTCTGTTACTGACAAGCACTACTTAGAGAAAAAAAATCATTCTGTGTAATTCAAACACATTTCACAGTTGAGAGATCTCCATGTTACATTTCTAAGCAGAGCAATACAGCAGAGAGAGACTTCAAAACCATTTCTCACTTCCTTAGAAGGTCTCAGTATTTGAAAGACCATGAATTTACAACAAAAAGAAAACTATAATGCAGTTTTTCATGACTTTCTTATTTTTTCTTCACCTGACTGAATGAGATTAGACAAAAAGAAAGGAGCCCTTGAAGAGCAGGTACCTCATTGCACTCACCTGTTCCCAAACACAGCACTCAGTTCATCCAAAACATTGTTCAGCTTCACCTGGAGCTCCTTGAGATGGTCACTTGCTTCTGCATCCAACTGCAGATGAAAGAAGAGCACTTAGCTTGAACCTGGAGGGCAATCTACTGTTCTTCACCATGCTCTTGCTCACTGTTCAGGCCACTCTTAATAAGCAGGTGAACTTTGGCCCCTGGACTTTGCCAGCTGGGATGCTCTCCTCTACTGCCTGCTGCTATTAAAGAAGCTGTGAAATCATCAACAGAGACTTCCCCAAACAGCAGCCAGTGGTTTCCCCAGGCTCCAATACCATCCCATGCCCTTCCTGATATCTGTAGAGTTGAGATGTGAATGTGAACTCCCTGTGGCCAACAGAGGAAGCAGGCTGAGAAATAATCAAGTACCGTGTATTTCACTGGACTCATGGATCATTTCACTACTCTAAGGCTAGAAGGAGAAAAGGATTTTTAGATTGGATATTGTTTTCCTATATGGTCTTGAAAGATGTTATTTCACCTTTCACATAGCTTCAAAGTGAAGAGTGACCCAGCCACTGCTCTCAGAAGACTGGACTCCTGCTATTTTGAAAACCTGGCCACAGTACCATGGTAGGAACTGCTGTGGGCTGATCACTTTCAGAAAGCATAAACTCAGACTTGGGTATTGAGCATGAGCGGCTCTACTGCCACATGGAGCTAATGGCTCCATGTAAATGTTCAGAGTTGACATCACAAAACAAAGAAGTGCCCCAAGCACTGCATGGATGCTGCTGACACCTTGGCACATGCTTTAAGAAAGTGACTGGTCTGTTATTAACAGCCCAAAGCCACCTGCTTTTACATGCAACCGGCCCCCTGCGTTCCAGCTGTAGTCATCTCTCCAGCTTTAAAGAGCCACTTCTGAGCAACCTACCTGTGTATATACCTAACTACACTTGTTGAATGTTTTGGGACCATTTGATCTGAAGAAGTACCCGGTAAAACAGATTTGCCTTTGTATGCAGGCATGCAAGCGAGGGCTTGTGAAACAAAAACCTTCCAGGAATGTCTGCATTCAGCATTCAGAGCTTCAGCCCTTGCCTCTAAGGCAGAATAGATATTTACAAATGTAATAAGCCAGAGTGATTAAAAATCAGTTTATATTTTTACAGTATATCCACAAATGCAGCTATACTGGATTTGAACGACAGGAGTCCCCACTTTTATATTCAGTGCTGAAGTGCTCTTCATATTTCTCAGCACCTGTCAGAGAAAGTCAAGCCTCAGGGGATTTGGAATCTGATAGGTCCATTTTCCTGTTGTAAGCTGGCATGGAAAAATGGACTGCTAGGCACTTAACTGGTGCTAATGAAACTCCTGGATCAGAATTTGAAAAAATATTAAAAAAAAAAACCCAAACAAAACCAAGCAAATTGTGATGATGACTTAAGCCTTGTAACTTTAGACATTGCTAACTGATTATTTTCCTTCATTGAAGTGGGAGGGGTGGTGACACACCAGAAGGTTGTGCTGCCATTCAGTGAGATGTAGACAGGCTGGAGAGCTGGGAAGGGAGAAGTTTAATGAGATTTAACAAGGGCAAGTGCAGGGTCTTGCATCTGGGGAAAAACAACCCCAGGTACCAGTATAGGTTGGGGACTGGCCTGTTAGAGAGCAG
>VXBZ01008545.1:48552-83795 GCA_013399135.1 Heliornis fulica
AAAATAAATAAAATAAAATAAAATAAAATAAAATAAAATAAAATACAAAAAAGCTCACCCCACAAACAACAAGAGCAAGAAAGTAAGTTACTATATCAATGAGCCCAATCTCAAGAAATAATACTGGGCTAGCACTTCTGTTCCATGTTCCATGCCATTACACAGCAGGGTGACTGAGGGTGAGCCCTATCCCTTCATTTCTCTTGCTGCAAAAGGGAACAAGTGATACAGCTTCCCAAAGGACTGTGTCCCAGACACACTGATAAAGAGCACTAGTAGCAGCAGTATTTCAGGGCTTTCCAGGGTTGTGCAGTGCTACAGCTGCAGATGGAGGTGGATCTGTGAATCAGAAGCAGGTGAAACCACAAGTACACAGTAAGTGAAACCAACCCCCAAGTTCTGGCTTCACACATGTTACATCTAACATACTAGCCATAGGAACATCAGAGTACTTGGTACCAAGTTCTCAAAAATATCTTTGAATACGCTAAAAGTTGAATGGCCCAAGATAACCAGGACATACCACTAAGTCCTTTCTTACTTCCCCAAGGAAACAGTTCCTTTTGGGTAAAGAAGTCAGGACAATGCTTACATCTCTGCAAGCTACTGTGTGATGCATAGATAAATATAAATCTAATCTGTCACAGAAAGTAAGAAATGCCATTCCTGAAGGAGAGGATAAAACCCATACATGCATTTCCAGGAGGACATTTGTCTACATATTCTATTTTCCAAGCTGTTGTCTCACCAACTGTTAATCACTATCCAGGTTCAATCTACATCCAAAAAATGACTACTCAAACTAAGACAAGACCTTGTTTATTCTAGCAAAACAGAGGACCTGGCAGATTTCAAGCCAGGAAGCAAAGTACAACATAGCCACAAAGAAGGAAACCCCTGGGGATAACAAATAATGCAGGCACCTAACACAACACAATTTATTTCTGGTGATCAGCAGCAGCCTCGTGAAGTGGACAAGCAGCATTCGAAAGAAAAAAATAAAGTCACTTCCAAAAAACAGCTTCTAGAATGTCTGCCTGTTTTTGTCCTGTGTGTTCTAATGTTCACAGGGTTGCTCTGGACTCCTCTCTTTTTTTTTTTTTTTTCCTTCCTTTTGATTCTACAATGCAGGGGAAACAGTGGCTTGATCACATCTGCTCTACCTTACCTGTACCTCCTGAGGAAGGTTTTAAAAGGCAGAATGTAGACAAGAGTTCCAGGCTAGGAAAAGCAGCTGGCAGTCTGAATAAATACTTTTCTCTCCTTATATTTAACACTCTATTATCAGGGGATATTTTTGATCCATGGATTTAAAATTTTTGAAATACAGGGAAGCCCTATTTCATGGCTTCCACTATTGATAAAAAACAAATAACTAATCAATTCCTTAAGGTAAGTTAATCATCACAAGTTTATTTCTTCCTGAAAAAGGAGCATGTAGCTACCACTGGTATTACAGCCCAGTTGATCTAGGGCTCAGAAATTACAGTTGCTGATGTCAGACACAAAAGAATGACAGCAATTTTCCTTGCCTCGTGTACTAATTCTATTTGTTAAGATTTTTGCCACTTCATAGAATCCTGCCACTGAGCACAAGAAAGATTTGAAACAGCAATACAGGCAAAAACTGAGCTGCCCATCAGCAAAGTTGACTTTTCTCTTGGCATATAGGTCATAGCAAAGGTTCTACCACAACACAAACAACCAGAATGCACTTAGGCTTTGAAAATAAATTTTTCCTAACATCAGAATCAGCAGGCTTTTCTTCATCTTCCCGTATCTTGAAAAGCAATGAAAAAAGAAGAAGAAAAAACAAAAAAGGAAAAAAAAAAGACACACAGGTTACATTAGAGCAGAAACAGTGATCTGGGAGAGGATTTATATCACATCATATTTATATGCCATGCAAAATATTTTGATGTTTAACATCTGTCTGTTTTCAAAGTTGTGAAGCCACCAGCCATGTTCACATACAGCCCAGTAAGCACAGTCTGTAACCTTTTCTTTTCTTCTCCACACTATTCTGTGCCTCTAAACATTTGCTCCTGTATCTTATGACTAAGTTGAAAAGTCTTCAGTCATGGCTGTCCCTGGCACTTGATACAGTGCCAGGTGTCATGGGGCTCTCCTTAGGACTGCGGTCTTCAAGAACTAGTATGATGCAAATAACCTAGGAACAGTGCAATTGGAATTATTAAGTCTCTTAGTGCTCTTACCTCTTTACCACCCATAGCCTCAAACATCTTCTCTAGCTGCACCCTCAGCTGCTGGATGTTATTCATGAGGATGCAGGGCTGAAAAGACAAAACCATGTGTCTGTTACTGCTCAGAATTCAGCCTCTTAATGCTGAAAAATGCTGTTGTGGATTGTGTATATCTCAGATGAGAGCTGTCAGCCAAAGCTTCATTCAGACGTACATCTGGGTCCTGAAAGGCCAAGCTTGGCCAAGATTTCCAACCAACAGACTCTTCCCTTTGAATTTACATCTCCAATACAGGTGTGGGAGATGGCAAAACTGGCATGGAACAGAAGGAGGAGTAAAAAATGTAAGACCCTCATTTAATATACAGGATCTTATTTAATTCTGGATTAAACAGTAAGATAATTAGAAGGAGACAACAGTAAACTAAGAGTGCTGCTGAATATGAGCCCTACAGAGCAAGATGTGTCCATGTGTCAGGTTGTGGGTTTTAATTAGTCACCTCTGGGACACACAACCCAGACAGGCAGAGTGGAAGTCATATTCAAGAGCCTCCAAGCCCTGCAGAGCACCCTGAGGACCCAGTGTTGTTTTATGGCCAAGACGGAATTCAGTCCACAAAAGTATAAGAATGATATAAAAAACCCAGTATTTTCACCATCAGCATGGTCAGATGCCGTGCAAGAAAGTTGTTCTTATGAGGACAACTATGCAATTCCTCAGGGCAGAAGAGAAACTCAGCACAACTCACCAGTTTCTCCTTGGAACAGTAGGACTGGAAGCTCTTGGAGAGGATGTCAGCATACTGCATCAGCACTTTCCCAATAGTCTGCAAAGACAAGATGTGAGCACTTGTCCTGTATTGCTCCAGAACTCCAGGCAGTAAAAGCAAAACCAAACCCAAAACCATACGGTTTTGCTCCCACTAAGGGCAGATAAACAGTTGGATGTTGAGGGTATTACCTTAGCAAACCTCCTATTATAATGAGCAACAATGACAGGGTCTGGGCACTCAAGCTTCTTAATGATCTCAAAGCTCTGATTGAGCTGGGTGAAGACGTCCACCACTGAGCAAGAGAACAGAGCATGCTCGGATGTTTGCTGGAACTAAAACAGAAGTACAAGGAGTCATTCTCAAATTGAAACATCTGTAACACACCCATTTGAAAGGTGTCTCCATTATCTGCTGTGTTGGAGGCAGGACAACTTTACCATAACCTGTCTTCCTCAGAATTAGTCTAAAGGCACAGAGGAGCTAAATAGACAGCTCTGTCAGGTTACAGGTTTAGTGTCCTTCACCAACTATGACATGACAAGCACCAAGGAAATGCAACATAATGTTAAGACCCTTAATGAAATGCACAGCCTGTCAATGCAAGAAGGGTTAAAGTGAGCAGAGAGGGATTTTAAAAAAAGTTTTTCTCAAAATTTAGATATTAAAGAGAATGCTTATATTACCATCACAGGCTACAATGCCAACAGTCACTGAACAAATGGGAAGGCTTTTTGCTCTCCATCTGGAATACTCTCCAAATTAAGAATAAGAGTACTCTGTCAGTGGATTAAGGTCACATTCACACTGCATGACTAAGTACATTCAAAATGCCTTTCATTTCAGTTACATTTCACAAACACGGAGAGATGACGGAGCACCAAGATACTTGGCTGACAGCAGCAGAACAGAACAGACATCAATGAATGACACGCACCTTGCTATTAAACAACTCTAAATGACCTGTAGAGAAAATTCCTAAAATAAACAAGTTTTCCCAATTGCTTAGCAAGTGAAATGGGCTGCACCCTCCACTTGACAGCTGAATTTACAGTGTTGTTTGGTTCTGGGCACTGAAGAATGCAGCAAGAAATCCTCTGCTCATTGTGACCTACGTACCCCATCTTTTTTATCTCTCTCCAGAGCACCATGCAGGAATTCTAAGGAAACATCTTCATTTTCATCCAGCCACTGCATCACAAACTGCTCAAACCACCTGAAAGAGGGACAGGAAAGACAGCAAGTTACAGCAAGAAAGAGAGCACCCCCTGTGAAAACTTGCCACAGTTATATTTCTGATTGCTGTTATCTGTGTATGCATCCAAAGTTCACAAAAAACCTCCTACCTGAACACAAGCTACCAGTTAACAGGGGCTGGACCATGGCTTGAGCTGGACAACTAGGACCCAGCCCAGACCAGCCTTTGCAGATTGTTGGTCCTGTGCTGGCTTTATCTTTCTCCCCTTTCTTTCCTCTTTCTTTGTGCTTTTCTCTTTTTCCCCCTTGAGCACCACTTTTAACTTTGCATCTTCTGAGAGCACTCTGCCTTTTCTTCTTTCATCCATGTGCCAGACAGGTCAAAGGAGACCTTCAATACCATTACCTCTGCATGCTAAGAGAGATTTGGGTCTACCATCTTTCACATGAGAGCTGCAAATGAGTACAAAGGGAGGAAAAGAAGCTTCTGTTTCCCAGGGCCCTTCAGACACTTTAGCTGCAGATACAGACATACTTCTGGAGTGCCAGGAGGGAGAATCAAGGATAGAAGTTTTCTCCACTTTAGTCCTTTTCTTCCCCAAGCCTTCTCTAGAACACCTACTCATTCCTTTGGGCTGCTGATCTCACTGTAAGGGTGCTTGAATAAGATTAACTTCCAGTAATAGCATGGCATATGTGCCAGGGCTTGCAGGAAGCTGGACAGCCCTGTAAGCAGCTCTTCACTGTTTTCTTTTAAAGAAACCCAACTTAGGTCATGTTGAGTGCTGGACCGACAGCCTTGGAGCATGGTTAAGTCCTTAAGAGAGGCAGATCCTAAAAGCAGGACAGTAAAGTTTGTCTCTGTTCCACCTCCTCACTTAGGAGGATAAGCTAAATGGTAGAGAAGAATCCAAGAAGCCAGCAAAACAGTCACTGTGTATCTCAGGGCGATGCCTTACATTAAAGAGTGTCTGGAGGTATCTCTTGCACTGACCTTCAGAACTAGACACAATCCCATCCCAGCCAAATAGGAGAAATGAGAAGCAGCTTCAGTGATGGGATCTCACAACTGGCCATGCCTTTATTCTCTGTTCTGCAGGACAATATCCACACAGTACAAGAGTGGGATGGGTATGTGTGTCTGTGTTTAAGCAACAAGATAGCACTTAGAGCTTTATTTAAAAGTATGTCTATGATTTGTTGTGTGCAAGTGCCAACATACCACAGCTGAAGCAAATCTGAATTTCAAGTATTACTAAACAGCAGTGACAAATAAGGGGGAAAAGTACCCATGTGTGATTTCAGTCCATACAAAAGATTATTATATGAGCTTCACAGAGTACAGCCTCATCTGACCAAGCAGCTGTGTTCATAGAGATTGTGCTAATTATGGGCTGAGTTTGCAAAGAACATGAAAGTGTGTGCCAGACATGACAGGGAGATCAAGAGCAAATTCACAGACAGAGCATACTAGATAGCCTTAAATACTCTCTGTACTTTGAAATACAAAGCACATCAATGCTAATATTGGAAATTGTAACTGACACAGTGTTAAATGGCAACTGCAACCTGCCTATGCGGCCCTATTTAATACAGACAGCAGCAGTATAACATTGTCAGAGGCATATGGACCTCCTGTGTTCTGGAAAAGTTCCTTTTCAGTGGTACTTCAGGCTCTTAAAAGCCTATTTGTCAGTTTGTTGCAAGTTTCTTGAACTTTCAACATTTGTTTTAAATTACAATAACATACAGGGATCTCCTGGACATAGTCCAGTGGAGACCCACAATGAGTAAGGGCCTGGAGCTTCTCCCCTGTGAGGAAAGGCTGAGTGAGCTGGGGCTGTTCAGCCTGGAGAAGACTGAGAGGGGATCTCATCAATGTTTATCAATATCTGAAGTATGGGAGACAAAGGGAGATGGCCAACCTCTTCTCAGTGTCCTGTGGGGACAGGACAAGGGGCAGTGGTCACAAGTTGGACCACAGGAGGTTCCACATAAATTTGAGAAAGAACTTCTTCACGTTGAGGGTGACAGAGCACTGGAACAGGCTGCCCAGGGGGGTTGTGGAGTCTCCTTCTCTGGAGATATTCAAGACCCATCTGGACACCTACCTGTGCACCCTGGAACATGCTTTGGCAGGGGTTTGGACTCTGTTATCTCTTGAGGTCTCTTCCAACACCTACAATTCTGTGATTCTGTGATATTTTAAAGCTACAGCTCTATCCTTAGATGATAACTCAGGCAGTTTACAAGGAAGGAGCTACATGTCTTCCACTCTTTCAATGTTCCCAGGCTGCAAGAATGCTTCACACATGCCCTCAACAGCAAGCATTACTTGTTTGTGCCAGAAGCCACAATTTTCACTCTGAGAAGTAGAACTTCCTGATTATCATTCGTCCTTAGTTACTGTCCCACATCTGTACAAAAGTGCATTCACTGTTGAGAACAGTCTTTGCCCATTTTTACAGCAACCATGTAGTGACACACAAAATCAAGTGCATAGGTATTTTACTATCTTAAAAACAAAGGTACTGGTGAGTGGGTGACAGCCTGTTCCCCCACCCCTTGCCAATTAAGAGGTTAAAGATGAATATTTGAGTGCAAAGTGAATCACTTTGGTCAGGACAGAAAATTCTGTTGCTACATTTGCAAAGGCAGCCTCATTTTTTTCCTTTATTGGATGGCAAGAAAATACAAGAGAGCTGATTCATCTATAAATACTTCCAAGTCCCTGGGCACATTCAAGACAAAAATGTGCTTTAGGATGTAACACAAACCTAGAGTTATCTTAGCCCGAATACCCCTTGCAGTGTTTTACTATCACTTCTTGGGCTGCTGAGAAAGTGAGGACGACTCTGGGGAATATGAAAGCAACATGTCCAAAAGTATTTTAGTAGGGAAACTAATAGAAATAATCTGAGTTCATGCAGAAATAGCTTCAATATATATACACACCAAGTATCTTCTTCCTCATCTGCTTCCATCATTGATCTAGAAGCAAATGCTGCAGTGACTTATGCACCAGCACACAAGGCAGAGGCTCATGGTGCTGCTTCAGAGACATTCTGTGCTTGGAGGGGTCAGCACAGCCTGGCTCAAGACTGCACAGCCAACCTCTGCAGATAAAGTTTACACTGAATACTTCTTAGTCCTGCCTGCCAGGAAAGGGAGCGATGCCTTGTGACTAAACAAGAATTGCACACCAACAGTGTAACACAAAAGGCTGCATTTTCAGCTTGGCCACCACCCTGGCTCCTGTGGTACCCAATGAACATCCAGTGGGGCTTTTTGAGCACCGAGGCAAGAAGGGAGGGCAGGATTTCCAACAGTAAAAGAAGTAAATATTGTAGTTGATAATGTGAACCAGAAGAATAAGAGAGGATTTCAGATATGATAACAACAGTATTAAACCAAAACATAGGACATTTCTTTGCACATGTAAAGGGTTTGGTTTTTGTGGGTTTTTTTTGGTTTTTTTTTAATTTCACTTCACAGCTTTTAGCTGGCAGCTAAGAACAGATCAGAGGATGATTGGAAGATACACTCCCAGCTACACTACTACTTCAGTGTCAGAAACTGCTACTGAATTTCAGAAAATATGGGGAGCACCTTCATCTTTAATACTTTGGAGCCTTCACTTTATTCAATCATACCTCAAGGCTGTCGGAAACAGTTTCTCATAGCTTCAACACAAAGAGAAAATTTGTAGCTAGCCTTGTCCGTTGAGTAGACAAGACTGTTCTCCAGACAGTGGTAGTTCAGTTTCATTTAAAGAGTTTACAGATGTGCAAACCCAATGCAGAGACTCCTTTATTTAAGGAAGCTTGAAGTCTAAAAATACCTGTGATGAAGCAAATCAAAGAACAAGAGCACATCGCTGTTACTGACGGTAAGTGGATGTTTCATGATGTTGAAATAAACAATCACCCGTATCTGACAATGTGTCTACTGTACTAAAACACAGGAGTGAAGAAACAGAGCCAGCGGCTGCAGATGTACATGAGAACTGAAGCAATACCACAAAGGCCTGTAGAGCAGAACAGTCTGCAAAAGACTGCAGAATGAAACTGAGCATCATTATCCTGATTACACAGGAGAAAAAGAGAGATTAAGAATATCTGATGGCTTGTCTGAGACTGCACTGGCGCAGAGGCACAGCAAAGAGAAGGGGGCTTCCGAGACTGTCACTGCAGCACCCTATTCACCAAGTTAAAGCCTCTTGCTGACCTAATTTGTTAAGCCAGGCCCACAGCCCAGGCTGAGCAATTATCCCAACTGCCTCAAGTCGTATTAGCAGGCAGCTAGCACCAGCCTTGAGGGACCATGTGTGCTGCAGGATGGAAAGAGAATTCAAAATGCCAAGCTGGAAACACAGTCCAAGCGAGATGGACTCTCATTTTCAAGAGAGGCCAGTGGAAAGTGCTACCTGTAGGCAGCAGTGAACAGTCATAGACAGGCTGGGAAGAACAGCTGGGTAGGGCACTCTGCTAAGGGTGCCTGGGGACTGGCCTGTGGCCCACTGAAAGCGTCACTAGTCAAAAACATCATGAAGAAAAAAAGCTGCTCTCATCCCAGCATGTGAAAGCAGCAGCACTGTCTGCAAGGCAATGCAAGACAAGATCTTGATGAAATAGCAGTATTTAAGTTTGGGTGTTACACATTCAGACACAGGCCAACGGGAGAGCCACCAATAAACAAACATCACTTCCAAGGAGATCCAGAAGCAAACAGGAACCAGCAGAAGATTTGGAAGGACCAGGAAAAAAGCATTTTACTCTTGTAAAAAAAGGAACAATTTGTTCTCCATGCCCAGGGTGGGAGAGCAGGATATTACAACCTCAAACTGAAGTCAGAAAATTTTGAAGGAGGGAAAAAAGAAGTGTGTTAAATCCCCAAAACCCAGGAGGAGTGTGTGATGAAGCACAGGGGGGAAAAAGCAGCTTAAAGGAGATGTGGAGCGGTCATCACTGAAAACCAATTAAACAAACACTAAACAACACAACTGGTCTTGTCTTAGGCCAAGTGTGGGACTGACTCTAGGTATGGTATTTATGGACTCATAAACCTTCTTCAGGTCTGACATGTGTTCTTTTGAAGTTCAACAAAAGTTGCAAATAATTGCTTAAAGCTTAAGAGCAACTGTTTATCTGATGTTTCCAACTAAACCATCTGGTCCTATCAAAAAAAACCAACAAAACAAATAAACAAAACCTACCTTTACTTACAAATCCTGTTGTTTCTGTATACATGAGACATTCATGCATACAGCCATACATAGAGTACATACAGATAAAGATGTATTTATTAACACAAGAATGTAAGCACGCATCCAGAAGTGTGCATTTCAAGAACTGACCAAAGCTGACACTGTGGGTCATGCAAAGACTGTACATGCCATTGATATAAAGCTTTTGAGATGCTGGGAGATACTGTACCATAAGGGATTGAATTGTGTCAGGGGAGGAGGCCAGAACACCAGAGGGGACAAATATGAACATGAACACAGAAAATCAGGAGTGAGAAAATGGTGTATCATGAAGGCAACCACAGAAGAACCAAATGACTACCCTTCAAGGTAGTCCAAGGACATGTATAGTGGGGATTTCCTACAGGAGACATAACACACTCACGCTGGATATTCAGGCACTTTTCCCTTGAAGGCAGGCAGATCTCGAACATATTCGTTGTACAGCCACTTCACTTTGAAGTGTAAGTTCATATAGTCCGCACTTTTACACAGTCTGTGTTTCTCATGCTCTGTAAGGAGAGAAAAAAAAAGTAGTTAGGTCTGAATTTACCACTATCACTGTATCGGGCCCAGGAGGGTCTTATAAAACATGTCTGCAGTACGTAATGGGTTTGAGGATGAAGCACCTATAGAGCCACACAATCTTTACGACTCAGGATTTTAGCAGCACGTAGGAGTTCTTGGTGGTTGACTGGTGGCTCTGGAGTTTATTTTTGTAGCTCCAATTAACACTCCTATTTGTTAAAGACTTTTTGATTGTCAAAGCAATAAAAATAGAGCAATCTCTTAAGGCCTCTCCATTTAACATATGACGGTCCAGATTTCATCTTTGCAGGAAACAAATCAAGGAGTGCAAATCTGTTCATTCTCGAATACAAACAAAGGCAATACTAACATATGACACTACATTCCCTAAGAGGCAGGAGTAGAAAGAATCAAGTTCTTTAGAGTTGACAGTGTGAGTCACGAGCAAATTCAAACGAGCTACACAGGAGCTGGAGTCTTCCCTGATCCTCAGTTTGCAGAAATTCATGACACTTCTTTTCCGGAAGGCTTTTCCAGAAGGTTTTGTCATTTGTATTGCCTTCCTGAGCACAGATCACTGAAGTGAGTCACAGATGTCTCCCTGCTGTTGAGCCTCCTCCTCCTGCCAGGTTATGCTATGCTTTTGCACCCAGTCTGTGCTGAGACAATGCAGTTCCTCCCTGTAGAACACGTACCCCTACAACACCGTTCAGCAGAGCTATGTTTCTGCAGGGATCACCTCCCCAGACCACCACTCCTCTTCTTCTCTCAGAAGAAATGTGTCTTTGTGTCTTTGCTCTCAGGGCCTTTCACGGCCTACGCTCACACTACGATCTTTCAGTAGCTGACTCCCACCTCTGATCAGCCCACAATCCCTGCTTTTAAACTACTCACGTTCTCCCAAATGCATCTCAACACGTTCTCCCAAGCAACCCCTCAAGAGCTTACACAGACAGCTCCTTCTACTGGACTGCTTTTCTTCAAAATCCTCCTTGAAAAGAATAAAATTATTTATTTTTCCATGTTGCTAAGAAGACTCAGCAGCTGGCTTTTGCCTGCACTGAGACCTGAATTTTCAGCTGACCAATTCCACACCACCACTCCTTAGTGATGCCTGTCTATACACATCTCTTCCTTTTGTCAAATTTCAACAGCATGAAATCACTTGCTGACAGGCTTCTTTGTTCACTCCAACATTAAGATACTTCCACATCACACTTGAAGCTTCAACAACACACACAACAAGAAAGACAAAATAAATTATGAATTATCCAACTGAAAACACAAAAGTCAAAGAACTTTTGATACATATTTATGCATAAGCCTGGTCAACTTGGGCCCCTCACTACATGAGGGGAAGGACATTGAGGTGCTGGAGCATTTCAAGAGTGTGTCCAGAAGGTCCAAAGGGTGTCCAAGATGCTGAAGTGTGTTCCAGAAGAGACTCCAGAAGGGTCTGGAGCACAAGTCCTACAAGGAGTGGCTGAGGGACATGGGGCTTTTGAGTCTGGAGAAAAGGAGGCTGAGGGGTGACCTTATCGCTCTCTACAACTACCTGGAAGGAGGGTGCGAAGAGGTGGAGTCGGGCTCTTCTCTCAGGTAACAAGCGATAGGTCAAGAGGAAATAGTTACAAACTGCACCAGGGGAGATTTTCTATACTGGACATCAGGAAAGAATTTCTATACTGAAAGGGTTGTCAGGCATTGGAACAGGCTGCCCAGGCAAGCAGTGGGGTCACCATCGCTGGAGGTAGTTAAAAGGTGTGTAGATGTTGTGCTTGAGGACCTGGTCTAGAGGTGAATTAGGCAAGGTTAGGGTGTGGTTGGAGTCAGTGATCTTAAAGGTCTCTTCCAACC
Organism: Heliornis fulica; assembly: GCA_013399135.1. NCBI lineage: Eukaryota > Metazoa > Chordata > Aves > Gruiformes > Heliornithidae > Heliornis > Heliornis fulica. The sequence continues at coordinate 60,353 of VXBZ01008545.1, forward strand.
CAAGTGATTCTGCGATTTTAACTCCCAAGCAGTGGAACACTCCAGGGAGTTGTTCGCAAAACCCTGTAAGTAATCTAGATTTCCTTCTAACTCTTCTAATTCACATGTAGCAGATCCACACAGATACAGTCTCAAAAAAAGAAAAAACCCACAAAGAAACCCAAGTTTTGTTTGAAAGAAATTTAAATATCCAATATCTGAGAGATGTTGTCCCCAGGGGTGATGGTTCAATGGACAAATTACATGTGCTATTGTTTCACATGTACTGTGATCCATCACTCTCCACAGTGAATTTGATTGTACTGGAGGGAAGGGAAGTTCGTTCCAGTTTTATATTAATAAGCCTAATATTGTTCTTGAGTGCTAAGGAACTATGAGTATAATCAGTGTCTGAACTGTTGACCTCCCTCAAGAGCCACTGCAGAAGAAAATCTCTCTGCAGATCTAAAACGGGAAACAAGCGCAGCAATAACCGTGCCTGCTTAGCTCCCTGTGAGAGTGAGGAAATCAATGGGCAAGTACAACTTCATTAACTTTGATACGTGCTGCCACCCAGGTGCTGTTCCTGCAGAGGGAAATGGGTCTGACTTGGAGCTAGAAAGGACTCTAAGCAGATTTACATCCTAAAAATTAAGCCATATACTAAAAGCAAGTAATTCAAGGCTTCTCCTGGTTTTCATGGCATTTAAAGCACCACTAAGTTGCAGAGGAGGAAGATGCAAAGCAGCCACAGAAGCATAAAGCTCAAGGACTGCTACTAGGACTACCTTAGCCATCTAAGCAGTAAAGGAGAGGCTTGACACTCAGGGGACAAAACTACAGGGAAGTAAAAGAAGAAAGGAGAGATCTTACCGCCATGAAAGAGAACTTTACGTATGCGGAAGAAAGGTGGGGCTTGTGACAGAACAAAGACAAAAACGAAATGTAACAGCTCAAACACACTGGAGGACACAGAAAGCCAACAAAGCTCCCAAACCCCCACACCTCCAAACCCCCACATCCCCAACAGTTTGGATCATCTGCCTTCTCTTCAATGGGCTCTGCAGTTTTGATCAGCTATTTCCTTTGTAAAGGGAAATGTTTAAGAGGTCTTGAAGGTGCCATGGAAGCACACAGGCCAGAAGCATTGAAACACCCATTTTAGAAAAAGTGAAGAGCAAGGGAGTCATCAGACCTAGCACATTTCTGTTCCACTTTATAATGTGCTGGATTTTGGAGAGCTCAGTGGCAACAATGGGGAAGAGTGCACAGATATGTTGAAGCAACTGCTGTGTTTTATCCTGAAAAGACCTCAGAGTTCTCCAAGTCTCTCACATTTCCTCAGCAGATTTCATCTGCACCAGTCTCCTCCAGAGAAGTGCTTTTAGGGTCACTGAGGCCATATTATTAAGGCATTAATAGGGAACTACTTCTTCGAAGCACACTTTCCAGTGTCATGTCCAGTTCTATTTTTCAAGCAGGGAACAGGACTTCCACCACAACCTCAACCTGTGGATTTTTTTTTTCTTGATCATCAACCTACTTTTGATGGGTTAACTTCTAGCAGATAATGCTGAATTGCTGCAGAGAAACTCTAATAGGTACTGAGGCTGTTGAAGAGTTAACACTTTAGACGGCTGGCATCTGTGTGTGAATCTGATTTCCCCCTCTCGCAGAAGTGAGATTGTGGCAAAATGGTTTATGACAATTGTGCCCACCAAGTCTACTCAGTCTCCCTTCCTATTAGAGATGCTTCTAATTTACAACTCTCCTGATGATGCATCCAAAATAAAATGAAACATTGTTGTCAAGGATGACATTGATTTTCTATTACTGGCTTTTAACTTCTCCCCAGCAAAGGAAGAACAGAACACCTCTTTGCTTGGACAGGTTGTGCTTTCTGGGTCACAGAGCTTTCACAGAGGACAGCAAGAAAACCAGTATTTTTTTCTAGTAGCCGGGTAGCCCGGCTACTAGAAATACTAAANGAGATAACTATGGCTTGAAAAATCATTCTCCTCACTACAGTGACTCCAGAGTAGCATAAACTTGCTAGCCAAGTCTTGGCCACATGACTTGTCTACCTGATCTGTTTTGGGTTGACAGGAAACAAGGGCTATTTCTCAATGCCTCATCCTGTACTGCCTTTGCCAGCAAGGAGGGAAGGGCCAGGCCTCCTGCTGACAGTGCTCTGAGCCATCACTGCTCTGGAGGAAACAGAAAACAAAACAAGCAGGTATATCCCAGAGCTTCTGCTGTGACTCAAAAGCTGAGTCTCCTCAGGCAGCTGAAGGCATGAGACAGATGCTGAAGATACTTTAAATAGAAAACAGGTGTTTCATTTTTATGACTTGCACACTTTACAGATTAGCAGTGCAATGCTTCAGGAGATGCCTGAAGGACACAGCATCCACAGGCTAGCAAGACTACTCATTCTGAAGTCCCTAAGCAGTGCACTCTAGGTATAAATTAGCATTTACACATTGCCCTGTACAGGCTGCACAGTGCACATGGTGGTGACCTCCTGCTGACAGACACAGTTAGCTGCCATCTCTGAGGACAAAGGAAAGAGGTCATGCAGGCAGGCACTGCTCTGCAGCTCAGAGAAAACATCCCCCACCTGAACCTCCCAAGTCTCTTCCACACTCTATGTTGGACAGTGATGTGGAAAAATCAGGCTGTAAAGAGGGAGAAAGTGGGTTTGTGCAGCCGGACCATTACATGGACTTCAAGCTAGAAGAAAATTCAAAGCCAGAGCAGACTGAAAGGGCCAGAGATCCTCAAGTGTCACCCTGGCACGAGGGAAGGAAGTGTGCCACACATGAACTGGAGCTCTGACCTCAGCAGCTCTTCTTCATCAGACATTATCTACATCTTAATGCCCAGGGCCCAGCAAATGGGCTATTGTCCGGAACTGATGAGTATACTGCCAAAAAGCTACTGGAGGGACTAGTCAGAAGTCCCCATACAGCACATACCCTCATTTCTGCAGCAGCAGTATGATCTTTCAAGTCTTCTTTGCAGATCTGCTCATCACTGGCAAAAAAACTATAGGACGCTAAAGCTATTATTAGAAACTACATCCAAAGTGCTAAAACTACGGTAACAGATGAAAGTCTTTGCCTACTCACAACTATAAACTCTACCAAGGACCATGAACTTACCACTTGGTGAGGTAAATGAGCTCATGTTATCCAGAACTTAGGAACAGAACATAAGGGAAAACACCATGAATAAAGTTAGAAGAAAAGTGTTGTACTCGGGGTTCATGTGCACACATATCCAAAACCAGATTAGCTTTTGTTGCAGGGATGTCCTGATGCACACAGATCTTACATACCCAGGCAGTACTTCACTACCTGGTAGAGACAGGGATATGAAACTCCTGGTGTAGTTAAACTGGTAGAGAAATGAGCAACTCAAACAGAGAAATGACAGAGTCAAGAGCTGAGGACAGCAAATCTAATCATCATCTTTCACATCCCTTAATCTGTGTCTTTTAATCCTTTTTCCCCCCTCATTAAAAAAAAAATAAAAATACAGTGAGCTAATCCAATCATCTGTATTTAAAGTACATGTAGTAAGGCCTGTAATTGAATTACTGTAGAGCTTGTTATAAAGGTTATCTTTGTAAGTTTCTGGAGAGCAAAGCAGTGAGGAATCACACTTGCCTCAAATAGAATTCCACACCCTGAGGATTTCTTGAATATATATTTGGAAGAGACACACACCAACACAGACTCTCATTGCTCAATCCTCCTGCAGGATTTGCACAGCTAGAGCACAAATAAATGGATCATGCAGGTTTTCAGCTTTTGTGCAAAATAAAAACCCTCCCCTGTCCGTCAGCTGCCTTTGTTTCAATTTTTCTCACCAAGAAATTCTCTTCAGAGGTGTGCTCTTTCAGCAAGAATTTGCTATGCACTGATGAACTCATGGGAGAAAACATCATGCCAATCCTTGTCTTAGGAAGGATGTCAGGAAAACCTAAAATAAGCCCAGAATCACCATGGGACAGAGTCAAAGGGGACACGGATTGCAACGTGAATAGAGAAAACCTGGAAGGCTGAGTTAACATGGGCACTGGCGACCAGAGCCCTTTAAAAGAGAAAAGAATCAAGTCAAAGTCATGTCCCCTTTGACAGTCAAATTCACACACACACTTGTTAACCTTTTTGCAGCTGCTTTTTGGATGCAGCAGGGAAAAGAAATATTAGGGAAGTCAGCAACTACATCTGGAGAGATCCAGTCCTCGTGTCTGCTGGTGAGATATGGCACTTTCAACACACAGGAGAGCAAACAGCATTATAATTCCTGAGGGTGAGCATGCAGGGGTAAATAAAAACAAAATGAAAAGGGGAGCCAAAACAGTTTGCAGGAGCAAACAGTTTCTAGGAAAAGTGAGCATGATGTTATCACAGTTGCTTTATCTCTAACACATGAGCAAGTCATGACAGTCGCTATAGAAGAGACTCTTGCACACAGTAGGTCTTACTCCTTCTTCCCAGTGTCTATTCTTCTATCAGCACAACCTCACGTTACAAAGGCACTCTGAGGTACAAGCACACACAAACAATTCCCAACACAGAAGTAAAAACACTTCATCCAGAGAAGCTATCTGCTGAATTCAAGCCTAAAGCTGGCCCAGGGTGTCCCCACAGCACAGTCTGTGCCCCTGTGGCCCTGACAAAGGCTAGGAAATGGATGGAGTCAACGTTCACCAGAGAGCCACTCCACAGACTGCTTCCAAAGAGCAAAATGCAGGAAGCTCTTCACTATCAGCAGGTTTTTTTGGCTAACAGTCTGAAGACAGGCTGTCACTCCTGTAAGCTTACATCAAAGTGGGGACAAATCGATTGAGCATAATTTTCTGACTGACCAGAAACTGTAACTTGATTTACTTTTGTGTTATTATGAGTAATATTTTTTAATAATACAGATAGTATACTGTATTCAGCCTTGGCACTTTTGTTTTATCACCTTATGGATGATCATAAACCCTGACCTTGAAAAATACTGGGAAATCAACTACTACTTCAGCTGCAGAGCTGGTGGGAGCTGGATGGTCTCCAAAACTTCTAAGAAGCTGATTATACTTTGAAAATTAATTTATAGAACTAAACCAAAGAACTTACAGAACACAACCCAAGAATGTACAGAACAAAAACTAAGTTCAGCAACTGTAATCAGCCATCTGAAGAGTACTGCAAGTAGCAGAATTCCTTTCCAGGAGTTTGTTGGTCCCTGCATATCTAACTTATTTTCAGAAATGTTAGGAGTACTAGGATTCCGATGGAATTTTGCAAAGGTTCCTTCAAAGTGAAGATGTCTGCAGCAGGATTTTTTCCAAGAGCATGTTTATGCCAGTGGCTTAGTCCATCTCCACTGCATCAATACAGGGAGAACTACAGCTATGGCACAACCCAGAGTCCGCCTACTTCAACAGCCCTTCCTACCATTCTACATTGCAGAAGGAAGCTGCTGCTGATCTAAGCCATCATATCCTCAGGCCAACGTGAACTTCTGATGCCAAACCAGCTATGGTAACAATTAACAGGTTGCAACACAGCCTGACACAAAGGTCTAGAGCTCATGCAGATCTCAGCCTCAATTCTCACCCATAAAGCAGCTATCCACAAACCATGAGAAAACCCTTCTTGGAACAGTGGTGCCACTCATGTACTTAAGCCTCATATACACCAAATGGATGGAGAACAAGAGATTACCAACAGGTCAGCAGGCAGCAGTGAGGAATTCTCTTACCTTCCATGGCATATTTCATATCCTGGGCAAAAAGGCTCCACATGACCTCTGCACTGATCTTCCCAACAGCCAGCTCTTGAGGGAATCTGAGGGGACATTTGGAAAAGTCTGTGGCTTGTATCAGAGTAAAGGGCTCTTCTTTGTTCAGATCTGAGCTAAACTACAAGCTGAGAAGCTCAACATTACAGTCACTTCTTTCACACTAGATAAATGACCAGGTGGAAATCGGAGATTGTGACCAGACTCTACGCCGTAGATTAAATAGTCTGAAAACAACACTGCTGTGGAGACCACTTTTAACTCAAAAAGTCAGGCTCTGGATGTCCCCTCCTAGAAGAGATGTATAGGTTCATTCAAAATGAAGGTTCTGGGAGTCTGATATGAATGCTCTTGCACATTTTTCCCCCCTTCTCCCCTTTCTTGCCCATATTGTGGGGTTTTTTCCCCTACTTTTTTCTAGGGTTACCACGCTGATAGGTGTGCACTGATCAGGTAACCCTTCCATGTTAAATCAGTGATCATTGGGGCATAAGCCATCCCTTGGTGGATTAGACTTTGTCAGATATCTCCCTCTCTCTTGCCCTGTAAGGTTTGTTGGAGTGAGTATCCACTGACTGGTTCCAGGTTCCTTTCCAATGCTGTGCCAACCCCAACAAATGCCATCTCCCAGTGCTGCACTGAACACCACATTCCTAAATCACAGCGTAAGGTGTTGTCACCACGGCACCACTGTGCGCATTAATGTGCATCCCAGAACTGCTCAACATCAGAAAAAACCAAAAGAACTCTCACCCCATTTTCAGGTGCCTCCCTGAGTTCAGGATTGTAATAATCAGGGTGTTTGTGCTCGAACGCCATCGTAACTGAACCTTTTGAAACTCTTCCATCCCAATCAAAAAGAGTTATTTATATAGACAGAGACAGATAAGACAGAAAGACAGACAGACAAGATAAGTACTTCTATAAATACACAAGTGACAGAAGAGATAGAAAGCAGTTTAACAAATAAAGCAGAGCACACAGAGCATATGGCATTAGCCATACAGCACATGGAAGATTCTTACTGATTCAGGACTGGGGTATAGGAATTCTTGTCCTCTTCTATGATGGAAACTATCAAAGTAATGAGCTTGGGCCAGAAATCAAGATTCCTGATACTGGGGCCTTGTTCCTCAGGAGGAAGGTCCTGATTTTTATTCTGGGAAAGAAGGCATTGAAAAAACAGTGTAAATTTAAAAGGAAAAGGAAAACCCAACAAATGCAGATCACCATCCAAACTCTAAAAACTTATTACCTGTGGATCCTTTTTTCTGAAGAGCTTAAAATTATTAATATCTGCTGGCAAATTATGTGATCTACTGCAAAACACATTAACATGCCGAACCATGTTGCTTACTGGTGGCCTCAAACCCAAATAATTCACATTTTGTCATGTACTCTGCCACAGGCATGTTGGGCTCCAGGAGACCGGCTGAGACATCATCTCCTCTAAGCTTGTTCCAAATACTAGCATTTAGGGCACCTGGCTTTATGACCATACCTATGTTGACACATTGTCTGTGCATTAGTGTGGAGTACCTAGTACAGCTTCTCTGGATTTGAAGAGTTTGTGTCTAGAGGTGCCTCCTAAGCCCACTACAGGACACTGGGTGCCAGAAAACAAGATAAAATTTCACTGCTTGAGGCTTATCTGTGCTAAAGACAGTTTTCTTGATCAGTCCACATCTGCTCTAACTGGCTTTTTCTCAGTCAAAGCTTCATCAAACATTCCTTTCACAAGTAAGTGTTCATGAAATAAAATTGCTGAGACTGGCAAAACAAATTGTAATGAGTTAGTGTAAAAAAATTATCATCCTCCACTTACTAATTAGTGCTCATTAATTGATTACAATTTTTGTGCATTCAGAAGATAACAAGTCACATTTCTTTTTTCTGTGTTGGCTTTTTCTGTATCAATTAGTACTCTCATTATTATCTTAAGAAAATTGGAAACTTGGATTTCTGCCTGCTTCTCAGCTACTCACAGGATCGGTCTGGTACTCGCGACTGTACAGCTCATGACAATTGTTGAAAATGTACTCATAAGTGGAATTGAGGCAAGCTTTTACACAGTCCTTCACCACCTGGCTGGCTCGGGGTGGACTCTGCAGCTCTTGGACCTGGTAAGGAGACAACAAAGAGAGTCAAACAAAACTCTGCTCTTAAATCAAACAGGGAAAGAACAAGTCACCGGGATTCAGGAACTACCCTGGGCTTGGTGGACTTGCTTTCAGCTACTTGTACTATCGGTGACCTGAAACAATGAACGGGTCACCTGCCCCAGGCATAAAACAGCAGTGACAACACATCCCCATAGAACTATCTGGAGCGTAACAGAGATTCTGAAGTGCCAACAAGGTTCTTCGGAATAAATCGTGTGGCTTGATATGTGTATAATCTGAGCCAAGCACGCACAATTTCTGCTAAATTTATAGGATTTTGCTATGAAGCCAATCTTTTCAATCGTTGGAAGAACGTGCAGCAGACTAGTGGAGCACATTTCAGCAATACTCTCCAGATCAGCTACAGACCAAACACTCATATGCCATTATATACAATAACTTTCTTTAAGGATATCTTTCTTCACAAGCTTTACTGAATTTTAAAGCACACCAGAATCCCTGGGGTCATGGCAACCGATACGTCTGCCCCTTGTGCAACAACAGCTCTTTTGATTATTTCATTGTTACTTTAGAAAAACACTGCAGGGTTACTCTAAACCCAACATACAGGCAGGCAGCCCCCTGTGAATAAAGATATACACTGAAACAATTCTGATATTGTCACTACTTCTAAACTTTTTGAAGTATTTCTATAAAGCAAAACTGAAACACAGACATACTGTCTGAATGAGCACTTTCAAAATAACTCTACCCCAGGGCTAAAGAGTGAAATTTTAAGGACTTCCTGAAATAGCTCAAATTGAAGACTTGCTTTGGTCTTGATAAAAACTACTAAGTGACAAGTGCTAACCTACAACAGTATTTTTAAAAAAGTTTATGAACAAAAATAATCTTATTACACATTGTTAGAACAATAAACTTAACTACAGAACCAGCACACTAGCATTCATAATAACTCTCTTGGATCTCCACTGAGAGATAATATACTATTTTAGTATCTTGCCCACCAAGAAATAAACTTAAAAACATCTAGTGGATAAAAAACAGTGAAGAGATGATAGTGACTAACAAACATAGACAGTTTAACAGGAAAAGCTTCTTAATGTTATTGATAAAAGTAAATTAATCTTCACAAAAGCAGATAATTTTCTCTTATTTTCCTTTGATCATTTTGTGCTATATTTATGACTAAGAACCCCAGGAAAAAAAAATCAAACCAAACAACGAACAGATTTCATCTTCATGATGGAAAACCAACTCCTGCAGCAACAGCTGCAGAGGCCCCTTGCCTATGCCCACCCATAACACTACCTTCATCCTGAAAAAAGTGATGCTAGTCAGCAAATCCACCGTAGACTTCAGGTCCTGCAGCCGTTCGCGGCTGCTGGCTGGGAAGTTATTCTGTCAACACAAAAAGGGAAATCCTGTTGGAAAGCAGTCAGATCCATGCAAAGGCTTCAAGCCTGTGCTAAATAAGGAAAGTGTCTTGGAAACATTTCCTGCTCAAGAAGCTTGTACCAGTCAAAACAATGCTCAATAAATACGGCCTTTTTGCTGCAGAATCTTATCTATTTGCTTAATTAAATAGCTTCTCATATGAATGTAAAGTTTGTGGATGCCAAAAGACTGACAACCCTTGGTGGCATATCTCTCCGGCTGTAGAAGAAGCAGGCATGGAGCAACAGCCTCATCGCCAGCCGCCCAGGCCCCTCCTCACTCAACGCTTAGTTTTTGGCTTCTCTTCTGACACCAAGAGGTTTGGCATATAAGCAACCCCTCTACAGAACTAAACTGGAGTAAGAAAAGAAACTGAGCACTGTTCCCTGTAAGAAATCATTGTAACCACTCAGTCTTGGTAAGATCCCATCTGCCAAGATAAGCACTTATCCTTCAGTGCCTCCTTTTCTCTAATGCATTTATTTTATTTTACATACCCTGCCCACCACTCTGCTGACTGTCCATACTCTGGGTTCCACTCAAATTGCAGGTCTCACTGTCCCTTCCAGATATGACACATCTGTGCACATGTGTGTATGTATGTACATGCATGCAAATGCACACAGAGAATGCAGCTAGCTTTGCTTCTTGCAAGAGTCTCTTCTCTTTCTGAGTTTGGGCACTGTGCCCTTTCCTACCTTCCCACTCTTTCCTGTGTCCTTTAGCAGCATTCCTCTGCATGTTATTTTCAATCTGATGAGATTGGTTTTTCAAATAGCAAAGGCATCTTTCACTTGGAACATCCTTCCATACTGGCACATTATAAAATTATTAGGGACAAAAAGTCAAGAAGGCTGAGGGGGACAAGTTTTCTTTTATTACTGAGGACTTGCAGAAAAATACACTGTCTCTTGACAGCAACTGAGTATAGCTGCAGCTCAGCTAACTACTGTAAGCAATTTATGTTCTTTATGGTCATTTGCAGATGCTCCTTCGTAGACATCTCTCCTTTTCAAGTTAGTTGAATTGTCAACACAATTGTCTCTCAGGGCCAGAATAAGAGACTTCCATGCATCAAGATTTAAACACAAACCCCTGGATTAATGTTGGGGACTGAATGCATGTGCTTGATTGAGAATAATAATCAGGAAAAGTTATATATCTATATCTATATCTATATCTATATCTATATCTATATCTATATCTATATCTATATCTATATCTATATCTATATCTATATCTATNAAGTGCTTTCAAATACCTTAATTACATTAAGGGAAGGGGGGGTGGGGGAGTGGAGAGGGGGCTTCATATGGGTCATTTAAGTTGTAAATTGCCAACTCCTGTCTTGAAACCTGGAAACTGACACCTCTTCCTTCCGGAACTTAACCTGCCTTTCTGGGGTCAAAGTAATTATTAAGAGATCCCATTCCTCCAAATGTACTGACCAATAGATAACATCTGAATTATTTAAACCACACAAATCTTTCCTGATCCTTTATATAAGATGTTACTCATCTGACTAAGATTTAGTTGCATAAGCCACTGGAAAGCAGCTTTTATTGAAGACCAAGCAAACAAAAAAGGCATCACCAGCACAGCTGCTATTGCCATGTGTCGATAATTTTCCCTCTGCTACTCAGTGGATCAGCGCTCTCTTTAGACCTTCTCTTCTAGTAATGTGGTTTCAGAATAGTGCTTTACACAACATCTCCTTTTATCTTCTTTTTCCACCTTGCCCCTTATGTTTTTGTGTTTGTCTTCCTAATGCACTTTCCTTCCTCTTCTTACTCTGCTTGTGCGGAGTCCCTTCTCTGTATGTTTTACTGTGTTTCAGATAAATGTGCTAACCAGAAGAGGATCTTCTTTTAATAAATGCTCACATTTTGCCACCATTTAAAAATTTTTCAGTGAATTAGTTGCTGATCATAATAATATAGCAAGGACATTAAAAAAAAACCCCAAATAACAACAGAGCCAAGACACTTGGTGAGACCACACTGACTCTGGAGTAGAAAGAAGAGAACTGGAGCCTGATGGACTGATGACAACATTTGAACCGCATCTCTTCCCAACATGCTGAAGTGGGGGGATCTCAATCCAGGACATGTCTTGTAGACCCAGTCATTGACAGGGATTGCTAGATCTAAAATAAGTGACAACATGGATGGGTAGATGCAGTGCTTGAGGACATGGTCTAAGGGTAGACTTGGTGGCGGTAGGTTAATGGTTGGACTGGATGATCTTAGGGGTCATTTCCAGCCTTAAAAATTCTATGATTCAATGGCTGAAGGCTCTCTAAAAGATTTCTTGTTAGAGGAGAACAACTCTGCTTTCTCTTTGTAGATGATAACTGAAGTAGCCGATAAGAATAATTCTAACTAAACCTATCAATGTGCAATTCTGGGAGACAATCAGAGATAAGACGAGTCTACAATTCTTAAATTATTTCAGAAGTTGTGAGGAGGTTATAATGGAAGAAAAAAAACCCTCGTGTTTTAAGTGCTATCCATAAGGAAAGCAAAATGGTCTGTTTGAGAAACAAGCTTGTCACAACAATTTCATAACATACAAACTATTTTAAAAAGGTTAGAAATGCAAGAGAAATCCAAACGGTGTGCTTCCTTTAGCCCAAAAAACATCTGAAAGGATTCTGTTTAATCCCACTCACCCTGTACATTGAGAGATCAATTCGAAGAGAATTATGAAGTTGGTCCAGAAGCTTCACAAATCGCTCTTTCTGTGGAGCAGAAAACACCCATAAACATCACATATGACCACCATCCAACTGATGTTCACAGTAAGCAGAGGATATCAGGGAATTAGTGCCAGACTTCAGGAGAGCAGGAAGAAGCAGTATGGATGCATGGTATTGTGCAATGAGTATTTTCTTTTGATTCGTGGACTTACTTTTATACCGTAATTATTTCTGAAGTCTGTGCAACATTAGAATTGTCAGAAAAATACTCCATTATCAGTCTGAAGTAGAGGCAGAACAAAAACCCCTCTGATTTCTACTCTGCAATTTGCACCAAACTTATATTTAAGAGAAAATATTTATTCAGAGATGACTAATGAACAGGCAGAAAAGGGTCTAATTCAGTACAGTGACACAGCTCCGAGATCTTAACTGTTTGTTCAGTGACAAGTATTACAGGCTTCTCGTGACTATCATCTCAAAGTCAGGTCTCCCCACTGGATTCCGGCTTGGCTTGTGAACACCTCCTCATTCAATCTATAAATTCTCAGTCTGAACGGGAAGCTTGAGCTTTTCCAAATACTTTTCCCACATGCTCAAGTCCACCATGTTATATGAAAAATATTTTAATCATTAGGGGCATAGACTTTTTTTGTTCTTTTGTTTTTTGGGTTTTTTTCTTTTCTTAAAGCCTTAAGAACAAAGTTCTGAAACATTCAGGTTGCACGGTACATTTTATCAACAGCACCACCACACTGAGTTTAATATTATTTGCTCATTTCCATACCATCTGTGCTCCAGTGTAATTTGAACATGAAGAATAAACATCAAAATGCATTACAGTGATTAATATCTAAAAAGTGTGATGATAACAACAATAAAACAATGCTCTTTGCCTAGTCTGTAAGAGCTCCACAGATACCATCTCCTCACAGATTCAACATTCCTTACACAGAACAAGTTATTTATTGGAAGTCAGAAGCACTGTAGGCAAATTACAGAAGTCCAATTGTAACATCACCAAACATGCAAACATACCCCAAAATTGGAGGCTGCAAAGCGGTCCGAAGCAGACACATTTGTGGAGGCAGTTGTGTGTGCATAATAAGCATTGATATTGGCAAGTAAGGTGCTCATCACAGCTGGCACGCCTGGACACATGTATTTAGAGGAAAGACATGCAAAATGCCTGCAAAAGGACAGTTCTGAAAGTCATTCTGGTCTCTTTTGTGTAGCACAACTCAACTCTATCCCTTTAATAGTCCCCTTACTCAACTGGCACTGTGAACAGATGGAAATTATTTTTTTTCCCTTTCTGTTTATCTCCAACATCTTGGGAGTTTGGGTTTTAGGTTTTTTTTTTTCTAGAAGGATGCCATCTAGACAACAGATATGCTCAAAACAAGAGAAATTCCTTCACTGAAGCCTTGTCCAAATCAAAAAATAGCTTCTATTTGTGCCAACAGCTTGTGACTTAGGTGATACCCTGAGTCCAGATGCCAATTCCAAGAACCAAGTCTGACAAAAGGAAATCTATGTAATTTGCTGCCACTTGAGGCAGCCACAGATTCCAAGGTGACATGAGGCAGCAGTGATTGGAAAACCTTCATGCACAGTGAGATCATACACTGATGTTTCTATGCTGCACTGATTTGTGATTCCTCAGGGCTAATCCTTAAGAGGCTGCAGGAAGCATGCACTCTCATCTGCATTTTCCCATTTAACTTCTCTCATTAAAGTGCAAGGAACCCTCCTGCAGGATATCTCAAAATTATGCCAGAAGTGTCCAGACTTGTGAAATTATTAAACAATCAACGAAAATCTGTTAGATATAAAGGAAAAAGAAAACAAACCACACAAGCTTAAGAGGTTCGATATAACAGGACAGTTTGGTCATTTTTCCTTCACATGGGAACATTCACTGAGCTCCCAAGCTAAATTTAGGAAATATTTTGTAGACGTAGCTTTCTCCCTAAGGGGCTCATCACAGACTTTAGCTTTTGTGCTAGTTAATCTACTAATGATTATAACAAAATAAAAAACCCTGAAAACCCAACTCCAGTGAGAGATTGTTCACTAGGCAGCATTTCAGACAAACATGGTAGTGATGCCTGAATGTTAACTCTTGCTACGACACCTCTGTTTAATTTAGGCACTTGGTACATAAAGACAGACACACAAAATGGCTTTGTTTAGCTTGAGGAGAAGGAATGAGGAGTGGAGACTAATCAATGTCTTGAGTATTTAGAAGAGGGGAGGCTTAGTGAGAAATTGAGATAGGCCAAAATCCATTTAGAGGGTAAACTAAAAGATAAGCAGCAATATGCAGCAGTTACAGCATAGGAATTTCAAAGTAGGATTTTCTAATTTGGATTTCAACCAAGAATTTCTTCCTCACAGTAGCACAGTCTGACACCACGAGCAGAGAAAGGTTGTGGATCTCCACTCTTGGAAATTTTCAACAAACTGAAAAGAAGCCCTCAAAAGTCTGGTCAAAGTTAGCCCAAGCTATGAGCCCAGCTATGTTTGCCCAGCTATGAGCTAGGGACTAGACCTCTGGAGGTACCTTCCAATTCTTTTCCACTTTGGCTTAGCTCAGCAGGCAGAAATTATGCTTACAAGGTGACATTAAGTACAGATCATAACTCATTCAAAGACCCAGACCCCAAAAGTTTCAGCTTCTAACATGAAAAAGTTTACTTTTGTTTGCTATATTTAGTATTACATTTGAAATAAGAAATCAGCCAAACATAGCACTATGAGTCTTTAAGAGGAAGAATAGCTTATCCCAAATCCAAATAAAAGTAGAGTGACAATGAAAAATCTCTTTGAAGAGCAAGAACTGCATTAGCCTAGCTCCAAAAGGGAGAAACCAGTGGCTCCATTACTCAAACTTCCTATAAATACCTTTGTCAGAACCTGGGAAATCAGTGACTTCAAAGGACTGTATTAATTGCCACAACAGGCATGCAGGACAAACACTTTCAGAAAACCTCATCAATTCTCAAATCATCAAAAATCTTCAGTGGGTTCCTTGGGCAATATCTTTTACCAAAAGAATGTTCAAATAAGAGAATTTCAGTGTCTTAAAACAGGAATGGCTCAACTATGAATAATAAAATATAGTCATTTACACTCCCTAAATTGGTGTCATTGCTCAGAACTAGTTTTAAAAATGCTCACACAAACTGTTCAGACAGATGCTTAATTCTAGCACTCTGTCAGGCACTGATTTCTCGACTTTGAGGAAACCAGTGATTCAGGTAGTCTCTTCCTGTACATAGTAAGCCTCATGAGGAGCAGCTGTCACCATCAAGCCTTCCATTACCAATATATTTTGTCAGTAATTCATATTAACAGTCACATTAGTTAGTTACACCAATTATCTTCACTAAAGACCACACAAAAAGCATCTTACGTCATGGCCTGGTATATTGATTCAATGCCGTAACGCATTGCAAATTCATCCACGATCTCTTGAGCTGTCTCATCAAAATACACCTTCCAGGCATCATCTCCTTTGGCATCAGGGATCTTCACCACCCCATTCCCTTGCACATCTGTGAGATGGTGAAAGAGGTTCTGAAATACAAAACAGGAATGACATTGTTTGTGAGACTGCTGAAGCCTCCAAGTGAGTTTCATCAAGAGCTTGGAGCTGCTGAGAAGCAGGCACTAATGTAGGTTTCTTTGCTCTTCCCCATCTTTGTTTCACCCTACCACTACGAATTTTTGTGCTTTTGCCTTCTGCTGGAGTGCTGCTAGCTGCATTTTTCACATGTGTACCTAGCAGACATTGAGAATAATGCAGAGGAGTGCTTCAGTGCAGTGAAACCACAGGCTAATTAGTGTCCTGAAACCTACACATTTCTGTCCTCAGAATGAAATGCCTTAACACGGACAAGCTATTTAAACTAACCAGTGTAACAGCTCTGTATCAGCTTTGTCATTATTATTATAGAGCATAACAGTCCAAACAGATTGATCTTTTTTTTTTTCTGAAAAGGACATCCTTAGGATGACCCATAAGAACTAGACACCTGCATTATTATTCAACATAACCTTTCTACTTTATCTAACACTGCAAAGGCTTTCAGCTATCACGGCTGTATGGAAATTGCACATTCACTTCATTGTTTTTCCCAGTAATCCTCAAATTCACATAACTTACAGATTCATCAACCTTTCACAGGCAACTGGCGCCCTGGAGTAAGGGATGCAAGAGTCTAATGATGTCATTATCAGCTAGAAGACTCTGCTTTACACTACGATTTTTCCTGATTATTCTAACTGTAAATCATCTTAATTTTATGATACACCAATGAAAGAAGGTGATACTTAAAGATATGTATCTGCAAAAAAATGAAAGACAGAATGTGATCATGCACATCCAGAAGGAAAAAATAAAACCAAGTAAAAGCCATCACTGACTTGAAAAAACCCAATAAATCTGCACTGAAGGACAGTCTACTACTAAAAGAAGCCTACTAATGTTTGTATCTGCTGCTCAGCATCTGGATAAATACATTGTTCCTGTAGCTGATGTTCCTCCCTGTGGTACATCTGTCTGAATTTGCTTAAACCTCACAGAACCTCACCATATTCTTGTATGTAGGGTGAAAGGGGCTCCAACTACTTTTCCTTGTTCAGGCACTTCAGAGACTGACCCTGCCACTTGACTTCTCTTTGACAGATAAACTGGGAACAGTCAACTTACAAACCCTCAGACAAGGTTTTCCCTTTAGTCATTCTCACAAGTCATCTTTGGATTTCTCCCAACTTCTGCAGCACTGCCTCCCCAGCTCAGTCACCTGAGACAGGTCCATACCCAGTAACCACAGCTTATCTCCTGTCCCCCTATAGCTGTTCATAACTATACACCAGTGCAGCAGCACAGAAGAATTTAACACCAATATCTGTAACAATCGACAGCCAGAGTCAAAGCCCAGGCCAGAACTGACTCATACAGTGTTTTCATATTCCTTCTGTAAATGAAATTCAGAGGTTTCTCTATGTAAAACCCATGGTAGGCTCTGAGTTGGTCCAATGAGTGATCTCTGCCTGAGAGCAGAGTTGTGACAGTGCAACACTCTGATCCAGCCAGCCCTCAGTGTGGGGCAGACAGTCTAAAGCCATCTTTGCCTTTCTGACAAATGTGGGTCTGATAATTCACTGTGTTTCCAGGCCTGCAGAGCAGGGAAAAAGAAGCTTATCTAGATCAATAAGGAGCATTTCAAGCAAAAAAAAAAGGTCAGAAAATTGCCTCTTCAACAAACTGAAGGGACATGGTGACGACTGAGATGAACTCACTTCTTACCTCATGAAGGCAAGTGTATTGAATATGATACGGAGCCACCTTCTCCTCGCCTTTGATCTCCACGCTGATTTGCAGGCGAATAGCCCCAGACACCGCAGACTTATCTGTTCGCTTCTCTAAAACAAAAAAATCATTGGCAATTACATGTACTTTTCATGTTGAGAGCACAGCCATCTTGAGATAAACACATTGGAAAAGAAACAACTGGAAGCTCAGACTGAGCTTGTAACCAGAGTCACCACAAAGAAAACGTCTGGATTTTTTTCTTTAAAAACTTTGAAAGACTGACTGTAAGCCAGTCCCCCCAACAGCAAATCTGGTATTGGGTTCCTGGCCTTGGATTCAGTCAGATGGATGAGAACCACCAAGGACAGATTCCTTTCTGAGAACAGGGCTGTCTGATGTAAAATTTGTTCCTGGCTTCACCATGGTCCTGAGCTCCTGGGACTTGGTGGTTGCCCTTATCAAGAAGACTTTGAGGGAAGATCTAGGTTGGATATCGTAGGAAAATTCTTAATGGAAAGAGTGGTGAGGTGCTGGAATGGGCTGTCCAGAGAGGTGGTGGATGCCCCAACCCTGGAGGCGTTCAAGGCCAGGTTGGATGGGGCCCTGGACAACCTTGTCTAGATCCCAGCCTCGAGGTTGCTGGACCTGCTTGTGGCAGGGAGTTGGAACTCGATGATCCTTGGGGTCCCTTCCAACCCAGACGAGTCTGTGATTCTGTGATTTTGGACCTTACTGAATTATTGCTATGCCTTTCAACTCAGCACCATCTGGTTACATGTCAGTACTTTCTGCAACTTTCTGTTTCGGCCACCTGCAAAGGTCTTGACAACTTCTCAGCCCAGTGCTGTACACTTGCAGGTCATGGAGACTGGTAGAATGCTAGTGACAGCACAAAAAAGGGCATGGGACAGAAAACATGTTTTCAGCACAGGTGAGATCAAACCCTGCTCCAGGCATTTACCTGTTGCACTTTCCCATCACCCTTCTGACATATTATACTCATCCTCTTCATTTTAAGTGCTATCAAAGCCTTGCAGATGCTCCACAGTGCCATCACATGACACTTGAAATCTTGGGGGCTTTTGGGCGCTTTTTTCCTGTAAACTGCTGAGATGCACCCAAGTATTCTTGAACATTCCCAAACAAATACGAGATGTTTTCAGTCCCAAAGCCCTGCTCACCGAGGTTGTACCACACATCCATTTCTCCACTCAGAGTACGGACTTCAATGATTGTCTGCCCCAGGAAATCATCCGACTCGCGTTTCAGCCTCTGCTTGACACGAGACTTGATGTCATCATCTTCATCCCATACTCGCACCTTGATCCGGTCAAAAGAATTATGGCACTCACTGGAAATACAACGAACATATTGTTGAAGAGCACATAATGCAGACAACATTTATATGCTACATGCTTCGTGTTCCTCTTGATCCACTTGTCTAACAGCAGAGGGATGCATAAACAAAATGCAAACAGATGGCTATTTATTTAAAAGTGGAGTATCTGACAGTAGCTACACATCAACACTTTGGTGCACTCTAAACACTCTTGTGACATGTTAGACACCACTGAACTTTAGATGCATGTTTAAGGACTGCCCTGCCCTGACTACAACCACCAACTTCAAACTCTAAAGTGGCTGCGACTCTCTTGCTCATCCTGACGCTCATCAGCAGCTCCCTAAATGTGAGAATTCTCTTCAGTGTTGTTACTTTTGGTGTGAAGGCCACAAAAGCCTGGTGATAGCTAGAATAGTAAACTCAGCCTACACACCCCAAAAATTCCAGTGAGCTTCTCACTGTTTTCTTGATAGCTTTCCCCATCAACAATCAGCTGTAGATGTTAAAGGCTACCTGTGCTTACACAGTACCTAAACCAGCATGGTCAAAGCCAGTGGTAAGCACCCTTCGTGCTGTTTTTTTATAAAAGACACGTTGCTCAGGTGGAGGTGGCTCTCTTACTTGAAGACAGTCACAAAGCTGTAATGTATCAATGCAAAATACATTACAATCAGATGACACAAATGCTGCCTGCGCGTGGGAGGAAAGGGTGGGATACAGAAGGTACAAAGTTGGTATTTGATTACTAGAATTGATTCTGCCTATTATTCACAGACTGACACTGTGAGCCCTGGGCAGATCAGTAAAGACATTTCCATTTTAAAAAGCAGTTTACTATGTGCTAAATCGGCACCCTCCAGCTTAATGCAAAGGCAGAATTTGCAGTATCCCTCTCTTCTTAGATGTTTGGATATCTTTTGTAGATATAAACAGGCTCCCGGATATTGGAAGTGGGTAGAAGAACCTTATTATAACAGCCCTGCTCATTTACAGGGCATGCAATACAATAAAACAATTTGAATGCTCATATGAGACCATGACAAGGGTGATTACTCACCATAACCACTACAAATGTCTGCCCTCAAGGAAATAAAACCTATGAAAACAGGCAACTTCTGCTGAAGGCCTGTTTTCCAGCCTTATTTAACTTTAACATACTGCATATGTTGCTAAGCAACAGGGAGAGGGAAGAAATGGGTCAGAAGAGATCTGCTAAGCCTGGTCAATAAGATGTGGCAGTGACTGGTATTTGCCTTCTCACTACCAACTAATCATCTGGGCTCCTCTTGCCACTATCGTGACTCAGGACTGCTTAACAGACCATGCAGATCCTACCAATTTTTCCAGCACAAAGGAATAGCTGGGAATTAGAAAGTTAGGAGGCAATTCCAGGCAGTTGTGATCATGGGCAGAGAGCATCATTGCTCCCTGGCTTTGTTGTGCAATCAAAAGCTGTATTTAGAGTTCAGAAGAAAGAAGGTTCAATGTTTCCCTCCTGCCTTTATTCTCTCCTTCCTCCTCCACTACTTCAAGGATGTCTTCCTTTAACAAAGCCATGCAGCAAGTGTTCAAAAGCAGGGAACTGTCACTGAGCAGTCACGCTTGGGCTGCTGCTCTTTGTAGCTCTCAAATTCATCTCAGTGCATTGCCATATCTACCAGCCACACAGCATAGGCATGTAAAAGAATGTCTCTGTTCCTGACACAGCACACTACTGTGTGTCCTGGCAGTACCATAGAGGCGTAGTGTTCAGAAGCGCATGGTTGGCACACAGTGACATTTAAAACATCAGCAGGTTAGCTCTGGACTTCTTCAGACCTCACCTTCTGGCATGCCAGTTCTTCATTAGGACACTTTGATCTTGTTTCTCTGCTGCCAATGGTCAGAAACTGTTTGTTCTTCTCAGAAAACATTTGCTGTTTACACCTAACTCTACCTTCAGCAGCACCACATGCATCATCCCACGCTCCCAGAGTGGCTGGCTATCATCCTTCACTTGGCTACAGCAGCATAGCTCACTGCTAAGTGATACAGCATTTACTGAGCTACTGAAGTTTCTATTTTACCACACCTTTCTCTGTGGGTTTTAAGAGACTGCTCAATTCACATTCCTTATGCTGCTCCCATGCAAGAAAGTGAGCCTTATCACTCCCAGCAGCCGAAAGCCTTGGTGTCTCGCAGGTAAAACATCATCATCGAACACAGTCCTCACTTTTGGGGAAGTGAGACAGCTGTGGTAATATCAGTTCACCTTCTAGAGAGCACCCCAAAACAGACCCATGAAGACTGAGGGACTTGGGTTTGTCAACCAGTAACAGGCTTTCTAACTAATGTGAAACAGCTTCCAATCTGTGACAGCATCACGACTGTGTAAGACTGTGGCTAACAAGCTCTGCTGCTAGAAGCTTTCCCCTTCATTAATACAGGAGCTGGTACATTTCTAAAGATGTCTGCCCTGCTTCTTGCTGCAGTTTTGGGAAGCTGGATTTCACTGTGTGCACACAGCCATCCATCCATCCAGTCCCTCACAGTCCAGCTCCCATAACTTCCCCAAGAGAATGAGAGAACACTCTGTGACCCCATTGTAAGGAAGAAACTAACAAATGCTTTCCATTTCAGAGTGCAAGAGACTGGAAACCAGATTCCCCTCATACATGGGTCAGATATTGTCTCTTTCTTTTATATCCACACTGTCCTGATCTTTGCAGTGGTGCCATTTTTATAAAGAACCTGCTGGTACACTTAAAGCTATCAAAAAAGTAACACTTCCAGGAAACAGCATACCAAATAGCTAAGAAAAATTAAAATCAAATAAATTGTGATTATGTTTTGTTTTGTTCTTTCATTCTGTTTTCCTGAAGCCAGTGGTTGCAGGGGCAGCCTGGTGACTTGTTCTCTACCCACTCTCTACCTCCATCTCTTCTGCCACATCTCCCTTTGGTTCTACCCAACCCCAAATCACCAGTTCTGCACACATGTCCCCTGCACTGTCAGTACTCTGGGCTCTCCCCTTGCCCAGCTATCAAACAGGCTGAGGGGAAGCACGTGAGCACGTGAAGCTGTAATTAACTCTGATCCACACACACAGTGACATGCCCACATGCATGGTAACTGGTATATTGGTGGCTAAACAGAGCAGGCAACTGCTGAGTTTACATTATAGTGCCTCCCACGATGAAGTTAGTAATCTGTATCCTAACATAGCTCAAATTTCCACAAAAAAAAAGCATAGAAAATGATTCTTCGCTCCAAGACATCTGCCCAGTTGTAAAGGTTGTTCCAGATTGGCTTAGATGGTGTCAGGGGTCTGGGATGGAGTACTGCATGTGCCTCATCTCTTCCCAGAAAAAAAAAAAAAAAAGAAAAAGTGTCTAAAAATTACCAAACACCAGTTTTGAACCCAATATTTGTGCTGAATTTGCTAATCATTTGCTGTTTGTGCTAACAACATCGGCAGGGTTGTTACTTAACCTCCACAGGAACACAGGGAAAAAGCTGTCAGTGTGAAATGGTCGGTCTGAAAAAGCAGGAAGATTTGGATGTAGTTCAGATGAAGTATCTTGACATGGCACAGTTCGACTGGCAGCTCTGCTGTGGCCAACCTCAATGGGAATAGAGGAAAATGTTCACACAGGTTAATTTTTAAAAATGCAAAGTCTTCTGTGTTAGGAGAAAAAAAGGACAGCGGAGAAAACACCGAAGGCAAACTCAGTGGCAGGAGAACAAAGCTAAAATCTTTATCAGCTTGGAAGTTAAGCACGACAGCACAATAATATGCCCCGAGATGCAGCTGTTGCTGTCTAAGAACAAAGAAATTAGTTTTCTGTTCTTACTAGCATGAAGCTCTTTTCTTAGGGGAACAAGTACAATCATTTTACTGTTACCCAGTGCTACAACACCGACTGACAAATTAATGGTGCGGCTCTCCTAACTACAAAGAGCAGATAAAGTGATTCTTAGCATTACATTCTTAGCTACATTAACTCAGCCTTCCCACCAGGCGCTTACCACAAGGCATCAACTCTGAGCAACAAGCAGGACTTCAGCAGGGTGCCAGTTTCAGTATCTGCAGTACCTGGACAGTAGAGCAAGACAAACTGAATGGCCGCTGCCACGCCATGAAGGGAGGCAGAGGATGCACAGTTACAGTGACATTTATAAACGCAGTGTTCTCAGAAGGGGAAGTCTAAAAACCAGCTCTGCAATAGTCACATATAACCACAGAGATAACTGAAAGATGCTGAGCTTGACAACAGGCTCAGCAGTTCAAAGGAAAATTGAGGAAGTAAACAGAAGCTTTTTGGTGACAACCCAGTGGTTAGCTATGCAACAGCGCCATTCCCGAAGGATTAACAGGGACGTGTACCATGTGGGGCTCTGCATGCCCTAGTAAAATATTGATTATCTCCTAGCAGGAGGCATTGCATTTATTTTAACTCAGTTATTCTTTTGCAGTGAGAGAGAACAAACATGCCTCTTGCAAACTGTTCAGTGACAATGTAATCTGTTCCAGGCAATGATTTCACACCCACCATTCAAGCTTCAGACACAGATGCACTCAAACAATACAACTTCAAGAGGATATTACTGTAAAACGAACAAGCCATTTTGTGCCTAGGCAAAGAAAAACAGCAAAGTCCCATTTGAATCCAGCAACTTCTACTGCCCATGGTCTTCGAAGATCTAGCACTTCCAGAAAAAAAAAAAAAAAAAAAGGAAGGATTTGCTGCCCCCACAGG
>VXBZ01008545.1:83838-147450 GCA_013399135.1 Heliornis fulica
AAGGAAGGACTTGCTGCCTCCAAATGAGCTCAGGGATCACCCTTTAAGGACAATGGCAGAGGAAGTGGCTCAGCCACTCTCCACCATATTTGAGAAGTCATGGTAGCCTGGTGAAGTTCCCACTGCCTAGAGATGGGGAATCATAACCACATTTTTTCAAACGTAAAAAGTAAGACCTGGGGAACTACAGTGTCACTTCTGTGCCCAGCAAGATCATGGAGCAGATCCTCCTGGAAACTATGCTCAGGCACATGGAAAGTGTGGAGGTGATTGGCAAACAGCCAATATGGCTTCACAAAGGGCAAATAGTGTCTGACAAATTTGCTGGCATTCTGCAGTGGGGTTACAGTGCTGTTGGATAAGGAAAGAGCAACCTGGACTAGTGCAAAGCATCTAACATCATACTGCAAGACACACTTGTCTCTAAAATGGAGACATGGATTTGATGGATGGACCACTGGGTGGATAAGAAATTGATTGGATGGCAGCACTCAAGAGTCAGTGGCTCATTGTCCAAACCAAGACTGGTGACAAGTGTCTTTCTCAGGGGTCAGTACTATGAGCAGCACTGTTTAACACCTCCTTTGGCAACACAGGCAGCGGGACTGTGTGCACCCTCAGCATGTTTGCCGATGGCACCAAGTTGCACGTTGCAGTCAACATACTGGAGGGAAGAGATGCCATCTAGAGGGACCTTGACAGGCTTGAGAGTTGGACCTGTGAGAACGGCATGTCCAACAAAGCCAAGTGCAAGGTCCTGCACATGAGTCAGGGCAATCCCAAGCACAACTACAGGCTGGGTGGAGAATGGATTGAGAGCAGCCCCTTGGAGAAGGACTTGGGAGTGTTGGTGGATAAGAAACTCAACATGAAACAGCAGTGTGTGCTTGCAGTAACCAGCTGGTAGAGGGAGGTGATTCTTCCCCTTTAGGTGAGATCCTATCTGGAGTAAATTATTTAGATCTGCAGGCTTTAACATAAGGAGAACATGGAGTTGTTGGAGTGAGTTCAGAGGAGACCCATGAAAACCACCACAGGGCTACTAGAGCACCTCTGCTGTGAAGACAGGCTGAGTTGGGCTCTGGGTAGAACTGTTATCAGCCTTCCAATACCTGCTGCCCGCTGTCCAGACAGAGTTAAGATGAAAAGAAGAGAGCTGAGGGGACAGAAGAGAAATCTGCAGGGCACAGCAAGGAGGCTTCCTATAAGCCTGTACATCATAGCTATAGGAAAGGGATCTGGGATTACTGCAGAACGGAAATAGGATGAAAAGCAAGGGAATCACACTTCCTTGCTCACAGAACAACGTTTCTGTAATGCAGCAATGGTTGGTGTCCCCCGTTAAGGTTTCTCCTGTCAAGCACCACATATGCAGAGTCTTTGCATGGAGCTTGCAAAACTGAACTGAGCAAAAAGATCAAGCCCTTACATTTTCATAGGTCTTCAAACACCACTGTAAGGTACAAAAAACTCTCTGTAACAATACATCTTTTAAAGCTAAAGGTGTTAATGTAAAAAGAAATAATATTCAGAATGAAACATGATTTTCAGTCACTTGCTTAGACAACACGAATACTCTCCAAGAACCGGTCATTAATCTAAGGAGATGCCTACGGTGGCACAGGCTACTAGTGACCTAAATAGTCCTTATAATGGAAACCTGAAGTGTTTTCAACACTGTCTTTTCTAAAATACATTTCCAAACCTGAACTTCCAAATTGGGTCAAGTCTGCCACAGCAGTTTTTTTCTGAAAATATACAGAAAAGGAACAAAGTCACATTTAAGGAGTGTTATTTAAGTTAATATACTTTTCCATCCATCACTGTAAATACGCACAGGAAAACTATTTGAAATAGGTTACTGCAGCCTTAAACATTTAAAACTTGTTTAAGCTGCTTTTAATAAACTTTACTAGCCTGTAGAAAGAACTGCATCACTCAGCTGTACCTATTCCATCTTAATTAATGCCATGGATTACAATAACAACGCTATAATTAAGATGACTGATGCATACAGACTTCTACTCTATATCCAGCCTTTGAAAACACAGTCGAATTGTGGTTGTATAAAAGACACTGGGATCTAATGAATGTAAGCAACAAACAAGTCTGACCAACAAGCCAAACAGAAAAGGAGCAGCAATTGGAAACCCACACATGAGTTACAGACCTGGACCTCTCTCTATTTGTGTAACTTGCACCTATTGAAACCTTCAAGCATTTTGAACACCAGACTCTTCATATGTGTACTGTGAGGCAGACTTTCATAAATTAACAGCACACCCTTCTACCACTGTAACAAATTAACTTCATTCTAAAAAAAAAAAAAAACACCCCCCACCCAACCCTTTAAATTTGACAATCTCTTGATTGTCCTAACAATCTCCTCTAAAAAGGCTTGTATGTAATGGGTATTTTTGGCCTGGATCTGTTGATTTAAATTTCCATTTGATTATAAGGTAGAAAATGTCATAAATTTTGAGAGTTGTAAGCTGAAAAAAGATCATAGATGCAAGAGGAAAATGAAAGGAAAAAAAAAAAAGGAAGATAGGGTTGTAAAAGACCAGTTCTTCATACACTTCTAAATTACTCTCTCCTCATCCAGCATAAGGTAATCTTTGACATCTACTAATCAAACAACACACTGATTCCAGTACTGAATGCTCTCACTGCCATCGATCTGGACACTCTGCTCATTTCTTCTACCTCCTCTTGCTATTGCAAGGCAATTAAAACAACCACCTAGACGCAGGCAAGACAGAAAGTAGCATCAACTCTAATGCCCCACAGCATATTATCTGCTGAATCACAGACATGGCGATAAAATTTAAGCAGTGGCACTGTTAAAACTGTGACATTTATCACGTTGCGCTATCTATCTTTAAACACAGTATTTGTTGGAGCTCCTAAAATTAGAAGGGAACACACTGCAAATACCATGGTAACTACTTGGCATGGTAAATTGAGGTCCTTAAGGCTCCCAACACAGACTTACTGCAATTGCAACTAGAGTTATCCAAATGGCACCTAAGCATACTTACTACTTACCAAGCAGTAATGTTACCTTGGATTAAACTAAGAATAAAGTCAAGGGCTTACTTGCTCAAAATAGCACCAGGGTTTTTCTGACGTTAATGAGTAGCTCAAAACTACTTCAAAAATAATTTTGTTTGTACTGTGCATTGTGAAGACAAAGCTGGGCTGGTATAAGCCTGATTTTAAAAGACAAATTTCAGTTTGCAGACAGCAGTCCCCCCCACAAGCAGTTTAGGAAAAAGCAGATAAGGCAAAAAATAGGAACGCAAGACAAGGGAAGAGCTTACACATTAAAGGAAATAAAGAAGTTTCAGGTTGAATGAGATAATCCAGAATCTTCAGAAAACACTTGCTTTATGTCTCCATTTTGTTTTGTAGCATGGTCAATGACAAATTGAGGGTACTGTTTACTTATTCAATAAAAGCAGAATGGAATAATACATTTTTCAGTCATCTGAGAGTAGTTAATATCTAAAGAATTGTGCCTCCAGCCTTCGCTTTCTATTCAAACATGGATACATTGCTCATCTTGAAAGCAGATAATCCCTCAGGCTATTGTTACATTGATTTTCCACTGGTAGTGTCACAGACAAGTGACAGAAACTATCTACCTTTAACCTTTGTTAATCAAACATGAGTAGCAGGTCACAGCAATAGGTCATAGGAAGCTTGCTTAGTCCTTTATACAAAATTTACTCTTTAATATAAGAAAGAATTTTGAAAGTATGTCTGTTAACTGGGAAGAAAAAGCTGCCAAGCTTTCTCTTTGGATTTCTCTAGAAACATCAGTATAAGTGTTCACAGAGCAGACAGTATATACATATAAAAGTAAGACAGATGAAATGGAAAGGTGTGCACTACACACACCATGAAGGGCATCAAACCCCCAGATGCACACACACAAGGCCGAGCGGAAAGGAAACCATGGCGTGTCACAGGAGGTGTGGGAATGCATACTGGCCGAGAAGGCATAGCTGTCGAAGCACAGATTGCACAAACAGGCAAAATGGGGCTGAGAGTCCTTGTAAGTACACTTACAAGTAAAACTTCTCTTCCCAAACAGGGTTCAGATTCCCAAAAATTGTTTTTGTCCTCTTCTTTGTTTTACCCACTTGAACGGTTACATACGGATCACTGGACCCAGTCTTGTCTTTGGCCTGCAGACCCTGAGCACACAGCACTGGAAGGAAAAGAGAAGGGTTACACCAATATTCAGTAAGACAACGTGACCGTGCATCACAGCAAACAACTGCTCAGAATGACCAGAGGGACAGAAATGTCACTCACGAGAGCTTTTCTGCTAAGCCTCAGGTCACAGTGCACTACAGTGACTGCAGTAGAGTATTGTACACTGAGTAGAAAGAAACATGGATCAGAGAAGCCCTTCCTCTCTCTGTTTTCTTCAGCTTCACACCAACTCCATCTTACAACTCCTAAGTGCCGCCAAGAGAATCCATGGTTCCTTCACTCACCTGTGATTGTGATCTTTGCTGACCATTTTGAGGTGCCATCCAGCACACTCTGCTTCACTGTCTTCATCTGCTGAGCATGTGTCAGTTTGCTCTCACAGAACACATCTCTGATCAAGTCAAAGATCTCTGGCTTGTTCCGCTCCCGGATTTTCATACGATCCTTCATGGCCATGATAAAATTCTGGGTTCGGTCTTCAGCTCCATGCTTTGAGCTCTTCTCCGCTGCTCCTGTGCACCAGAAAGTACACAAAAAACAACGACATGTTTCACTGAATCTGGACAGCAGCACCAAACCCATGAGTTACCCTCCACATGATAGATTTTGCTATTGACTCTTACAGTCAGACCCCATCTTTTCAACATACACACAAGAGATTTTGGATCACCTCAAGCTGGGAGGGAAAAATGGACGGGGGTGGCCAGGTTCCTCTATGAACTGGGATCACATTGCTCTCCTGGCAACAGGCTTGGTTTTAAAATCCTTGAAGCTGACGATGACCTAGAAATTATGTTATTTCTTTAACAGCAGACATCAGCATACACTTTCCTCACATCTTTCTTCAAATAAATAAATCCTTGCTTGGGAAAATGGTAAGAAGAGAACATAGGACCTCCATTACAAATATGATCTATGAACTTTACTTCAATGCTGCACCTCCATGACATGGAAGAACAGAACTTCAGATGGAATGCATCTCCTACTGTTGCATGCTCCACAACTCCCCATTCAGCACAAAGCCACTGCACAATCTACATCCCTTTCTTCTGCTTGGAACCAACCACCCTGTTTGGATAAGGCACCAAGCCGGAGGCATCTGAAATGCCTCTCTGGATCCAACTTTATTTGATCAGTTTGTGAGGAGACAACTCAAATAATCCATTCTTAGAATCACACAGGCATAGTGACTATAAGGTAAAAACTTGTGCCACTGCAAGCAAGGGACACCAGTACAGTATGTAGCAACAGGAAACACCCTACAAGCATAGGGTCTATACTAGATAGGTATTCAGCTGTATCTGGAGAGAAGCCTCTAGTCACAAGCATACCTCTTACAAAATGTAAACTTTTATGAAAATATGAGGTAAGAGTGTTCCCACAAAGTCAGGTTTGCTGTCAAAATTCAGCCACTGATTACTGTGCCAGATGTGAGGCATGTGTTAATGAAAACACTGTCACGAGCCAAGAGGGCAAATCAGGGTGTGAAATGAAAAGCAGGAACCCGAGACTGCGCAGTGTCTCTAAGTGCAGTTTGCAGCAATTTCAAGTTATGATCTTTAACCAGACTAAGTTAAACCTGGACAAAAGTCCTGCAAACACATTCAGTCATAATATTTCTGTTCAGTTTAATATGCTTTTGGTTGTTTTTCCTCTCTTGGTTTTAAAATAAGCTGTGTCCTAGAAAAATGATCTTCATCCAGGTGTTCACCAAAGATTAAATTATGTTAAAATACATATTAAAGCAGGTGCAAGTGTGCACAAAGGGACCCATCAGTCACAAAGATATATTAAACTGCTTTCTTCTGGAAGAAGTGGGCAAATAAAGTATCTGGAGTACCTTTAATATAGGGCATTACAGTTTTGCATATGAAACAGTTTCTGCAGGTAGTGACCAAATCTGAGAAAGGTTCTATAAACACACACACACAAAGGACCCCTAGCAGTACAGCATAACAGACAAACTTGTTAGCAGGCTCGACGGGGTGCACAGTGACTAACACTGCCCGAAGACATCCACTTCTAGGGCCTTCAATCTAACACCTTTCACCGTTACAAAAATCACTTCAATAAAGAAACAAAACTCAATTATAACTTCCACCACCCAAACCAGAGAGAATAAAAACACAGTTTGGAACAGACTGTGACCACCAAAATTTCAGAGTTCATTAAGGACACCGCATACGAGGGCACATTATTAAAGACCTGGCTGTAAAACAAGCCATAACTTTGCATTACCTGACAATTATTTTTTCATATACTTGCTAGAGGCTTGATGTTCAGTATTTCATATAATACAATAAAATTATATGCCCCAGAGTTTCCTATTGTAGGCTTAAGATGAAATGAAATCAAAATACTGGAATTAATTATGCTGTCCCTGCTTCTCTGCTCATTGGTGATGAAGAAGTAGCACCACCCAAAGTGATGTCTTGTATCAGGCAATCAGCCAGCTGTAGAGCTGACATTTATTAAAGGAATATGAAACTGAAATGATACCAGGGGCTATACTTTGAACTTCAGATAAGAAGTGCTATTCAGCTGTAACAGAACTAGGTCTTCTGGGGATGAAGGTGGACTCTATGCAGTATATGCAGAACTACAGAAAATTACTGGGAAATTGGGAAAGGCCAAACCAAACAATCTGCCTTTCCTAGCTGGAATTCTTAAATCTGTAGTGATCCAAAGAAACCAACCCTGCACTGCCCTTTCTGACTTAAAAGAAATTAAGAACCAAATTCAAGACCTGAGACTTCTTGTTGTGCATAAGCAGAGTACTCTATTTCAGAACCATTTTCTAAATAAATTACTAACTAGGCAGCTTCCAAATACAAGTGTTTCACTGTTCAGCACTGAGATGGGACAAGAATTATCACAGTTCTGGGTGGAATTTCCTCACTGTAAACACTCCAGAAGCATCACATGATGCTTTAGAATGCGAACTTGGACAAATGGTGGAATTCTAGTTAAAAACATATTTAACACCCCCAACACCTCCAGAGACCTTGCATAGTGTATTAATCCCCCTGCACAACCAGCAGACATCTGGGGTATCCTGGATATGCAAGCCACAACACATAGACCCAAAGACAGTCCACCCTTTAGTCACCTCCTTATCATAGAATCATAGAATTTTAAGGCTGGAAATGACCCCTAAGATCATCTGGTCCAACCATTAACCCACCGCCACCAAGTCTACCCTTAGACCATGTCCTCAAGCACTGCATCTACCCGTCTTTTAAACACCTCAAGAGATGGGGACTCAACCACCTCCCTGGGTAGACTGTTCCAGTGCTTGATGACTCTCTCAGTAAAGAAGTTCTTTCTAATATTCAACCTTTGCTCAGCTCTGCTCCCTGACTTTCAGAGGAAATCCTCCATCCACGCTGCTCCTCCCTACCTTGCCCAAACATTATTCCTTTCTTGGGAAGGGTCCCTCTCCTTTCAGAGGTTGCAGCTTAACTGTCATGCAAAAGCCAGAAAAAGCTCATTTAACAATATAGACTAAAGAAGAACAGACAAACCCTCTGTCTCAGCAATACACTCTTTCTTTAGTACTTGCTTGCTCGAACAAAACCACCAGAGTTTTCAAAACTACTGTGGGACTAGTTGCCTGGAATATATGTGATATAAATGCAAAACATAGAATCATTAAGGTTGGGAAAGAATTCTGAGATCATCCAGTCCAACCATCCCTGTGCCACCTATATTACTTACTAAACCATGTCCCCAAGTACCTCATCCAACTTTTCCTAAAGCACCCTGGGGGACGGTGACTCCACCACCTCCCTGGGCAACCCGTTCCAATGCCTGACCGCTCCTTCTGAAAAGAAATGTCTCCCAGTTTCTAACCTGAACCTCCCCTGGCACAACTTACTGCCACTCCCTCTTGTTGAACCATGTTCAACTTCATCCCACTGGCCTCTGCCCATAGATCCAACCTGTCCAGGTCCCTCTGGAGGGCCTTCCTACTCTCCGGCAGAGTAACACTTCCCCCCAACTTGGTATCATCACTATGCTGAATGGCAGAAGGTTCTTGTCCTGCTTCTGGACTTTGATTGTATTTTTCAGCTGCAAAAAGGTCAGTGGATCAGCTTTTCAATCAATCCTGTAGATGACAATAGACGGTATGGAACTATACAGGTACGCTGCACAGTATCATACAGATGGCACTGGGCTTTCCTTCTCTTCCTCTCTAGGACTTAATTCTGAGTCAATTTATGACTGGAAACAGAAAGCAAACATGACTATATTGGGAATTGTATTGATACAGCCATCAGTAAACCACCAGTCCCGTTACCCTGTGCTTTAACAGGAAAAAGTCAA
Source organism: Heliornis fulica (assembly GCA_013399135.1). Taxonomy (NCBI): domain Eukaryota; kingdom Metazoa; phylum Chordata; class Aves; order Gruiformes; family Heliornithidae; genus Heliornis; species Heliornis fulica. The sequence continues at coordinate 92,389 of VXBZ01008545.1, forward strand.
GAAAGCAACGCTGGCAGGATAGAAGACAGCTGTTCAGTAGGCGGAAAATGCTTAGAAATTATGTATTCCCAAAACTTAAAATAGATACTCAAGTTTCAAATAAAGGTATCCTTCCTCCTTCTGTGCAAATATTTTCTTATATAGGGTTCTGGGAGCAAACAAATGTTCATCACCATGGTGTCTAATCATCATTCAACCCAGAAGCCAAGATGATTATCAAAAGAGTGACTTAATCAGTGTCACTAACAGTCCTCTCACTGAGCCGGTCTGTGGACTGCAGTCTCTGAATTCAGAACGCAACACACAAATTTTTCTCATCCAGGAAGCAACAAACATACCTGACTTCAAGTCCTGAGCCAAAAGAGCACTGAACAACTCAAGAGGCAAACCAAGACCAAAGGAGCCAAAACAGTACTAAAAGCAGGGCATTCAGTAACACAGCCCTGATTGCTCGCGTGAAGTTCTCCAGGGTTTGTTGCACCACAAAGAAGCACTAATAAGGACTTATGACTAATCATACAACACAGACTTCCAACAGTAGTTGGAAGCTTGAGATCTTATTTCCTCATTGTTAAGATTCTGATATCCCAGGGACTTTTATTTTCTCAGGTTTAAATATAATCTACTGAGGACTAAATCAGCATAACAACAAAAAGCCCACCCCAAAAAATGAGCCAGAATATCAAACCACAAACAAAAAGCCCCCCAAAATCAAAACACCCAAAAAAAAACAACCAGGACTACTTGCAGAATTGGATTACTGTGGCTTTTCAAATGCTAGTCCAGAATGGTCCAGGCCCCTTTTACTAGGATTTTGCTAAAACAATATCCTTCCTTTCCACCCTCTTCATAATTCTGTCTACTTCTCTGCATCTGTGTCCTGGTTGTGACCGGGACAGAGCTGACTTCCCCAAGCAGCCATCACGGTTGAGCTGAGTTGTCATGGGCTGTTTTCTACTCCCCCTGACATCAATCAAGCCCCTATAAAAGGGCTGGTGGGGGAGAGGCAAGTGCTTGGTGCAAGAGGCTCTTGCATCAGTGCAGTGGTCTCTGTTAGCTTCTCCTTGGTTGGCAAAGTACTCTGCATTATCACCAGGTATGTCTGTTACTGTTCCTCTCTCCAAGTACTTATTCAGAACTGTCTTTATCCCAACCCACAGGGGCTTGGTCTTTTTTTCTCCTCATTAAGAGAGGTGAGTGAGCAGCTCATTTTGCTTAGCCTCTGCCTGGGGCTGAACCACAACAATCTGTTTCTTGGTATCATACNCCCCCTGACATCAATCAAGCCCCTATAAAAGGGCTGGGGGGGGAGAGGCAAGTGCTTGGTGCAAGAGGCTCTTGCATCAGTGCAGTGGTCTCTGTTAGCTTCTCCTTGGTTGGCAAAGTACTCTGCATTATCACCAGGTATGTCTGTTACTGTTCCTCTCTCCAAGTACTTATTCAGAACTGTCTTTATCCCAACCCACAGGGGCTTGGTCTTTTTTTCTCCTCATTAAGAGAGGTGAGTGAGCAGCTCATTTTGCTTAGCCTCTGCCTGGGGCTGAACCACAACAATCTGTTTCTTGGTATCATACACCTGTCCGCAGCTTTACTCTTCCTTTTGATACGAACACTGCCCAACACATTGTATTTTAGTGGATACATGAGCAGAGCACAGGGCAAGAGATGAAAGTTCTCTTTCAGATAAAAAGCTTTGCATGCTACAAAAGAACAGCCCTTCATCCTTTTCAGCCAAGTGAGAGAGGAAGTTCACTCATTGCAGTGGAGATATCAAGTGCTTCCAAGAATATCCAAAAGCTAGAGAGCACCTTCCTTTAATAAAGTATTTATGAGATTATGATAAAAAGGTAAGCATTCCATCATCAGAATAGTATCTTCCAAGTACCTACAGTTCAAGAAGGACACTGAGCTGGTGGAGCATATTTAGAGACAGACAGCAAAGAGTTGAAGGGTATGGAGCATAGATCTGATGACGAGCAGCTGAGGTATCTGGGGTTCCTTGGCCTGGAGGAGTCTGAGGGAAGATCTTATCGCTCCCTAAGGAAGGTGTAGCCTTTTGGGTGTTGGTCTCTTCTCCCAAGCAACAAGCATAGGACAAGAGGAAATGGTCTCAAGTTGCCTCAAGGGATGTTTAGATTGGACAGCAGGAAAAATTGTTTAACCAAAACTGTGGTCAGGCATTAGAAAAAGCTGCCAAGAGAGGTGGTGGAGTCACCTTTCCAGGAGGTGTTAAAAAAATGCATAGATGTGCACTACAGGACAAGGTTTAATCAACATGGTGGTGTTGGGTTGACAGTTGGACTTGATCTTGGCCATCTTTTCCAACCATAAAGATTCTATGATTCTATACAATATATAAACATCCTCTCACAGAAACGACCTGCACCAACACAGCTATAAACCAGATGGCTGCAGTACACATGCCACAACCACTTCCACTTCACTGTGCTTCAGACCTTGCCAATTCATGGCACAGCTCTGCTCAACCAGGCTGCAAGGGGATTTTGTGTAAAATTGCAACCAATTGTTGCTGAATCTCAGTATTTCATCACTGCAGCCCTACATATTTGTTGACTCAGGTACCCAGTTTCTCAAAAATATAGAAAAACACCCTCAGCAGAAATAACCAAACTTAATTCTTACAGAATTGGGTAAAGAGATAATTTTGATTTACTACAGAAAGGCACTGAAAGATAAAAGATGGATAAAGCACGTTTGGATTCTAAGGAATAAAACCTCAAGTGTCTACGCAAAATTTCAAGACACAGGCAATGGAACTGTGTTTGCAATAACCAGCCTGAAAATGTGTTTTACTCCAATGCAACATTTTCTGGACAAGTTACAGAGACTAATGTGAAGATACATCACAGAGTCAAGGAAAATTAGGAGCTGGAAGGGACCTCAAAAGATCATCTACTAGACCAGGCATCCTGAGGCATCAAGGTATAATCAATATAATTGCATTTCTTACCAGCCTGAAAATTCATTTTACTCCAATGTATCATTTTTAGGAAGCCTTTCATAGAACTAAGTGAAGATATGTCCTGAAAATCCTGTATTTTTACCAACAGCAACAATAAAACTTCTGTAAGGAAGAAAACCCTTCTGAGTTCAGCACACAGGAAAGTTCAGTCTTGAATTTGCTGGATCTCTAGATTGTTGCTTGTAACCCAGAAACCCCATTTATCATTCTGCAAGAACAGCCTATGTTCTTCAAGCTTATATAAAAATTAATTGAATTTTTCCATTTTCTTCTGCCCTGGTGGGTTCTAGTTAAAAGGATTTTAGTATGGACATGCCAAAGCAAAGAACAGAGTCACATGAAAAAGCATTTTAATAGATTTATAGTATCAATAACATTTGCTTTCCTAATCCAGCACCACATCCACATATTGGCCTCACCATTTTCTCAGTCACTCAGAACTGCCCTTTCTCTGCCTCCTCTTTTATTTACACAACTGCCATCTTCAGTTTCATTTACATCTCTACCCCAGATAATGACATCCACTGGATTCACGCCATGTACCCTGACAAACCCCCAGACCACAGCCTCTGTATCTTACCTGTTCTGATGCTGCACAGCTTTCAAATAATTCAGTGCATAAAGGTGTGGGTTTTTTGTTGAGTTTTTACCTTTCTACAGGTGTCACAAGTTTTGAGCCCAGTGAACTCTCAGTTGCCTCCTCTCTGTTTATTTAACTCTCCTCATTGAACTACATTGTGTTTACATTTTGAAAGGAAATGTGCAAACCAAACATCTGCAGTCCCATGGATAAAATAACATGCTCTTATCTAATGCTTTGCCATATATGAAAAGTAGAGCTGTTTCCAGTTGTTGCTTCTGTTCCATACAAAAGTGCAGACTGTTGCCATCATCACATCCCACAGACTGTTGCATAAGTTTATTTAATTCCAACAACAGATTAACAAACCTGACTCTCTCCCTATACTTATAATTGAGGTTGTCTTCTACTTCTGCCTTTAATTTTCTTAGAGAAANCCCTCTTCCTGAACATAGTTCAGGCATAAACAGGTTCAAACAAGGATGAAACCAATTCACAGAGAGAGCCATCACTGCCACCTATTCAACATAGCACCTACTGCTCAGAAAGTGTTAAGCTATGGATAGCTGCAAGAGTAAACCAGAGTCATGCACAAGTCTTACACCTCTGCTTTGAGGTCCACAATATCGCTTTAAAAACAGTCTTCTGGGACAGACCTACTATGGCTATTTTTTTCCTTTTTTTGAAACAAACCACCCTCTCTGGAGACACTCTTGCATTTTCCCCATTACCACTGAACTCTCTCCAGTAACCATCCCACCCTGAAGTCTCCTTTATTGAACATGGATATCCAGACCTGTCCTCCACAGAAATATACTTCCTCTTAGTCATTAGCTATTTCTTAAATGTAGATTTATTTCTGTTGTTTTCAACTTCATTAACTCTGCTCTTTACAACAGCTTTGTACCTGCTTCCTTACTGCTGCTGGTAAGAACCCAATTTTCCTTGGGTCTCCATAGCATTTTCCCCATATTGAAATACCACATCTCCATTACACATTGTAACATCACAGACATGCATCACAATCACACCTGGATGTGCATAACAGCAGTTCTTTATTAGTCACAAAATGGTTGCAACAAAGCCAAGGTGTTGATGATGCAATTGCTCAAATACTATGAACTTTAAAAATCACCTTGCAATACTCGAAGAGAAATAAATAAAAATCACCTTGCAGTACTCAAAGAGAAACCCAGAAATGCTAAGAAATTGTGGAGGAACAGAAATGTTTCACCAGTAGCAGCCGTGTCTGATAACTGAGTTGTTGCAAACAGCTCCAGTCCTCACTGTTGCTTATTTAATACTCTGCACACATCAAAAATATGAGCAAAAATGATGTCCATTTGTGGTCTCAAGATAAGCCATAAGAAAAACAAATTACCTATGATTCACTGGTATCCCTTGCAGGATCATCCAGTCTGGCTTTCCCAAACAAACAGAGCCTGAGGCAGATACAAGATTTGACTCTATATTCCTAGAATTGCTGACATGGATTTGCAAGAAGTCTGTTTATACTTCAAAAACTTTTCTGATTCCTTTGACTTAGTCCATCAAGCTGGAACGCCAAGAAAATCAGAGTGAACAGAAACAGCCCCACCTTCCTACTCAAGATTTAACACATATGACAGAAATTTATGTTCCATTTAGACTAAGATATTTTGCTCTCAAGCAGGAACATAAATTTGAGACCAAATCAAGAAAACTGTTTTACAATCAAATAAAAATAACCTGACCAATCTAGATGCCCAAATTAATACTTTTTCTCTGTCTTTCCACCCACACCCTTCTAATCAAATTCCCTTTAAACGTCTCCACTGTTTGTGGAGAAACATCTCCACATCTCTTTTATTCCGCAGTCACAGCTCTTTGAAGCACTCTTCTCTGAAGGGAGAGCTTAGTTTCTGAACACTGAAGAACAACAAAACAAACAGAAATGCTAGAAAGATGAAATATTGCCCATACACTCAAACAACATCCTCCTATCTGATCCATCATCTCTGCTGGCTCAGTCTCTTAAGTGAATGCAGACATGAGACCCCACTGTTGAACAGAAAACGGCTTGGCAGTCCCTACTTGGTACGAAGGACACAATCTCAGCCCATGGACTCTGTTCCCTAAGCAAGAACCCAGTGCTGTTCTGAAGAGCTTAAAACAGTAAGACAAGCTGATGGTTAAACCAAGCAACCTGACTGTGATACTACGGAAGGAACAGAAGTCAGAATATACAGCCTAGTCCCATATCAGCAAGCCCACTGCCTCTCCTACACACAGAATAACCTAGCAAATACACCACCTGAGCTGACACTTAAACATTACATGGATTAAAACCAAGCAGATGTGACAGAATCAAGAATTAAAACATCCTTAAAATCACATCAAGCACATTGTTGCAAAGAAGTTCTTCTGCATCAGGGACACTGACTGTGTCCACTGGGTGATGGGGGTAGGCTTAGCCCAACTGCACCTTTCCAGAAAATACAGAGTAATTTTAATAAACACAGCTTCACTGATCCCCAAGGTATCACCTATATGTTTAAGAAAGCTCTGGTAACACTTCTGGAACTGCCACACTCCACAGGCCGCTACTCACTCTGTAAGCAGTCGGCGTTGAGCAAGTCTTGGCACTTCTCATGGCACTTGACTCCACATTCACCGCAGCGCATTCCCTGACGTGCAATACCCCATAGCAGCCCCTCACACTCGTAGCAGTAGGTAGGAGTTGTGGCTGTCCATACTTCAAAGTTGTGTGGGGTTGTACAAGAGATGGGGTAAATTAAGGCTTGCAAGGTCTTCTTATAGACATGAGATTTCTGAAAGGCAAGAGCACACATAAACCGGCATCCAGGAAGGTGACTGAAACTAATTTGCTGGTTAACACACAAACTTTAAGAGAACAGGCATGAGCAGTGCAGCAAATGTACACTTTTGAGGTAGCCAAATTTAACAGACTTTTAGAAGCATCAGCAGCAGAAGACGCCCTTCCAAAAATGTTTCTCTAAGCATTTAAAAAAGTGGAGGAGATGGAAGGGAAGAATTAAGGTTTGTAGATGAAGAACATCTTGCATAAAGCAAGTTTCATACGCTATCCCCCATGGTAGATAGCACAGAAGGAAATGGTAAGATTAGATTTTTCAGGATCATATTGACACATTAAATGTTAATTTTTGCATGTTTGGTTTCTTTAAACAAATGATACAAGAAGATTTGCATCTATATTTTTAGACATCCGTGAAACTGGCTCTACACCCCAGAGGGCCAAATTCCCTAGATTTGCTTACTAGAAGTTAGTAGGAGCCAAGCAACCCTCCCACTTACCAGCTCTTCATCTTTGAGAGATGTTCTAGTGGCCATTGCTGAGGTAATTCCGGCTTTCCGGGACTGAACCAGTGACTAAGAACAAAGAAGTTTGTTATTCACCACAAATATTCAGATATGCACTGGATCCACAGACCCAAAGAAGTGACCAAGGGGGCTCTGTCATCCCAGACACAAAACAGCAGTCTACTGGTTGCTTAAATGGTAGCTCAGATCTGAGAAGTGTTGAACGCATACCAGCTTGTTTCCATCTGCCCACAACAAGACTCCCTTTGGTAAATTTTACTGTTTCTCTGTAAGATCTGTCAATGAAACCTGGACTCACATCTCCACCGTCACAGTCTGGTAGCAATGGTAACCCTGCTATTGACTAATGTCACTACAAACTTCATTCATATCCAATAGGATATTGTTTCACCAGTTTTACAACATACACAACACCCCCAATGTGATAATGAAAGGGTTAAAAAACAAGTATTCACAAGGGTTGAAAGAGGAATAAAAAACAAAAAAACAAACAAAAAAAACCCAAACCAACCAAACAAAAAAAAACCACAACAGAAAACAAAACAATCTCAGCCCCAAACCTCCCCCAAAAATAACAGAGTGGGTTGGGAGCACAGGTTTGGATGTGCTGGTATATCACATTCACTGGCCATCACTGCACACAATGAACAGCATTTTTCCCTTGAAACTGCCTCTTTTTCATCATGCCAACACCAAGATCTACAGTCTTGGACAGCACAGGGCAGTGCCTCACAATGGCATACAAAGGATTCCTTCAGCAAGCCGCCCCAGTAAGGTGAAGGCTGAGAAGAAATTAAACCTAAGAAGACCTGCTTTGAAATCATCAAGCCCTATCAAAAACCTCAATTTGTGCTCGGCTCTATGCTGTTTGAAGAACAAAAAGGTTCATTCCACCAGTGATGGAGCAGGACAGAATGCTGGATACGCATGCACAGAAGTACTGCAGGTTCAAAACAAAAAGCAGAAGAGTGGAGGGAAAATAAGGAAAACTAATTTTTGGTGAAGACTTGGTGGATAGTCTTTAGCTCCACTTACCATGGCCTGTAGAGAGAGAGATTGAAAGCGTACAAAGGAAGTAACACAAGTTAATTGCAAGGATTTACGATACCAGCCGTTAGAGTAAGACACAAACTAAGCTTCCCATGCACAAGTTGGCAGAGAGAATTGCATGCATCTCTTCACAGGATTTACAGGGTATGGAAACTTTGGTCTTTCAGCTGTTACAGCACTTCTCCCAAGTATTCAATCACTACATGTACTGAACGCAGCCAACAGAAAAGCATTTGTCCCACAGAAGCCTTATTTCACCGTATCACACAAGCATATGAAACCTGTCCTCATTAGTTGCTTCGTTCTCGTGCTTCCTCAGTGTAGAAGCCTACTGGCAATATTGCAAATTACTTTAAAAATCCAAGCACATATGCTCGTTTATTTATCCTCTGAAATTCCAACCTTCTGGTAAGTTGCCAAATCTCACATGGACATTGTAACTTTCCCCAAAGTATGTGAGTTTTAGGAAAACATTTAAAAATAATGCAGGCCTAAAAATAACAAAATATTCTGTGTAGGGGAAATGAAAAAAAATAATAAAAAGACCATGAAAAATATCTTAATTCTGCCAAATGAAAATGTCTACGAAACTATAGCTCATTCTCCCTGAGACTTTTTTCCCCAAGTACAACTCCTAACCCTTTACTGTAAGAAATAGTATAACTGAACAGGAAACCTTCAACTTCTGGAAGCAACAAAGAATGTTACCACATGTCTAAAAGTAAAGCCACTTACACCAATAACTGTGTGGCTGAAAAAAAGAATTCTCTTACCAGATCACTGACAAGTGGAATTGGCTTTTTTTTGCGTAAATCAGGCATGCTATCAATGCCATAGAGACCACCTGCAGACCTGGAAATTCAGGAGGAAAAAAAAATAAAATTAAAATCTCATCAGCAGTGACAGTAACAGATGAGCAAAACCTCCTTTAAAACATTAGTCTCCCTGCTAACATCACAAGTCAACAGGAAAAGGAAGAATCAGTTCATAGCAAATGCAACTTAACAATAACCAGAGGCTGTTAACAGACTAAAACCAGGTCATTTTCCCGTTCCCAGAGCTGAGGGTCTGGTCTAGCTCTGCAAAGGCTGGGCACGTGCTTGCAGAGCACCCAGTGCTTCAGAGGCATGGTTGCCATCACAGTGGGCAAAGGCAGCCTGATCTTTATAGGGCACCATTTTGGCAAGAATACTGACCTGTGGCCAAAAATAGGATCCTGTGGCAGTAATTCACACACAGCTTAGTCTGTGGGAGCGGATCCACACATCCTGGTTTTCAGAAGTACCTTGTCTCCCTTAGGGAGAGCACAGTTCATAGTTCACTGTTGGCATTGAATGTCACGGTAGGAAAGACTGAAAACTTGAAAGCATCCATCTCCAGTTGTTCTCCATCCCTTTCCTTTGATTTAATTAACTTAGTGTTGGGGGCGGGAGGGAGGGGGATGCCTTACTGAAGGAAGCAAAATCAGTCAGGAGATTATACTTAAGAAAGTGTAATGTTAACGCTAAAAACGATTAAGTGTTTATCTTCTTAACAACAATCCAGATGTTCCTGCCTGGTGTCAGTAGTTGGGAGGGAGTATATCAAAGTGGATCGGCCCAGGGGCAGGATGTGCTATTCATCACCTGATTCTAGGCTAGGACATACTTAAACCTGGCCCTCGAAGTCCATACAATTATTACAGGGAAAAACCTCTTATCCGAGGAGAAAGGAGTTGATTTTCACTTAGTGCTCAGCTTTTGAGCCAGACAGACCTCTACACAAAAGAGCTGCCATTCACCAGTGGAGATGGTGATGGAGCAAATGGGACATTACCTAGCAACACTTGGAATCTGCAGAAATAAAATGTGACAGACTTTTCTTTCCCGATGAGAGCAGGCTGAATTTGTAGCTGTATCCTGCCATGCACTGTAACGGTGAATGGAAATATTTCTGGGCTTGTAAAGTCTGTGAACTCATCTTAAAGGACCCAAGTAAACCAAATGCATATGTCTAGGTCCTTAAGATAAAGCTTTTTGCTACAGTTGGGAACTGAGCACTTTGGTAATGCTAAGAATACAGTTCCCAACATTGTTTTCCTGACTACAGAGACTATACAGGCAACTTTTCCCTGTCTGTTCTTGGCCAGTTGTTCTCACCTCACACAATGCTGTCATACACAGTCTTGCAGTTGCACAATAAACTGGCTGTCATGTTTAATCTGTGTGTTTTCCTAACTTGGCACTCCACACCCAGCTGAAATGCCTTAGGGCACTGCAGCTACAGGAAAGAGGAGTATGGGTCAAACTGCTCCTCCTGCGATAAAAGATGCACATGTAGGAAAATAAACTGACACCAAAAATTTGTACATGCCATGAAAACTGGGAAGCAACCCGCATCTCTCAGTAAGCAATCCTACTCAAATCCTTGTCAAGGCAGCAAAAAGTCAGTAAAATCCAACCAACCATTCAGAAAACAAGAATTACCAAACCTGTGTTACAGCAGACCATGGTCTAGGATGGACAAGGATGTCCTGCCGCAGCCTAGCACAAGTCTGTGTCAAAGAGGGAAACTATTATATTATTATCTATTTTATAAACATGCCACAGTGCGGGAATGGTAACACTGACTTTTTTGACAGGGCATAGGAGGGCAACAGATCTGAGCCATGGCTGAGTTGACAGTGGCTGTCACCAGATGAGCAATCCTGGTAGGAAGGTGAGCAGCCACATGCAACCTCACTGGCTCTGCATGCACCGTTAGTCACATCTGCATGGCAACACCATGCACAGCTCTCTGCGCTCCTATATGATGAGTGCAGACCACCTGCAGTCAGCTGCAACAGACAGACCAACCTCACAGCTGGGAGAGGAAGACAAACCCAGACTTGAGAAAGGTGAAGATTTTTGGCAGTTAATTGAACCTATCAGAACCTCTGGCCAATGCAAACAGTTTTCCAACATTGGAAATCCTTACAGCAAGGCTACACGGTGCTTTTACTAGAGGCTACCCTTATTTACAAAAAAGAATTCCAGAAAAATATTTTTCCCAAATTACAGAGTCACTGGGTTGGAAAAGACCATTAAGTCCAACCATTCCTGTCCTCTCCTAAACCATATCCCTGAGCACCTCATCTGCCCGTCTGTTAAATACACCCAGGGATGGGGACTCAACCACCCCCATGGGCAGCCTGTGCCACACCCCAACAGCTCCTTTGGTGAAGAACTTCTTCCTAACATCTAATCTGAACCTTCTCTGGTGCAGTTTGAGGCCATTTCCCTTTGTCCTATCACCTGTCACTTGGCTGAAGAGACCATCGCCCACCTCAATGTAAACTCCTTTCAGATAATTATAGGCATACAGAAAAATCTGTCCTATGTCAAGAAATATCTCCATAAAGTGTGGATATTGTCAGAACAGTCTCACTGGGATCAAACATGGGCTTTAATCCTCTGCCCTAATATTATAAATCCCTTCTATTATAAATGCCCAATATTTGATGGGGTGAGGGGTAATGGCTAGAATATGAAAAGTAGTGGGTTTAGATTAGATATGAGGAAGAAAATCTTCCTTTTGAGGGTGGTGAGGCCCTGGCACAGGCTGCCCAGAGAAGCTGTGGCTGCACCCTCCATGGCAGTATTCAAGGTCAAGTTGGATGGAGCTTCGGGCAACCTGAGCTGGTGGAGGGTGTCTCTGTCCATGGCAGAGGGGTGGAACAAGGTGATCTCTAAGGTCTCCCTTCAAACTCAAACCAGTCTGTGAAACTGACACTAGTGTAACTGTTTGGTGTCATTGAAATAATGCCAAGAATTCCAGCATTACTTAAATGACAGTACTGCTTCTTGGTAAGTTTTGGGTCAAAGAAAGGGAGACTCCATAAGCTGAAAAGATGCAACAAAATGCTCACAAGTAAAATTCCAGAGTCTATGCTCCTACAAAAAGTAAATGATGCCATTGGGAATTTACACTTCTTTTCTACATAATTTCCAATGATTTTTTTCACCTAATTCAGTCGAAAGGGAACCGTTATATTCTGACAATTCCCAGGAAAGAAAACATTAAATTTGCATGCTTTGTAAATTCAAGAGCCTAAATAACAAGTTGTGTTTGAGAAACATTGCAACCTGTTCTTTCATAAAATATTTTAGATGGGCTGAGGTTTATGACAGAACCAGACTGACAAGACTATTTGAAAAGTGTTTGTTTTCTCCACTGAGGAGTGGTATCCTAGCACCTAGTCAGTTATACACTCAAATGACCTGCTTTTAGCTTGTTAATACCTATTTTTTTTTAAAATCAGCAACATATTTAAATTTTGAATATTAACCCACCTGCTGTGCTTTCAGCCACCTCTGTCTCTTTTTTCAAATGAAATCTCTACTTTGCTTAAAATAAAAAAGTGTTTGCAGAGACTGAAGCACTGACAGTGCCTGAAATATGCACACTGTAGCTTTATATGTAACCAGGTAACTCTCCTCTGCAATGCATGTAATATTTATAACATTATTATGGAGTGCTGTATAGAGGAGTGAATAGCATTTCTGTATGAGATTATTTGCATCAATAAATAAAATATATAGAGATACTACAACCAGACACTGATCCTTAAATTCAACTGTACTTTTTTTAAAGCTCTCTCTCTCCAAAGCCAGTGATTAAAGACAAGAAGATACTTTTAACATTATGCTAAAAGTGTAACTAGCTTGTAGCAAGTATTCACCTTTTAAGTACAATTTTTTTTTACACAGATGCTAGCATTAAATCTTGAAAATTGAAGCAAGCAAAGATGGTTTTGCTATGACAGAAGATGATTTTTTCCTTCAAAAGGCATGATTTCTCTAATCTCCACATGAAACAAGAACTCCAAAACTAAGTACTTTAATATACTTTATGGCTAATATGTCACAGTGTGGCTATTGGTGAAATTAAAGGGTCATCACCCATGACCAACTTTTCTAGAAGTCTCTTGCATCTGGAGATACAGTGAATAAGCCAAACTTCTTTCAAAACTACATTAGCTAGTCTGTTTTGTTGTAGCTCAGATAGAAAGGGAAAAAAATTACAGACTAGAGCAAACATTGCCTTGAATTGACAAAACGCATTTTAAAGTATTTCAGGGCTGTAGGTGTATTCATCTTTTAGGCTGGGAAATCATTTTGTGTGCTTGAACCAATAAACTCAGTACACTGTCTCCTTGTTAAAGCAGGAGAAGGTGCTGTTTATAGTTAGAATAAATCACTGTCTTCTGCTCCTGTTAATTGCCAGTTCTCCAGCAGCCTGCTCAGCAAAAATCCAGGCTCCTTAGGAAAGCGCGGGGTTGCTAGGCAGCTCCAGGCATCTGCAGGTGTGGAGGATGCTTCGCGGGAATACCAACATCGCTGAACAACGACTCCAAGAGCAAGAAGCTGTATAGCGAAGCCTCCAATTTAACTTTGCGGGCTTTTTTTATGGCAGCATCCTTCAGTAGTATGAGAATCAACTTAAGCACATAGCATGCCAAGTCTTGCTGAGATTTCAGCTGCTACATCAGCTCCTAATGAGTGCACCACCACCAGACAGTGTTGCCCTAATTGCATGTAAGGCACATAACCCAGCAGCTTGTAAAATGTCTCATTGTCTTTTTCTTTTCCCCAAGAGGATTCTATGGAAGTCCCCAAGAGGATTCTATGGGAGACACCATGTTGGCACCTATTATGCAGAGTGTCACGCTGAAATTACACACTATCAGAATTTGTCTGCTTCGTTTGATGCAAAAAGCATGTTGCAGATGGAACGTGTGGCCTCTCACACTTACTTGTGCCTGATGATCCCTGATTTAAAAATGGCAAAATGCAATGATTTCCAGAGTTACTGCAGTTTTGACTACTACAATGACCACAGAAATCACTGCAAAGACAGATTTCCCCAAAGCTCCTTTTTTCTTCAAAGAGCAAAAGACACAGCAATCTTTCAGAGCAAGTCTTTCCCTTCCCCAGTGCCATTAGTGACTGATTCAGAAGAAAGGATCTCATCCAGACCACTCTTCAGAGCTTAGCAAGGATTATTTAATACTTCTGCCATAACTACTCGTCACCATCACGTTACAGGTTATACATTGCAACTATAACCTTGTTCTTAACCACAGATGTTTTGAAGAGCTGCACAGGCCACTTCCAGCTGTTTAAGAGAAGACTCTGAAATACAGCGGCAGCCTAGCCCTGAGGGAGGCACGGCCACTTGATTATTCCTGAAAACAGCCATTAAAAACATCCGAAGTGCTGCTTCTACTTAGGCTGAACCACAGACCTGAAGGTGCACTGTAATTATAAACACAGGGAACAAAGGTTTCAAAATGCTACTTACCCTCCTTTAAGCCAGGGTGGTTTTGATGGATCAGCCTCATCTTGACCCTTAAATGGGGAAAAAAAATTATAAAATTAAGTTCCTAAAAACATCAGAAAAAGTATTTAGATTATACTCTAAGGAAAGGATAACAGACCACACTGCATGCAGGCAAATGCATACAGAAATTTATTCAAGCATCTCCAATGACTGACATGTCAGGACAAGCCATATGGACACAGGCAGGCTATACAATTTCACTGAACACCTAGAACCAGGACCAGAAGAGCCTGTTCAGTGCACCTCCTCTTTTAAAAGTCTTGAAGATCAACTCTTTTTTTTAAATTTTTTCAACTCAATAAAAGCATAAGTTATCAGAGAGGTCCTGTTGCTACAGGTCACCACTTACATGAACATGGTCATGACAACAATACTAAAAATTAAAATCACTTGTATGAAATGCACAAATAGTGACCAACCAACAAGAAATCTGTATAAACACTTGAGAGCTTTGTTCATGCTCATATGCAAAGACCTTTTAGCTCTCTAGCAGGGACATCCCATTGCAGCTACACCCACTCATATGCAAGTATTTAATTTCCAACTTGGCATCAAACAAGGGCACTTGCAAGAGAGCCGCAGGTGTACTGGGATCTCATGTATGATGGAAAATACCACAGACTGCCATTTGAGGATTCATACCCATGAATTAAAACCATGTTCCTATTATTAGTGTATTTATAGAGCAATGTTTTGTTTCTTTGAAATTCTTCAGAAGACTGATTTGAGATGAGAAGTGTTTAAACACTTGCAGTATTCTTGGCGGAGACAGAAAAGTCTTTAGGTAAGGGGGAAATGGTTTACCTATAGCTGGAAACCTCTTTGTTCCAGCTTATGGTTCAAACATTCTCCTACATGTCATGAAAGAAAAGCTGGTTTCAAACAGGAGTAAGCAAGACACAGAGCTAATAGCTGACATTCCAACCTCAGGTAATCACGTCTGGCAGGAGTATAAAGAGGCCGTACTGTAAGACACTGGAAAACAAAGTATTTCCAGCCACGGGACTTGTGACCTGAGAATCATCACAAAGAAAAGGAGTATCTGCAGGAAATCAGCTCCAGTTTTATGCAAGATAAAAGCACACAGCCCAAAAATATTTTTTTTTTCCTGTACTTTGGATGAGCTACGCAACCTCAGGTTGTTCATTGGTGACAGACAAGGTCTCCCACAAAGATCAGAAATAACCAAGGAAAAAAGGTTTCTACTTGACATCTCATCTTGTACAGCTGACAAAGTCCAAACTTTTTATTTGCTATTCCTATAACTCCAGGGCTAGGCAGATGTGCAGACTATGTATATTTTTTTTTTGTTGTTTTTAAACACGCATGAAGAATGTGACAATATCCATAACTGAATGGACACTTCAGCTTTTCTACATAGTCAAATAGGCCTACAGAACAGACTGGAGATCTGGCCCACAGTCCAGCTGGAGCAGCACCCCAGAATCCAGGCTTCTGCAGGAAGGATCATGCTCTACACATCTCCACTCCAAGTAGTGCTTCCATAACCCCTCAGCCTGAAACTGGATTTTCCTCTGGAGGGAACTGAATCATGTGTTGGCCAAGAGAGTACATTTCATTAGGCAAATGTAACCAGATGTGGTAGAGCACTCAAAGAGGACAGTGCATCTCTACTGTTGCTTTTCAATGCTTGGAAGAGTTGTGACCAGAAAGAAGTCTTAAAATGCAGCAATGTTTTATACTGAGCTGGGTATGACACAGGTTGGTTCGGCTGTACTGGGTAACAGAAAAGGGCAAATGCTGATGTAGTGGTATTTACTGTAAAGGAATCAGTGCAACATGTTTTTCTATCAGTTTACCTAAAAAACTTCTAAACACAAGCAGCAGATACTTGAGACATAAACAGCTCACAAATAGCATGGGCAATACCACAGCCTGAATAATATCAAGAACTCTTTTCAGGGGAAGATGACACAGGGAAAGCTGTCATCTAACTGAGCCGTGATACCCATTTCAAACAGCCGTCCATGAGTGAACGAAAAACCACCCAAGGTGGGTTGTGGATGCAGGGAAGGGTAGAAAGAACAGGAAACAAACCTCCATCATCTCCCAGATTATGAGACATGCCAAGGAAAAACTGCCAAGTGTCCAGATAAACTGTACGTCTGCTCATTAATTTTAATTACTTTTGCCAAGCCTTTTAGACATGCACATAAAAAGAAAACAAGAAGAGGAATAGCTTCTCTAGAGTCGAGATTTTAAAAAAATCACCTGGGTGCAACAGCACAAAACAAAAGAAAGAGCTTTCAGTAAGTGACAATATTGATGCAGGGGCAAGGCAGGTGACGGATGTGTGGAAAGAGGAGTCATCATCTGCTGAAAGCAAAGTAAAGAGGTAATTTGCTCCGGGCAGCATTCTCCCTGAGAAAATGCCGAGAGAACCAGCACCTGACATCCATCAAAGGAGGGCTGATGCCTAAAAACTGAAGAGGAGCCAGCGCAATACCCACAGTCAAGGGATGTGGGGGAAAGAGGAGAAAGTGATCTAGACTAGCATAGGCTTATTACTGGCTTCAACAGCTTGAAAGGCTTCAGAGTAAACATGAAGGAAAGAATTAACATGGAAAACATGAAAAGTATCATACAGGGCACACCACTTTTTGAAATAATATTTTTGTTCGACAAAGGAACTGTTTTTCTCTAGAGTGTACAATGAATTATCAGTTGAATTTTCATCTCAACAAAAAATTTCTGATGCAATGCCATGTGACGTCAGCAAGGCCGGATAAGCTGAGAAGGAGTAGGGAGCTCAAGGTGGGTAAACAAGTAACTGTCACTGAGCCAGCCATGGGCAACGCAATAAGGAAGCTAGTGGGAGTAAGTAGGATCTGCTGATAAAATCTGCCGGTGACAAACACCGGAGAATTACTGATACAGAACTCAATGGAAAGAACTAATGGCAGGGAAGACTTCAACAATGGGGTGGGGGAGGTGTCAATCGTAGTACATACAGCAAAGCCAGAGCCCCAAAGCCTGCTGCGGATTTGATGGCTTACAAGGTGTTCCTTGGTGGAGAACAGCACATGACAATGGACTTGAGTTCTAGTCATCACACTGGCCACAAGCCACTACACAACAGGGCACCATCCATAGAGTTTGTCCGGTGAAATGACTCCATAAACAAATGTGCTCATTTAAATAAAAGCGCAAACACTGCTGTACTGTGCTGGCAAGACTCCTTCAGAAAGGCATGCACAATCTTTTTTTTGTTCTGTATCAAAGTAAAAATGGCAAAAGCAGGACAAAGATGTAGACATAATCCTATAGGAAGAGAACAGGACAGCTTGCTTAGTCTAGCAAAAAGAACCTTTTGCTGTGCTTACTCAATAGACAGGAGAACATACTGCATGGAAGAACTTCAGCTAAAGTTAGATGGGAGATGAAAATTGGGTGTCTTAACCATGACAGTTCTGAGGTAGCCTTTCAAAAAGAGCAACAGACACCAAACCTAGACAGTTTTAGAGAAGAAAACTGCAGTTTATATATGAAGTAATGGTACAATACAGAGGCCTGGCAGTCACCAAGAAGTCCTCTGCAGTCCTCTGTTGCACTGACATACGTAGTCAAAGAACCAGAGGCTGCACTACTTACAAGTGTGAGGGTTAAAAGGGTCCAGACACTCTGGGAGTGATGGTTAAACAAGTTAACCCATAGTTCACATCACTGTTGTGGGAGGAAAACTTCACATGTTCCTCTTCAAAGACAGCAAATGGCAGTGCTCTTCAGATGGATTTGCTGGAGCTAAGGAGCGTCTGAAGGCAACACACACACTAGGACACTGGAAGGCTCCAGTGGCTTCTCTGGGTCTGATCACCAGCCATGGATCTGCTGGCACTCAGCCCATGACAACAGGCAGGCTCACTTAGAGCCCAGGCAAACAGAAGAAACAATGGGCAGATGAGAATATCGGAACAAGTGAGAGAGTTTTTAGCACTGACCTTCCTGAAACAAATGAGAGAGCAAAGGGAAACCGGGCACATTTAACTCCTAGTCATGCACATGCTGCATGTCACAAACTCTTTCTCTGGCTTATGCTTAACTTCTCTGCACAGCTCTGTCACTTCATCTCCTCTTCAAAGCAGCAAAACCAGGCTGACTCTGAAACTTTGGTTGGGTTTTTTTTTTTTTTTTTAAATCTCCAGTGAGCACTTAAAGCACTACATGAAAGATGGAGAAGCAAACATACAAACAAAACAGCCCATCACATCTCTATTCCATTTATTATATATTTATTTGTGATGATGATGGATGACAGTTTTACACCTACTGTCCAGCAAATATCTTTGTCCAGGGATGTGCCTGTCAGCACTAGTAATGCAGTATATTCACTCACAGTGCAACAGTTGCTGAAAAGGGCTTCTCCAAGTAATTAAAGTTTCCTATCAACCAAGAGCCAGCTAGCAAAATAATGCCAGTGAGGGAGTACCATAAATTTAATACTCAGGATTAAACAAGTCACAGACATGATCATTTAAGGCACAGTATTTAGTCATACAGACAGCAGTATCTAGTGAAGCCTAAAAAGGAAAATTATCAGAGTTTTGCTTATTCAGGAAAAGCAGCAGCTAGGCTTACAAATAATTTGAGAATTTATTTAGCCAAGCTGTGATTTTTAAATTTTACAGTCCATCTAATATACAAGGAGATGTTTCAGTGGACAGAGCAAACAATTACATACCTCTGTAGATGAGAAAGTCCATAAAATGGATAAAGAGGCAATCAGATAGATAGATAGATAGAAGTCTGAAGCAGTACAAGGAAAAGGAATAACATCCCCACGTGTTATCCCTCTCCATATAAAACCATCTCTCCACATAAAAGGCTTTCTAACAATGTAACTTTCCATCACATTTAAGTACTGTGTCTACTCATTATCCTCTTAGATAAAAACCAGATGTAAAACAGGGAAAGCTGCTTTACTTAAACAGATCAGGAAAAAAAATTCAATAATAACTTCTTATTTGTTTTGAAAATCACCCTAACTTGTTTTCAAATACTAAGCGTCAAATATCTCAATTTAGCTATAGATTAATCTGAATCAGGCTAAAACAAGGAGCAACTGTTTCACTGGCTAAATTAAACTTCTGGTCATGCCTAATTAGACCATTACTTCAGGAGTATTTGCAGAATCAGACTGAACTAAATCATCCCAATTAAACTAGTCGGTTTTGCAGTTCAACGTCTTCATTGACTAGAACATGCAATATTTTATATGGAATCCAAAGCTGCAATGAGCCAAGAGATCATTTTAAATTCACTGTATTCTGCAACAACATCAATTTAAATAATGACTGCAGAGCCCCGGAGGAAGCTCATTCCACCTCATGCATCTTCCAGCACCAGCTCCCCAGCTGCCAGATGAGCAGCTTAGAGGCAGCTGCCATTTCTTTGCGCTGAAGCCAGAAGAGGACAGAATTTCACACCAGTTTTTGATGCTGGATATCTCAATCACCAAAAAAAAACCATTAATGGACAGACATTTGTCAGTACAAATGAAACAAATTTGTTGATACACAGGTCAGAAAAGGTTAGAAATACAAATTTATAAGGGTAAAATTTGCATGATTGCCCAAAAGCTGCGCAACGTTCAGACTACTCTAGGAGGCTGATTCATACAAATAAGGGAGAGGCAGAAGCACCCAGTCCACAGAGAAAATAGTCAAGAAACCAAAAAAGTTGAGAATCCAACAGCCTGAAGTTTCCATATATGAGGTACAGCTGCAAGCAGAAACTAAGATGACATACAGCAGTCAACAAAAAATATTCCATGGATGCTCTTAGGAAGAAGGAACAACAGGAACTTCCTGTGGGCAACAGGAAGAACCTGTTGCCCACAGGGCAACAAGCAGCTGGCGAGTAGTCTATAAGTGGAGAAGTAATAGCTCTAGGTATTAAGGGGAAAGTCCCCTCCTTCCCATGGGGCACACAGCCCTGTTCAAAGCCAAGTGCAGCCTGTAGCTAGCTACAATATCTGCAGCAGACACCTCCCAGCATCCACAGCCTTGCTTAAGCCCAGTGCATGGACCATAGCAGTTTTTCTGACTTCATTTGCTGTAAGTGTACCAACTAGGCAGAGATGGAATAAAATAATACAGCTGAGGAAAAGTGTGGGAAAACTTGGTTTAAACAAGCTTTATAATGAGGAGGACTGGAAGAGACAAGATAAACAATTTGTTCTCTGCTAACATGGTGCCTGGGCACATTACACACACCCCACAGAGCACCAAAGGGAGGAGATCACTCCAAGCATTCATGTTTTCCCCTTTGTACAAGGTTATACGCACTGAACAGACTCTTAACTCATACGCAGTGTTAGCAGTTCCTCCGACAACCGCGAGATGCTAAACTGAATCTCAGCGCCTCAGTGGGAGCAATGGGCTACATGAAGACAAGGCATGCACACACAGAAAGGGATGTTTCAGAAATAGGTGCTGGTTACAAGGGACAACATGTACAACCTGGAGCTCTCCTCTACCTCCTTCTGTGAAGAAAAAAAAGATAAGAAGGAGAGGAACAAAGGTTAATAGACCAGATTTTTGCCATGCGGTCTGTAAAATGATTTCAGAAAGCGGAGTAAACATTTTCCAGATGTTGATAAAACATTTGTGCAGTGCAAAGTTTTCGCATGTGCTTCCAGCTACATACACCAGTTAATCAATCTCCACCAATTAATCTCAAGTTAAAGTAATCAAATTTCATACACAACATGCATTAGAATATACGCTCTTGAGCATTACAGTTACTGTTTTTATTACCTCAAGAATTTCAAGTAATCTTAATGCCAAACTGGACCTGCTATTTACCACGCTGGAAAGAGAACCTACACTTATTACAGAGAACAGATTTGTGCTCCGTTTCCCCCAGACTGCATCCACTGCCTGCATCTCAAGCATTCCCCCTCCTTCCCTCCTCGCCCCCTGTACATTTTGCCTGTTACGAGGAAACTGGTAGCTCCCACGGAACACATTTTGCTTTTGCAAATACCATAATGCAGAGAGATATTTTCTAGTTTTATAAACCTAGGCAATTCTCCTCTGAGGGGGAAAAAAACCCAAACCTCCAAATCCAGGAGCCTCCTACACTAAATCTCATGTTTATGGATAGGCAATTTCAAGGCTAGTAAAGTTATTTGAGAGTCATACTCAAAACTTCCGGTACAGACGTGACATTTTCAAAGTCTTCCAATCAGGTAATTCTGTATCTGCATAGAAAAATCATTTTACTCATTTGCGTATGAAAGATGGAGGTGAAGGAATATCTTCATGGCAACAAGTGCCACTTAAATTGGTTTAAAAGCTAAAATAGTTTTCAAAGTTACTGTCTATATGGGTGTAATTACACACATGCAATCACTGACAGGAAAATAAAGAAGCTATTTTAACTCAATCACTAAGGAGAAGTCAAACTACTTTAGCAAATGAATTGCTGAATTGTAGCTAAAATAAAAACCCTACTTTCCACCTTAAGACCTGCCCACATGGATCCTGAGCAGGGAGGAAAGCCTCCAGACCAGACCACGCTGACAACCTCTCCTAGGTGAGCTAATGGAGGAGGAAAGGCAAGCGGCAGTGTGCAGATGCCTTCTGCCCAAAAGCCCTGCTGCCACAGTGCCGTGTTTTGACCATCATCTCCAGGTCAGAGGTTTGTGTAGAGAAGCGAGGGAACTTGAGGTCCATCCCAGACTTAGATGGGAACATGTGGGTTTCTTGGGCACAGCTGCTTCTGACCGTTCCTGCCTATACTGGTTTTCTATATTGTCGTCCTGCCTGTCCCTTCATATTACGAGAAACCTCACCTAGGCAGACCCAATCCCATTTCAAATCCCGTGATTCAGTCCTTTTTGCACATTCACCCCAGATCCTTCAAGGCCAAGGCCCATCTCTCCAAACTTGGTCTCTGGTGGCGTTCCAGTGTGTCCCAGGCAGATCCAGACTTCCCTTATCCTTGGGGTTTTATCTCTATTGTATCTGAACCAGATTCCTTCACGATGTGTTCCGTGAAGTCTCTGAGCGCAGAGGATGTGGATGGTCTGGACTCGAGTCCTCTCTCCAGTCTGCTGTGGCTCCCAGCCATGCTTTCCCAGCAGGGAAAGCCCTGCTCTAGCCCCCGGCTGGAAAACACTGAGGACAGATGGAGTCTCTGGCAGCACAACAGCTCAACTGTAGCAAGCTACCAGCAAGCATATGCAAATTACACATTTTTTTTTCAAAGGCTTATTCTCTTCACTCATTTCGGGTTGATTTTCCACAGATAAATCCTTGACACAGACTAGCACTGCCAAATTTCAAGTCCCGAGGGCAGTAGAGCTTCTCAAATATAGGTCAAACTTATTTTTACAGAAATGCAAAGCAATGAATCTTGCATTAGTCTCACTGGGGAGGTGGGGAGGGGAAGGATTATTTTGTCTTAAATTCCATACATATCCTTGATTTCTGAGCCCCTTTGGTTTAAAGCTGTTGGTGACGGTGGTAGTCCAAATAATAAAGTTTTGCACATTCCCGAGCAACTGCAGACAAAGATTTTGGTCATTACAGCAATTTGCTGTAATTTTTTACCTGCTGTAATTTTTGTCATTACAGCAGGTGTGCTCAAAGCATCATCAATGGTGACTAACTTGGTTAAATACCAAACACAGATTTCCCAGTTCCCAATTCTGAGCAGTTGGTTTGGACCTACACAAATCTGCCATCTCAAGGCTTCTTTTAAACATACACAAAGTCAAACTACCTTCAACCTCATTTACATTTTTAAAAATTTTTTCCCTCTCAAAATAAAACCTTAAAACACTGCTCAGATTTGCAGAGGATGTTTAAATTTTTATCTTTTAACTTCAAATTAAGCACAACAATTATTTACATGCGCCTACCAAGTTCTAAATTGTGCAGTAATTTACATCTGCATGCAACTATAAATAATTTAAACCTTTATGCCAGTGCATCATCTCTGATTCACCAAAACACACAGATTTACCAATGCTTTCAAAGTTATCATCCATTTCTTTTCTGCAAACTGCTGCCAAACACATTTAATAAAATACCTTGGACTAAACTTTCAAGCAGGTGTTAATATGGTGGTTCCAGCTCAGAACCAAAAAGCCAGCAGGCAGAACTGGTTTTCAATGGACCTGACTTAAAAGCCTATTAAGAATAAATTGTATTTTTAAAAGTAAGTCATAAACGCTTATTTGCAGATGGAGGTAAAAAAAAAAAAGCACCCTGACAATCTTTCATTAGATTCTGACTATGATGCTTTTTCCAAAGGAGCTTGGCTCAGATTTATTTTGAGTGCAGTGAGGAGCACATAAAACTGTTGGTTCACTTTCTCAGGAAATGCATGCCAAAACAACCCTATTCCGAACTGGATGAGTACATGATCAATTTGGCCCTGCCCTGCAGCCCTTGGCAGTACTGTCATCCCCTTCTCTCACTCTGGCTACTGCCAAGTGGTTCTTCACCCACTGCTTCTTTGGCAAGCACTGTTGCTTCATGTCCCTCTACCACTCCACTCCAGACAGACCTCCTCTTCCCTTCCCAGCTTCCCTGCCTCACACAGTTTGATTCCCAACATCTCATCCAGGGTTTCTTCCAAGTTCTCTCCCATTTCTCATCCCTTATGAAGTGTTTTCTACTGCCCTTGACTCCTTTAGACTCCTCCTGTCTGCATTCCTACATTTCCTACATCATGACTTCATTCCATACTTACTGTTGTAACTTGTACCATATAGCTATGACTAACACAAGTGTTACACATGCACTGACTCTGTGACATCACTAGTTCACGAGAACTGAACCAGGGATTCTCAGTAATGCCAGTCCATACTGGAGTCAGATCTCAGGCACTGAAGTCCAGCTGTTGTCATCCTCCTCCTCGTAACTGTTTTGGCTACTTCTTGCCTTGTGAACATGCCTATACTGCTCAAACTCTGCTGAGATGAGCAGCCTCTGCTCATGTTCAGAAATAGGTTATTGCAACACTTTTCTTGAATTGTGGCAAATGATAACCCAAACCCCTCTCTGTTCCCTCAGGTCCTGAAATGAAGACATCCATCCAGGGCTTGAGCACTACCCATAAAAAGCAAGGCCCCAAAACAAAAACTAAACATAGATTTCTGAATTTAAAAAGTAAAATCCATTTCGTCAGTACTATCTATACCTGGGTAATCTAAACACTCCTTTCAAAGAAAAACCCATGAATATCTGCACCAAGCCTGCTAACAAATCCTAGCGTTTCACTCACTGAAACCTATTGTTTGAATCAACTCTGCACTAAGGACCTCATACAAAAGAAAGTGAAGGGTGGATTACAAGCTTTATGATTTCTGTAATTGGGAAGGTCACTGGTACAGAAGTCAAATACAGACTGACAGCCTTTTTCTTCACCGTGAAAGCACTGTCAGTGGAGGGGACACTTGGAGCAAGATAACTCTTTAAACGGGAAAAAGAGCACTCTGATAATTCTCGCTACCTTTCCTGATTGCAAGGAGAAAAGTGAATGAAATATTTGATACAGGGAGGTTTACAATAAAGATGTGGTAATTTCAAGGTGTAGTTTCAATATCTGTCACTCTTGTCAAGAGTCAAGGCTCTTCCCATAACTGTGTAGTGCTTTGGGCAGAGATGACACTGAGAAAGCTTTCCCTCTTCCTGGAGAAGGACGGGGGCAGATGGACCAACAGAGGTTTGGTTTTACCAAATCTAGGCTTATTGAAACATGGTCCATGAAAACATGTTGGACTTTACCATTTCCCACAGTTTAGGAATATTTTGACCAGCACCACTCTGCTGCTGTATCACCCCACATCTGCTGTGGTCAAACAATCAACCTGAAGATTTCTCATCTCGTGGAGAAGCTATAGAAACAATACCAAAACACAGGTCTCAACTTATTTATTTTTATTTTTAGAGGTCTCCACTAGGATAACATCTAGCAGTGATTAAACACTGAGAACTCCCACTTTGTGATGCAGCCACTTGAAGTCTGGATCCACTCAACTCCCAAAACTGCAAAGCTGGGTACTTATAGCTCAAATGCACACTTTGTTATCACATGTCTTAACTATTATATTTAACAAGAAACCAAGTCACGAATTATGATGAANCTTGCTAACTTACATTTCAGTGTATTACACAGGAATTTTTAGGGATTTTTTTGGCCAGTGATGTTGTGCAGCATATGTGCTTGCATTTGTAACTATTTACACGCAACTACTAATAAACTGTTCACCCACAAAGTGAGATGTTGGCTACTGGCTGCACAAGTATCACATTTTGACATCTCCTTAAAAAGTTGAGGTGTTTTGTTTACCTGAATTTGTCTCCTCTGCAGAAATCCAGTTTCCTTCCTGCGCTAATTCTTTTAAGAGTCTCCTACGCATTTGTCTCTTTTCCCGCAGCACATTTTTGAAATTGTTGATGCATTTGTTCAGGTAGATTGTCTCTGCACACACCTTGTCAAGGCTCATGGGTCTGCACTCCTTTGCTTGTTCAGGCAGAGAGTTCACATCTCCTCCAAGCTCCTCAGGAGGTGAGTGCTGTCCAGAGGGGATTTCACAGTCAGACGATGGCATCAAACTGGAAACAGGAGGCTCATGTGGAACAGAGGAAAGACTGGAAGGAACGAATGGCACCTGAGCGGATGCTTCGCTGGTGACATTGGTGTTGGCCTGGCTCTCTGAGGACTGACTAGGAGGGGTTTCTGCAAAGTTGTCAGAGCTGCCACACATACCTGAGCTGGTCAGCATCAGTGTGTTGTCATCATCCATCTGTAAGCCACTATCATTTTCCAACAGCATTTCAGAATCACTTGTATCCAGTTTGTGAAAAACCACCTGCAGAGCAGACCTGAAGTGATTAATAGCTTTACCAAGCTTATTAGTGTAAAACTTCATGTCTACAAGATCAATGTTATCCCGGGAATGGTCAAGAAAATACTGGGAATTTTCCAGGACATCCCTAAAGACCTGATCAGTTGGATCTTGATCATTCAGGTCCATTTGGATCATATCTTTCAAGCTGTCACTACTATCAGCCATTTCGTCCGTTGTATGATCATAGCTAACAGTTGTCACCCCACTAGAAACATCTTCTCTTTGAATATCAGCTTTCTCCACACTGGTAAATTTGCATGGGGTATCACAGTCTGTTTCAATTTCTTCTGCAGTTATTCCCTCATCTTTTTCTACAAGGGCAGAACAATTCTCTGTGACACTTTCATTTTCAAGCCTCTGCTCACTACTATTGGATGAAACAGATGTCTGGTTCGCATGGCCCAGAGAGTCAGATGAGCAGCAGTACTTTCCATCACTTGTTTTGACCAAATTGGTCACCAGTGGACTTTGAGGAGACTCATGAAGTGCCTGGTGAACGTCACTGTCACCTGAAGGCTGCTCACTGCAGCTCACTGTTTGTGCTTCCTTCCCAGTTTCAGGTATCAGGTTGCTTTTCTTAGTCAAGGTTGACTTCTGTGCAGAATCAAATCTCTCCCCTACACACTGTGCTTTCCTACCCGTGCTTTTACACTTAATCTGGCACGAGTCTGTTCTAAGGTGCCCACCTGCATCAGTTCTCTGAGTTGCATCGGGAGGATTCACTGAGTTACGATGATTTTTCTTGAAGCCAGACTGCGAATAGACTGAATCTGGTTTGCGTCCCCTCTGGCCATTCTGCCACTTTTGCTCTTCACTGGTAGCAACCCGGACCCCTGAGCTTTGCAGAAGGATAGACTTCTGTAAAATAAAGTCTCTCTGTTCACAACTCACAAGCTTCACAACTGCTGGTCTTGGTGTTAATGGCTTGCCTGTACCGATATCTGATCTGTAAGCGTCTTTTATATATTTACTGCACTGGATACCATTGAAACAGTGGTATTCAGACAAGAAGCTGCAGATAAGCTCTACTGTGTTTTCACCATCTTTTTCTGGGATGCCATAGAAATATAATATTGGTTCATCTTTGTGTACCTCCCTATTTGGCTCTCGAGCATGTGTGCCCTGGCTTTTGCCAGCGGAACCACCTTGCAGGCCTTCTATTTCACTCAAGACTGTATCCACACAGCTGGAGACTTCATCCACAGAGCCTTTTATCAAGTTGAGGTGCTGCCGGAGCTCTGCAATCTCTGTCTGGATGCGACTTATTCCCTGGAGCTCTTTAACAATGTAATCGACCACATCAGCTGAACGATCTCTTGACTGACGACTATGACTCTTGTATGCAGTGGGCTTTTCCTGGGTAAAGCACCCTTGTCTTTCAGCCACCTCCCTCCAGCTCATGGTAATGCTCAGGGAAGAAAGGTCTTGTCCCTCTGACACTCTGCCCATTTTTTCAGAGGAGGTCTGCATCGTACCGTCTGAAGAATTTCCTTGCAAATCCTTCTTGTTCTGTTGAACTGAGCATGGAATTTTTACATAGCCATCCCAGTTCAGCTCCACCTCACCAACACACACTTCACTCACACCCTTGGAGTCCTGTCCATCATCCTGATGAAAGTCCCCTCCAGCAGTGGAAAACTCAGTGCTTGCAGAGCTCCTCTTTATTCCACAAACAAACATGTCCGTTTCAATCTCCACTGGGGAGAGCTGGCAGTGATGAGCATGGTTTGGATTCTCATCTACCTGGCCTTGAAGAAGCCTCTTCATTTTGTCCCGTAGAAACAAATGGAATTTTTGTTTCCGGAATTGCTTCCTGCCCCACAGTTTTACAACAGGTTGTCTGTGCAGAAGCGTGATTTCATTTTCTTGCTTTTTCAATCTACTTCTAGCAAACATCATCAGCAGCTGCACCTGTGTTTCTCATAGTGCTACAAGCTGCACAAGCACACATCAACCACTTCCCAACGCACAACTCACATCCAGCTTTTATTTTGTCACGAAGCAGCTACCAAAAGAGGGGAAAAAACATTACAGTTTGGTTCAGAGAGAAATAGCCAGCGTAACTTAAGCAGCAGAATATAAAAGCCCCAGACTCCACAAAAAGCAGGCAGAAAGAGGATGTGCTATTTAAGTGTACAGACATTGTCTTGGTATTGGCAACCTCCCCAGGTCAGGTCCTACTTCACTGAAATCCATGTTTCTTGCTCTTCTTCTACCCAAGAAAGAAAGTTAAAAAAAAAANTCTTCTACCAGTTTTCATGTTACTCCAAGCCAAGCTCCTGGCAACTGTGCACTGTGAGATTTAATTACACCTCTGATTACAGAATTCTGACAAATATTATTAGGGATTCTGCTCCTGCACATATACTTTCAAGTCCAAAATCTTCATTCTTTCCCCTCTTGAAACCAAAGCAGAAATCAAATTTAACCTGGCACAGTGCCTGCTATCCCACAAGAATTACACAAATTTATGTAAAGCAGCAGGAAAACTGGGTGACAGATTTTAAGTATAAAACCTTTCTGCTATTTTAATACTTTTATCTTAATATTTTTGCTACCAAACATTAAAAAAACCACTCAAATCCTCAAAGCTTACAGGCTCCTCAGCTAACCTGCAGTTAAATATGCCACACTCAGCATATGTACAAACAGGCTGAGCTGACAGCATGAAGATTCTGCATGTCACTTCTACTCCAACCCTCAAGATTTTGCAGTAGATCACTTTCCTGATTTAAATCCCCTCTATGAAGAGCAAAATAAAAATAATAAAACTATGTTAACCACTTAAAACTTTCATGTGTCTTCACTACTGTTCCTACTAAGCAATATACAATGAGCTTTCTCCTCCAGAGAGTAAGGCAGAGACCCTTAGAGGTTCTCCTGGAGCCAAGGTGACACCAGTGTCTTTGACAATTCAATTTAAACTTGATCCTGAAGCACATATTCTCACATTCTTATATTCACAGTAATAGCTGTCTTTCAAATCTATGACTATCTAGTTCTAACAAAAAAAGAAATTAAAATTAATCTCCACGAGGCACAAACGTAGCCATCACACACAACTTCCAGCCTAATTTAAATTTTGTCAAGTGCACCCAGCTTTGCACAGGAAGGTTCATGTTGAAAGTAACAGAAACAGGGTTTTTAAACTCGGGTTTGGTTTAGATGTTCTAAGGCTAATTTTGTGCAGGTCATATCAAGATGATTTGGCTGCTCCATTCACACCTTCTGTGAGGTTTGGTAACCTCGGCTCTCCTCACACGGTCTTTGCAACCCTTAAGTCTTCTGCAGGGAGGGTCACTGGAGGGTCTCCAGTGTTCACCCACTGGAGAACACTGGACCAAGCACTGAGCCCAAGTATTTCATGGTCTGACACCACACAGGGGATTGGAAACTGCTATAGGTCTGTTTGCACTGGATTGAGGCCTGGATCTTAGGCCCAACAGACTCACTTGGAGCATTTTCACTACCCATGGGCCAGCTCCAGACCTTTCAGAAGCTTGCTTTCACCTGGCCCCTCTTAGAGATGGCAAACAACAATTCCCATTTTCAAAGCATTAACCCAAAGTTTCTAATGCTGCAGTGATGCCCAGCTGCTGCAGTGCAGAAGTCCTCCCCAACACAACTTCTAGCTCCACCTGACAGATGTGTACACCACTGCCAGCACTGTTCTCTTGGTGAACTTTTCATCCTGGTGAGTACTTTATTTTCATTTTTGTTGTTTGACTTTGGGGGCAGGGGGGAGAGTGAGGTTTGATCCAGAGAAAGCAGCATTTGGCAATGCTGATTTCTGTAATCAGAGATAATTAATATTCCGTAACACAGGCTGCACTTGTGCTTCAGGTGTAAGTCCCGTCATCCAGCATTTCAGCTGAACTTCCATAGCAAAGGCAATACCTGCCTCTGTATATAGTAAACAAACTCCCTCGTAGAGTGACTGTCAGATAAGAAAACACCTCACAGAAATTTCAGACCATTGGTCCATAAAGATCAGGTTTTCTTTTTAATGTTTTTCTTATCTAACTAATCCCTCATGGAACAGGTTTGGCCTACAAAATATTTGTTTGGGTTCTTTTCATCCACCACTTACACAGTTTACCTTTCACTTGAGTGACTAACTGTTGTTCAGCACCAGAAAAAAAAAAGCTTTTTTATCAATATTAAGCAGTGAACACTTGGAGAGCAAGCACTTGAATTCAATGGCAGCCAGAAGAAAAGCTCTACACTCATGGCTCCCTACACATGTTGCTTGAGGGTAGTAGCACACAGAGATGTTAATTTCTAATACTTTCCAGCAGATTGAACCCCTAGTGCTAGGAGGAAAGCCTACACATGCTTGTGCAAGGATTCCCTCAGAAAGGTCCATGTTTGTCATGCTTCCTTCCGTACACAGCTTGCAAGGCACCAGAGGGGCTTAATGATCATTTCAGTTTAAAAAAAGAAATCAATTCAAGCCAGAGTTTTCTCTCATTTCCTTTGTCTGCTGCATCTACTCAAAAGCAGCAGTTAGATACACAGAATGCTTGTTCCTGCTGAACACTTACTTGCAGGACTGCAGCCATCCCTTAGCAGGCATCACACTGCTAACACTACAATGCTATACAGTGTCCGTGGGGGATGTGTGTGTATCCATATGTACACGTAGATATACCTATTTTGTTAGAGATTTTCCAAAAGACATATTTGATTTGCCAGCAGTAACTTTCCAGCTTGCCCCAAGAGGGACAGAAACTGTCTCCTCCCAGGCTGGGACAAGGCCAAAACAGAACAGAAGGACAGGGACACTGGCCCAGAAGGAAGCCCCTCTACCTACAGTGTGTGGAAGTGAACTGAGACCTCCATTTCCACTGAAATGTCAGGTGGGCTGGCCCAACAGCGCCTCTGCTCCTCCTAACAGGGCCCTTCACCTCTCCTCCTCACCCAGGGCTGTGTCTGTGGTCCTGTTCCCATCCACTGCTCCAGACAAGGTGCTCTACAGTCACTTGTTCCCTGTAAAGATCCCTTATTCCACTCATATTGCCTGTGCTAGAGTCATGATGCTTTGTAGGACAGATGGGCAATGAGACAATGAAAGTTAAAAGGATCGGGCGGGAAAAGGACACCACATCTAATTGGGATGCAAATTCTCACAGAACTCTTTTTTTTTTTCTCTTCTAGAATCACTCCAGGAGTCACATTAACAAGAAATCAAGTTGAAGAAAAAAAGAGTATTTGCCTTCTGGTATCCTGCTAGCCCCCACTGACTACACAAGCTTCGTCCTGACTGCCTTTCTAACAGGTATGTCTCCTCAGGAGAATTCCTACTCAGTTTAGCACAACTCTCTCTGGGTGTGCAAACTGAAGAGCAGCATGCACAGGTACCACCATCTCCCCATCCCCAACTTCCCAAAAGGAAGCCAGGTTCAAAGGAGAAAGACATCTCTGGCATCATCTGTGAATGTTTGGGTCATGTTTCGATTACTATGTGGACAAAACTGACATATTAAGATTTTACACAGGTGAATCACCAGACTCTGTGCACAGCTTATTACTTTGTCACTGTTCACATTCCTGAAATATCCTCATGAATAGCAGTTATGTTTGGTCCTGGCATATAGATTTGCAAAGACAATAGGAGTGCAAACATGGCATTCCAGCATCAATGTGTGAAAAACAAGAATGTGAGAAATTCCACTAAGGAATAAACTGCAGTTACGAGCTCTCTGCCCATCAGCTGAGGGGGTCAGATGTACTTTACAGCACTCTGGCGAAGGTCAGGCTCCCACCAGATTGAGGTGGGCTGGCTGCAACCCCATCCATGCAGCATTGTCACTTCTGTGAGCCACTGGACAAACGTGGTTGAAAACAAAGGCAGATTTGCAATGCCTCTAGTCCTGCCCCATGCAGCAGTGAGCTGGCTGCAGTCAACTGGAAGAATAAGGGGTGAGAACACAACCCCTGTGTCCTTTAAACCTCTGCTAAAATGAGGTTGGTTGATCTTTTCACCAGCTGTCTGGTTTTCATCTGCACCACCGTGTTCAGTGGTGCTGGTACCTCAGGGTAGATACGATGTTCAGAGTCACCAGAAAAGAGGAATAAAAACCCAAATTAACTATGATCAGAAAACATTTCACATCAGCCTCTCTCATTATCAAGACTTGCCACTGACTGAAGTCTTTTAGATTGTATCTACAGTATCTTCCATGCCTTCCACACAAAGTGGAATTGCATTACCTGTACTAGCAGTTATACTAGGAAAAGCAATAGAGTAACTGACAAACTGTCTTGCTACTTTATAAAGAACCATTTAAAAACAAGGAACACCAATAACCAAACCACAGGACATTCTGGGGCAGGAGGGTGGGGGGGGAAGGGTTTGGCATTAACAGGAGAAAGAAATCGTGGCTAAGGCTGCCATAGCAACATCGCCCCAGCACTCTGCATGCTGAAACATCGACTCTTCCTGGGAATATTATAGCATTCTTAAGCATATTAATTGCTGAAGGAATCCTAACAACAGGGCTTGACAGAGATACAAATGGTTGCTGCCAGCTTTACTGATGTATGACTTTTGGAGGTGAACAAGCAATTTTCTAATTAACGTGATTAGATTTAATTTTGGGTTGGATCATACCTAAACATGGCATTATTGCTTGCTCCTGAAAATGTGTCTCATTACAAACCTTCTTGCGATCATTACAAAAACCTTAGCTTTTGAGTCCTGCCATAAATAATTACAACAATAAGGGACTGAGCTGAGTGATCCTGGGTGAAGAGCAGCAGAATTGGGGTACAAAACATTCTCCTGAAAAATCCTGTTCACCTCAGGACATTTCTTCTAAAAGCAAGGTGTGGGAGAGTCACTTCACAGCAGCTTAAAGAGGAAGAACTTCTGTGATATTGAAAGGGCAGTAGTTACAAAAGGATGAATATTATTTTTTAAAAACCCAGTGTGAACAAAGAAACTATTGAAGTTTCTTTCTAAAGAACACTCCCTTTCAAGGTCCCCTCTTAGCCAAGCCTCAACTTAGGTTCTTGCTTGGGAATCGCTGCATGAACTGCAATTCTGCATCCCAGCCCCAGCTGTAGAACTTCCTGAAATTTTTTAGCACCTTCAGTGACATTTTCCAGGCTTCATACATACCTATAGATTTGTTTTAATAAAGCAGAGCAAAAATTTGGTATCAGAACTCTTCAATGTTGACATATTTTAGGAAAAAAAAAAAGCAGACTTTAAACCTTTCCAGGGCAGCCTGGAAAGATGTGACAAAAGTAAAGGTTTGGCCAGTCAGTCACATCTATGAAACACTGCATATTGTCTGACTTGATTCCCTCATCACATTTATTTCTTACTTTTACACAAGGACATTCAACTGGGGCAAAACTAACCAGATCTGAATAATATTTTGCTGTACCAGCAAGTTATCAGTGTATCTACCAAGTGAAGTAACAGTTAAAAACATGAAGAATGAGGATAAAACACTCACTAAAGTTCTAAAAGTGCATTCATAGATGTAAAAAACTGTTGTGATACAGCTTGAAATTAAGCTAATGTAATTAACGAGTATCACTGTGTAGTAGAGCGAGCAAATTGCACACCCCTTCTTAACTCTTCAAAACCCCATACAAACATAGGGGACAGCAGAGAAGTTGCTCAGCGCCTCTCAGCTTTCAGCATTAGGGGACTAATGTCAGTCATCCACCCAGCATCACTTCTGTGAGCACAGACGGAGATGGATTGAGATGTTCAGGCCTTCAAATCCAGCTGTCATGGGAGCTCCCAGAGAGCCCCTCAGCAGCAGGGAGCCCTGCCATTCTTCCCAGATATGCTTATTCCCTCTGCAGCCACTGTTTGGTTTCTTTTTTATCACAGCTTCTTCTGTAAGCTAAAAGCAGCAGTGGCTGGCACAGCAATGCGCCGGCTGCAGTAAGAAATGAGGTCTGTCATTACAGGGTGGCCAAGAAAAGGCGACATCCAGAGACAGAAACAGGGGTTGTCCCCAAGTGTGGGGGGAAGCACAGGCTGGAAGCTGCTGACCGTGGAAGCGCAAGGCTCATGACCAGCCGGCAGCAAGCAAAGTCTGAGCCACCTACCTAGTTTTGAGACCAGTCGGTGCTGAGGAAAAGGCAAAAAAGATAATTGACTGCTAAAAAAAGAAAAATCACAGGTGCTTCTGTCGTTCTTATGTAAAGTTATTTCACTCCTCGGCAACAAATACAAAACCTGAACAGCAGCTATCAGCCTTTTAAGAGCAAACTGAGAAGCAATTCCATTCAGCAGCCCCCTTATTTCCAGAGCATGGGGATTTTCTACCCAGACAAATCAAGCAGAAAATGGTTTACCCAGGATAATCTAAAGCACTACCTGTTCCTTAAAACACAGATTTTCCCAAATCAGAATTCTAAGGACCAGATATCATATTGAACAGATGGGCCATGAGCAAGAACAAACTTTTTTTTTTTAAAAAATAAAAAGCACACACAAAACAGAAGAAGAAAACTGCACTAGGAGCTGAAGCACAAGCACTGGAGCCAGCTGACAAGTTAGAGGGCCTTGGTATCAGGGCTGTAGAAATGTCAGCTCAGCTTTGGGGAAAGGTTTCTGATTATTCAGCTACCTCTAACCAAGAGCAGACTGACGGCACTGCCAGTACAAACCCAGTACTTCTGCTTTAAATAAGGTTTGTGTGCACCATGATGGAAGTGCTGAAAGATGCTAAGAGCTCTGCCTTGACTAACAGACCCAGAACATGTTGTACCTTTCCTCCACTTGTAATCCAATTTACAGCTGAAGCAATAGTGTGAACTCTCCGAGAACTGCATTTCTGAGCAGAACCACCAGGAAACACTCATCCCTATGAATTTTCTCAAAACTCTGGATACTCACTGGGGAAATCTGGAGCTGATTTTCCAGATAACAGTACCTGAGCTCAAAGGGATGCTCAGGTAAAGGAGGAACAGGCAGTACTCACTAACCCAAGGTGACAAATTAGGAGATTCAACTTCTGCTGTCCAGGCAGCACTAGCACGGCTGTGGTACAGACTGGTGCTACATGATCTCGCCGTTTCTGACCTCTCCTGCACTCCTTTAGAGCACACCCTCGGCAGCATTCAGCCAGGCTGGGTGAAGGTAATGTAGGCAGCTGATAGAATAATTAGGGTTTTCCAGCTCATGTTACTAAACTGCAGCACTCAGCAACTGAAATTCTCCTGGGCTAAAACTGCAGCTTTACTTCTGAAAGCTTTCTCCTTTTCATCTTTGAGGGCAGAAGACCTTAACACTCAGTATTAAGTCTTGATGTTTATCCCCAAAGGCTCACTCCATTAGCAAAAGAGAGTTGCCTGTATAAAAGGGTTGAAAACCGAAAAGATATCTGAAATCTGAAACGGTCACACCATCTGCTCTGATTCACGAGCTTGTACAGCATCCCCATCGCTCCTGCATGCCAGTCACTTCGTTTCATCAGCTCACAAGCTTTTCTCAGCACAGGAAATCAGGCCAATGACAAATACTCCGGGTTAAAAGCATGCCTATTTTAAGTGACATTTATGGAAGAATCAAACCAGTTGTTTAATTACTCTCACAGATTTGCTTTTCAAGTGATCAAATTGAAATTATCTCTAAATCCCTCTCTCTTTAGCTCCTCTTCACATTGTGATTTTTGTGTCAAATTCCAACTGAGACACAAACCCTCCTAACAGAAAAGTATTAGAAGTAAACAGATACACCTCAATTATACCAGCAATGAGACATCTACAATTAGTGGCTAACAGGTGAACACAAAAACTGAGAAACAGAGCATACAAATGAACACACTGAGAGTAAATAGTTTTTACAAAGCACGTGTTTAAATCCAGACAGCTTCCAACGGATCTACTGTATTGCTAAAGTAAACACACATGTGCATACACAGAGCCCACTCTAAAATTTAAGAGCATTTCTCCTTGAGTGCTGCCCACTTGCAGTTTATACCCAGCCACTTAATTTGTTCCAATCATTCACTTACCTTGCTGCTTCAAAAGAAAATGAAAGGTTAAAATGTAAAGAAAAGGTATAGAATTAACAGAAAACTACAGAATATAATAGCTTGTACTCATAGAAAAGTCCTGAGGGGTTCCTAATCCTATTAAAGGTTCACCAGATAATGAATTTTCACTACGGAGATTATCAAGGTATTGTTGGTGTCCCATCTCAGGTATCAGGGAAAGCAATGTTAAAGGCACCGAGAGTATCCCGTTCCCGTTCCACAGCAGCACTAGGATGAGAAATCACACAAAGTTGAAGGCATGTTTTGAAGGGGAAGAAACCCTGCAAACAGCTACTAAAAAAAATCCAAAAACCAAAGAAAACAGCAGAAGCCAATGAAAGGAAAAGCCAGAAATGCAGAAATCCTGTCAGCTTCCAGGAGCATCCCTCAACAGAAATTCTTTAGTTCACTGCCACAGTGCATCTTTTCCCCTTCTCAGGCAGTACCAAGTACAGTTAAAACTTCATCCTTCTCTTCAGTTGTGACTCAACAGAAAATATTGTACTTCAGAGGCAGAGAGAAAGCCGTGCAGCTACTGCTACTTTACTCCTCCTCGTCAGCTGCTTACTGCCTAGCCCCTCACACACGCAGCCTCCCCGCTTCGCTCGCGCACCAACGCTCCTCGCCTCAAAATGATTCTCCACTTTATTATCCATTCAGAAGGAAATACGAACCGATGGAGCCAATCTGACTAAAGACAAAACGCACTCCTTCGGCATCACGAGAGCAGGCAGCGCAGCGCAGCGAGACGATCTGTGCTGGAAAAGCACTCTGCCTGATTCACAGCATCCTGTAGGACCGAGGAGCAGGGGGACTGGGGAGAAAAGCCTGGGACTCAACATAATTACCCAGCTCCAAGAAGATTCTTCGCACAACTGAGATGCAGAGGTTTATTTTTATACCTCCTGTTCACCCCCCCAGACTAACCCACAAGATTCAGCGATGCCCCTGCTAAAACGAATAGTATCCAGTTTCCAAGGCAGACTAGTACCAGTTCTGCTTTGAGTGTGGGGGATTGAACACCCGTTGATCTCGCTTTTCCCAAAAATAAAAGTCACATTGTTACATAAAAGAATGACTGCACAAGTGCTGTGCACAGATTCAGATCCACTCACGCTGTGCTGACACCTTCCACCTTGGGAGTGCGCAGCAGCAGGCACTCATCCTCCAAGAAATGCCTGAATTAAAGGCACTGTTTATTTGCCCCAAAAGCTGCCCCAGGGGCATCCAGTGCACTGCTGCTAAGAAAATCTTCCTGGCTGGTGTGTCCATGTTCTCATCCTCCTTTTCACAAATGCTCCCTTCATCCTGTCCCCCTTCTTCACACACCCAGCACAAGCGCCCACCTCCTTCCTAAATGCCGCTTCTCTGCCTTTAGCACCAAAACTGCTGTATAGGAGCCGTGCACATTTCCTGGGGTTGCTCAGGGACAACTCACTGCATCTTTCAAAACAAAGTCTTCACATGTGGGGTGGGATTTTAGAGAGGCCTATATGACTTAGCCATGGAAATGCCACTATCCTACCATCTGCTCAAATAACTCCTACCTCCTTGTGAGCCAGCCTTGCTGTGAATGATACTCCCTCTCCAATCTCTTACCTACACCAATATCAACTTTTATTCACCACTTCTTCCACAAGCATCACCGTGCTCCCAGCCCTGCCCTTGCTGCATGGGATATTCTCCTGACACCTTCCACCCTCTTATCCCACAGCTCCATCCCAGCACCTTGCTGAAGCATCAGCCAGGCTGGTGTCCCCATCAGCTCATCTGTTTGATGGACAAGTTTTGCATACAGTTAGACTAATGTCATGGTTCACAATGCTTTTTTTTCTGCTAAACGTGTCCCCCCAGCTCTTTCCATGTGCAGCCACAGCACTGTGCTTGGCAGCCAGGCACAGAAAGCAGGCCACCAACCTTCTTTCAGAACAGCTGTACATTCGGTGTTCCTCCATGCTCACTCATATCCTCCATCCTGCAGAAAACCCTCCCTCTTTTTTGCTCTTTCCCTTGATGTAGGGGCAAGGGACCAGAGGTCAGAAGTGCTTTTAAGAGCCTGACCCTGAGTTTCTCATTATATGTTTGCACCCCAGCAGGGGAACAGGGCTCCTACCCATATGGGGGCACTGAATTCCACTGCAATAGAAATGGTTGCTGCTGAACACACCATAATAGCACTGGAGGTCAGAGCTCACCCTCTGTATCAAATTCACCCACATAAGGTGAAGCCTGCGCAACTGAGGATTAAAAAACCCCAACAAACAATCCAGGATCTGCGTGGCACTTCAAAGCTCTGCATATGAGTAAGACAGAAAAGATCTTCCCGGGGGTCTCTTTCACAGCAATAGTTTAAAAAATAGAAATTGAACATCTATCAGACAACACTTTCTTATTCACATGAACTCTCTGTAGCACCTGAAGCATCCATCAGACAGTCTCCCAAGGCTGCCTTACTTCTACCACAGATCCTACTACAAGTGGAGGCAAAGTCAACTTGGCACGGCTGCCTCTGTCCTACACATCTCTTCCTTCCTGGTCTTTGCATACCCCTGCAGCCATGACCACCACATGTTAACAGATCCAAGTAAAAAAAAAATGCAGTGGAGCCAATCACAACCCTCCAGCCACAGCTCTTGAGACCCAAAAAGTCTGTGCAGATTTCTGCCACAGACAATCCAAGTACTCCCATGGCTACCTTATAAGAACAGGAGCAGGGAAAACATGGGAAAAGCGAGCAAGTCTCATTAGACAAAGAGACAGGAGACATTACTAATGGAGGTCATGAGCAGTGATGTGCTGGAAAATGTCACAGCTCTCACCTCAGCTCACAAGGAGCTGGAGAGGAAAATATGGCTACAAAAAGACAAAAACACAAGTGCCCTCAAAAGCCAGAAAGAATGCACCTTTCCAGCATGTAAAGCCCTTACCTAAGGCACAGGAGATTGAGACAGAATCTGTTTCTCAGGGGTGTTGTGTTTACCAAAATAATGGAGATAACTCAGAATTGGGAAAAATAGGCATGACTTGCATTTCAAAAAACCCTGTGAGAAAGAGTGTGCTTTACCTTAAGGCTCAGAGCACTGAGTTATTTGCCTTCTACTAGAGAAATAAACTTCCATTTAAAAATTTAAATACTTCTTACTGTGATTTTTTAATTCACCAACAGATTTTAATTTTAGGTTGAGCCAGCAGGGAATTATTAAAACTGATAAAGCCAAGCTCAGCTATATAGGCCAAATGCTTTGATGTCTGCGAGGTATACGTTACCCTTTCTTCTTTTCTAATCCTCATTATCTATTTCATTCCAACTTCCTGTAAAGTACTGAGTTACTGATAAAAATTGTAAAATCAAGCAATTCCTTCATGAGCATGAGTGGATTAACCAAAGGAAAATGAGCACGCTTGGAGCACAGGTTCTGCTCCTCCCTCGCGGACACTGACACCTCTTCTCCCTGCAGGAAGACAAGCAAGAACACTTCCAGTGTCCTTGCTCTTGGGGAAGTACAAAATTAGGTGGCTAAGTAAATTAGAGAATAAGAATGTTACACAGAGAGATGAAACAAAGGGACAAAAGGGAAAAAAGTCAAGAGTGAAGAGGGAAAAGTCAGAGGAGAAAGTTTTTTCTGGAACAGTGGGGTAAATTCTGTCCAACTCACACTCTAGTTTAACTCATCTCACAAATGGCCTCAGATGTCTCTGGCCCAAGAGCTCTTTCACTGGAAGAAAAGTAAGAACCATCTGTCCCAAATGAAACTGCTGCTGCAACTCCCTAGAAATCTAGGGAGTTGCAGCAGAGCAGGGAACTCTATCTCAGAAAGATAGAGTTCAGTGCTGAAAGAAACCTCAGAAGTTCAAATACACAGCATAAAGTTTATCGATTGATTCAGCTGTAAAAACATGCCATGTATTATCTTCCTCAAAGCCAGAAGAAGATCAAATCAATCAGCAGTCTAAAGACAAAGTGTTAATGAAAAAGCAGTGACCTCCTGCTGTTTGAAAGCTTTCCTCAATGAACGCCATGCTTGGAGGAGCTGTGCATCACCACAACCTAAGCAGTGCTGCTGAGACAGAAGCCTGGAAGAGAGGAGTTTGTATATTCTGAGGCATTTAAAACTACCCTGTCAATGCCATTTCTGTCATTGCAGTAGCTCCAGAAAACAGTTACGAAACGTATACTGAAGATGTTGCTTGCAGATGAAAGAACAGGTTTCTTTAAGAAAGGTGTTGCTCAAAGCACTGATTCTTCTTTGCTCCCCTTAGGAAAGGGTATGGCAAGGTGTAAGTGCAACCTGCAAGACTGGAAGTAGGCAGATCAAAGGCCTGTGTGCCTCCTACAGCACCTTGGAAACTGATAATGGCCAGACATTGGCCTTGAAGCAGTTGAAGAAAAAGAAGGAAACAATCTTTCCCAAAAGTTCTCCTTCCAGAAAAACTAGTGTTTTTTCCACCCACAAAAGCTGAATTATTTAATTTATAGAAAGACAACAAGAATAGTACTGACCTTGAAAAAAACCCACACATTGAAAAGAAAAAAAAAAACTGCTAAAAATTGGAGGTATTAGGGCTGTTTCCCTTCCAATGACAGGCAATATAAGTCCATTTGTTGTGAATAGGTAAGACCAAACCAGTGGCTGATGCTTACACTCCTTGTGTTAACAGTATTTGACTGTAAGATCATCTGCTGAAACACAAGACACAAATATTTCTAAACTAACAATAGGAAAGACTTTCATATAGCCTGGGGATAAAGGATATTTCCAAGGCCAAGAATATAATAAGACTGAAAGAGTAATTTATTTTTTTAATAAGGTTAATGAAAAAAGGAGTTATCATAGCATTAATGTTTTTGCAGAGCTATGAATCTTTGCACATCACAGCTTAGGCCAGTCTTTATGAAGCATGGATTGATCAGAGACCTTAGAATTGCCTGCAGTTAGTCCTCCCATCTCCTTCCCTCTGAGGCTGCTGCAGCCCCACCAGCCAAAAACTCCTCCTGGGGATAGAATAGATCTAGTCTTACATGGGAATCCTGAAGGAAATGTTGGTCATAAAGTTAGAAAAGTTCAATCAAAATCATTCTCTATGTGATTTGTTTATAGTCATCAGTGTCACACCAGCAAAGCCCTTCCCGAGAGACAAGATGTGAGGCAGCGCTTGAAGTGCACAGGCTACACCTGCTTCCCCTGCTTTGCACTCCTGACTTTGTGACATAAAACCAAATACTATCAGCTCTGCAAGCCAGTGCTTCACAGAAGAGGCTACTTTATTACTCACCCAGTAAGCTCCAGCCACTCTTGGGCACAAAGATGCCTTACCTCCCAGTCACCACACTCCCTTCAGAAGCCCCTGCTGAGACAGTGCCAACATCACTTGTCACAGCCCCCACCGGCTTTCAGAATCAGATTTTAAAAGCAAAGCTGTCTCAGGTGACAAGCTCTAGGGTTCCCTCCTTTCAGGTGCTCTTGAAAACAAGTGTACCCAGAACTCCTGTCTTGGGTTTGGGCTGCCCACACGAAAGCAAGGAAAGCCTTTCACTATCTGAAATGTTATTCCTCATTTTAATAAAAAAATCAAAGATGGATTTTCTAGCCAATCTACGCTGCCCTCTGCAACTCACCTCAAAAAACATTACCATCTGGGTGCCCTCATTCCAGAAGCAGCTGCTGTACTGGGCTCTCAGCTAGAGGCAGCTTGAACACCTTAGGTCAACAGGCAGTGAGAAAGCATTTACAGCAGAGAAAACTCTCCCTCTGCTGCTTCCTCCTTCAAATTACATCTCTCTTCCTACTAATGGCATCTGAAACATAAGGACTTGGTATTTCATGAAATTGGAAAATTACAATCAGTGTCTTAATTGCACATCTAATTAAATAATCAGCATCTCTGAAATGCAAAGGCATCTGAGCACAGATATATGCTGTGGGAGGAAAAACCTGAAATTACCTCTCAGACCTGTAATTGCTTTTTTGATCAAGAAACCTGGGAGGGAAAGTTGCAGATGCTGTGATACAAAGACCTTGCTCAGGTAGACATAACAGCCTGCAAACATGAAGTAGTTTGCAAGCACAAAGGAAGCAAACTATTCACATTTTCTAAATGCAGATAAAGAAATAACAGGCTTAACTTGCAGCAGTGGAAACCTAGGGTAGACATATGGAAAAGCTTTTAGTCACAAGTGAGCATGGATTGTGTAAGAAAGCTATAAAATCTCTATCCCTGAAGGTTTAAACAAAGGGTGGTCATGCATTTTTCTGGGACGTTTTTGAGGAAGACAGATGTCCTAGTTATTCCCTTCACATATTTCCAAGGCCTCAGTTTTATTGCTCCTTACAGGTATGATTCCAGAATTCATCTCATTAAGAAACTACGTGGTAACACACAGACCTGCTAACATGCGAGAAGGTGCATTACTGCCCATGGGTGGTCTGCAAGACAACCCAGGTGTCCCTAACACAAGGGCTTCATTCAAACACTGTAGTGTGCTTTCCTACCTGAGCTTGACAGTGAGAACAGGGAGGTGGTCTCTGACAAAGTGGCTTGGGCATTCTGCAGAAGGTGGGTCCAACACAATAGGATTTGGCTGCAGAAATTCAGCACCTTGATCCTATAAGGTAGGTGCTATATGAACTTAAAGATGTATGAACTTAAAGATGATTCTGTATGAACCCAGTATGAATTTAAAGGTGATTCCTTCTCCAGTTGGAGGTAAGACACTTTCTCAGCAAGTAGGGAGGATGTTCTTCTACTCAGAGAACACAAAAATACTTAATATTGTTTCCTTTATGTTATTCAAAGCATGACCACATGCACTACTTCTTGCATGGCAGCCAGGCCCCACCATTACAAGCAGTTACATCCCTATTACATGCAGTGGGGGCTGAGGAGTGTCCTTTGGACTCATCACTATATTACTCAAGTAATTAAAGTATTAGTTGGTGTTTCCATAGCATCTGTATGAAGCGAAAAGGTTCCCATCACAGATGAAGAAAGAGGGCAGGGTCAGGTCTAGGTCTTCTCTGCTGTTTGGTCAAACATTTCAAGATAACAAGACTTTGAATTTTCAGAGAACTTATCTAACACCATGGAGTCTGGCTTCCAGCTACTTCACTTACTGCTCTGATGGGTCGTTTCCAGAGTCTTAAACCACAGACTAGTTTGGGTTGGAAGGGACTGCAGAGATCATCTAGTCCCAGCCTCCCTGCCATGGGCAAGGACACCCTCCATGAGACCAGGATGCCCAAAGCCCCATCCAACATGGCCTTGAACACTGCCAGGGAGGGGGCAGCCACAGCCACAGAATTTCTTACTTATATCTAATTTAACTTTCCCCTCTTTCAGTTTAAATCTCTTACCCCTTGTCTTGTCCCTCCATGCCTTTGTGATCATTCCTTCTCCAACTTTCCTGTAGCTCTGTAAGTACCAGAAGGCTGCAACAAGGTCTCCCCAGGGCCTTCTCTCTTCTCCAGGCTGAACAAGCCAAACTTGTCTCAGCCTGTCTTTATACTAGAGGTGCTCCACTGCACTTTTGTAGCCCTCCTCAAGACTTGCTCCAACAGTTCCATGTGCCTCTTGTACATGGTACCCTAAAGCTGGATGCAGTACTCCAGCAGTACTTTGGTGTCTCACAAGAATGGGTATAGGGGAAGAATCATCTCCCTTGACCTGCTGGTCATGCTGCTTTCAATGTAGCCCAGGATAAAGTTGGATTTCTGGGCTGTGGGTGCATATTGCCAGCCCATGTTGAGTTTCTCATCCGTGAACACAGTCAAATCCTTCTCCTCAGGGCTGCCCTCAATCCATTCTAAGCCCTGCCCAGTTGTGCAACACCTTGCACTTGGCCTTGATGAATTTCATCAGTTCTCACAGGGCCACCTCTAAAGCCTACCAGGATCCCTCTGGATGGCATCCCTTACCTCCAGCATGTCAACTGCTCCACACAGCTTGATGTCACCAGCAAACTTGCTGAGGGTGCACCCAATCCCACTGACTGCATCACTGGCAAATTTGTTAAAGAGCCCTGGTCCCAACACCAACCCCTGACATACACCACTCATCACTGATCTCAGCTTGGACACTGAGGCCATTGGCCATAACTCTGAGTGTGACTATCCAGCCAACTTCTTATCCACTGAATGGTCCAACCATTGAAGCCATGTTTCTCTACCTTAGAGATCAGGATGCCATGCAAGTCAGTGTCAAATGCTTGACAC
The DNA here is from genome assembly GCA_013399135.1 of Heliornis fulica. Lineage (NCBI taxonomy): Eukaryota > Metazoa > Chordata > Aves > Gruiformes > Heliornithidae > Heliornis > Heliornis fulica. The sequence continues at coordinate 136,808 of VXBZ01008545.1, forward strand.
TGCTTGGACAATGCTTGGACAAAAGTCCAGTGTAACCACAAATCAGTTAACAGAGCTGAGGAAGAAGCATTTGATAAACCCTTTGGCTTTTCTAACATCACATAACAAAGGGGCAGAGAAGTGCGAGCTAGAAACGCCCATCTACCTCTGCTGACAGACTGCAGCCTCTACACCAGCACTTTCTTCCTCATTTGCCACATTTACCAACCTTCAAAAAGCAGGGAAATAATCTTTTTTACTACCCTACCTTTGTCTTTATGACTCCCAGCTTAAAAAATATGCTTCTCTGTAGGTAGGAATTATTTCATATATTTATATCCCCCGCAGAAGGCAGCAGCTGATTAATGAACCAAAACACCCCATAAATACTTGTTATGAACGACACACATGCCTCTGTCAGTCTCTGAGGACACTGTTACTGCAGGCACTGAACAAGAAAAAAGGGGCACTGGCGCGTTGTAACTCTGACAAAGCCAACTCCAGCAATCACACCCATATTAATGAGCCCAGACACAGCTCTCAAGCCTCCAGTAAAGGCAACTGACAAGCTCAACAAAATGGGCATGAATGGGTCTAGAAACCCAGTCATTCTGCCCACCTGACTGGAAGGGGCAGGGGAGGAAGCTTAATGCAAAAAATGAATATTGCTGGGTTTAGAAAGGCTCTGCAAGGAGGTGAAAATTGCACTACAGACCAAGCTCTGATTACAGAGATGACCTAAGCCAAGTGATTGAGAGACCAATTAGCCCCTTTGGCAAGTCTGTTAACAGGAAACACAAGCATAGTTTGACCAAAACACACCCAAATACTGAGCAGGGATGGCAGGGGGATGGGTCATTTCATTAGCTGCTGCCTCTGCTCTGTGCTCCCAGGTCACAGAAGCCACTCCAGCTTCACCAAAACTGATGTGAAGGCAGGATGAAAAGGATGATTCTAGCAGCGACACACAGTTGTATATTAACTAGCTATTACTACTGAGAGCTAAAAATAGAGCGACTTAATTAGGATGAGTAACATGTATCTATGTCACACAAATATGAAGGAGAGTTGTACTTGCTTTAAATTAAGTTCCTTAAATTAGGCATAACAAAATTCAGAGTGAATATACCAGCCAATCTATAGATATTTGTGTAGACAAAACCGCATCCTTCAAGCACCCGTTATAGGAGGTATCACAAAAGCACCTTAGTGTATTTCAGTCTGCTGCACTAACATTCACTGAATAAAAATAGAAAAGTTTAAATAATTTGCAATAAAATTCAATACTCTCAGTTTCTCAACAAGTTTATCAACAGTATGCGTTATCTTAAAATACAAGGTGAATATTGTCTCGTTAACAAAATTGGAAATACGGTTAAAATAAGCTGATCTTTCACAAAAAGAAATCTTTGAATTTCATATATTCTTGTAAGTAACAACTTTAAAGTATTGATAAAAGGGAGAGTGGGGTGGTAAATAAGTGAATCAGTTTACACTTAAATATAAATTCCTTTCTAGCTGGGTAGCTCCATATTATCTCCTTTTTAGTAGACATCACTAATTTTGTTTCAATGTTCTCTGTTGCTTTCCAAACTCTCCTAGAAAAATAATTCTCCAGTGTTAGCTTTTAAAAACTTCTAATTAATATAGGTTCAATTGAAATTTACTGTGTAAATAAGCAACTAAAATCTCATGGGGAATTTTAAATATCTCATTTAGGAACAAACCTGTTTACAAACTATAGCATATTCTCTGTAACTGTTACCACTTGAACATTTATCAGAAAATAAAACTGTATCTATGACAGGTTCATTACCAGGTATGAGTCACTAATAACTACTGTTCCTCAAGAAAACCCTCACACAGTCTAGCATCCTTAACATCTACTTCGCAACTACATGGAAAAGCCACCACCCGAGAGGGGCTGCAGTACGATTTCCACAATATTACTTCAGTGACAGAATCTGAGTAGCAAATACTGATCCCACGCACCTCTGGCTGTGGTCTGAAACCCACGGGGTCCTGCAAAGCGGCACAGCTTGGCAGCGAAGGCAGGCAGGTGGGCAGTGTGAACATGAGAGGCCACCCTAGAAAGAATAGCTACGGAGGCTGTGGTTCCATGGACGTTTCTCACAGCCTACTTAAGAGGCTTCCTGGATGATGGAAGTCCCATTCTTTGCTCCCACAGGCGACTGTCATATAATAGCTTTCATAAACAGACCCATTTTTAGATTAATTAGAAACAGAAAGGGCAAAGAAACCCATTTGGAAGCTGTTCACTAGCAATCAGAAAAAATCACTTCCAGATTTCTAGCCTGGGTTTGTTCATAGCCAGCTTAGACCCTTCTGTTCTTGCGCTAGCATTAACCTTTAGCTTAAATAGTTGCAAACTTGCCAATATTTACTCCCCTGCTCTGTTAGTACACGGTAGCAACATCCGTTCTCAGCTTCCAGTCTGCTAAGCTGAGCCATACTTGTTTGGTCTCATCTCTCACATCCTTAGCAGCTCTCTTCCCAGGACTGCCCCAACGTCACCTCTCCCACTCCTGTAACCCATTCTATGATTTTTGCAACAGTCCCCATCTTCTCCAAACCACCTGATGGTTTCCTACATGTCAGGTAAGAAATATTACAGACATGTAGTTGGATAAGACCTGGACCCCACCTGGGCTGTCACAGTGCAGCACAGGGTCTAAGGCAGCATTCAGTTGGTGTTTTCCCATTTGCCGGGTAGTAACGGTTTGTAACCTCACCCGCTAGCAAGGGCAGACTAAATGAGACCATAATCAGCCAGAACAGCCCTGTCTTCTGTCTGACTGATCCAACTCATGAGCTGGCTCCAACAGCATTCTCCCTGTCATCAACAGGTTGCTCCCATAGGCGAGAGGGTAGCACAGCTGCTCAGGTGGTACCACACCTCCCTGCACACCTGGAAGCCACACTGTACAGCAAGAGACTTGCTGCCTGTGGCATCCCAGTACATCAGCACTAGGACTTACCACAGCATGTCCAGCATCTGGTACCAACACATTGGAGCAACACATGAAAATCACAAGTTACATTTGGGATTTCACCCCAGCTTCATGCCTAAATTATCTTTAGTTTTATAGCACACACAGGATGAAGCTCTCAGTGCACACAGGAAATTCTCCCTGCAGAACAGATATCTGATACCTTGATGTTACCAAGCACCTTTCCGCAGAGGGCACATGTTACAAGCACAGCTCTCAGACTGCCAGGAAAGGCTGCAGGCATTTCCATATGGATTCAAAAGCCAAGGAGACTAAGAATTGTTCGCATCTTTACCACATATGGTTTAAAATTAAACCAATGGGGAACCAGCAAAAGCGCTTTTGAAAGTGCCCAGGAGTAACCATCACAGCAATGGAAATGCACACACAGCTTGAGCCAAATTAGTTTCATGTGATCAGTCCTCTGCAATGTCACAAAATCACTCAGGCTCCAAATACAAGTATACAATAGAAAACTTGTTGGTGGCTTTTATATAGCTTAAAAGTCCTATTTGGAGCCCAGGAACGATTCTGGATGCAAAGAAACCTCTTTTATCACTTGGCAAGGACTTTGTTTTAATGGGCGATGTTCATTTGCTGTACAACAAAACTTTCAAGTGGCTTGAGTTTAATAAGTCATTGACATTAAGATGTGCAGAAAATAAAAATGTCACTCTGTACTACATACTACCCAGCACCAGCTAGAACTGGAGTCCTGTTGTCTTCAGGTCTTACCTTAAACATTATTAACAGCATTTTGATTTCCAATAGGCACTTTTACAGTGGGAGGGTGGGAAAAAGAAAAAGCAATCATTTTACTTAAATCCAGATGCCCAGTGCTAGAAGATCCCAACTACCAACACCCTTAAACAACTTCAAAAATTAGCTCAGAAGCATACAAGGCAACACTGCCCTACATCTAAACAAGTTGTGTAACCACGCAGCTTGGAAAACAAGAAACAAACGGAAGGAGAACCACACTGAAGAAGAAAATCATCATGTACCAAACCTCTTTTTCTGACCTGTCACCTTTATCTATGAAGTTATTACATTATTCATTGCTTTTGCTCACATTGTATAAATAGTTAACGCTTCATGCTCTCAGACTGTGCTAACCAGTTCATCTTTTCTCCAAGTCTTGTGCTTTGTAAGCCAAAGCCCACTGGTATCTCTCTGGTGCGGCATTTCTTGTACAGATTGCTTCAGTAATACACAACACTGGGAAATATCCCCTCCTCCCACACAGAGCCTTAAAAATAAGAGTGTGAAGTCTGGCTCTCCCAACAGCCAATGCTATTTTTAAGGCCTGCGTATGTGGCAGGTAGGAGTCCCCCCACCCACCTTTCCCAATGCACCCCTATTCTGAGCAGGATGAACTGACTTACACCAATGCTAGATGAAACTCTCTGGGGTGAAAGAAAGAAAATAAAAAGCCAAACACTTGCTTGACAAAATGTCTGAAGTCTTGGTACAAATGCAAGCTGGGCAGTACCAGGCATGGGTACAGAGCTTACTGTAGTTCACCCCAGTTCAGGTGCTCTTTGCACATGGATAGTTCTTTCATCCTGCAACCTGCACTTCTGGGAATAGCAAACAGAAACTGCCATGACCAGATTGCCTAAGAGAAATGATGCCAGAGACAAAAAAAGGCATCAGTTTGGCATATGTAGTTTAATTGAGAACCTAGGAGATGTACAAGACAGCAGGTCACCTACCCACACTGCCAGCCCACTGCTGCCACCCACATCTTGCTCTCTGATGAGCACAGGAACAAGTCTCGTGGAAGGTAAGGTGAATAAGACATCCTTTTCTTCAGGAAACAGTAAATTTGAGTGAAAAATCTGTTTTACAGGACCATGATAAATTTGAACAGGAATATTTCTCCAGTCTAAGGTGACTGTACAGGGAAGAGTCATTCCCTAAAAAAGTGTTATAGCTTAGCAGTTAACCCACTTTTCTAAAACGTGGGAAATGTAGGTTGAATTCTCAGTATTGCCCAGTTTAGATCAGGAACTGCAGTCCTGTGATGCCCTTAGACAAGTTCTATCTTAAAGTGCTGGTTCTTCTGCAGAGAGGTCTCCAGTCTTTCCTATCTCAAGTCAGTGTCAAAAAATTGAAAGCAGGAAGTCTAACCCCTATCCACCCAAAATAACCACTACACTTTGCAAAACCAGTAGTCACTTGCTAGCCAGCCTTAATCCAGAGGTCAAAAATTCACACATTAAGTATATCAAGTAATTAAAAAAAATAAAACAAAAAACCCCAACACATATAATGTCAGAGGATTCACGTGCACCCCAGTATTGTCATTAAGACCTTACAAGTCACAGAATGGAAGCGTGCAGTTCAGCCAAACTGGATTACTTGAACTTAAGGTACAGTGTGTCACAAAGTAAGAGGTACACCTGACCATGGAATATCCCAGATGTTACACAAACACTTTCCCTTCCTTCTTAAGGAAATCAATGGAATAAACCTTGGAAGAAAAATAAAATTCACTTGGATGCCCACTGAAATGCTTCTATTTTGACTTAAAGAGGTACTGAGTTTACAGTACAGAACTGAAAAAGCAAAGCTGTAATCCTGAATACTGACATAGATCAGGAAAAGAGGTAAAATGCCAGGATTCTTTGCCTTCTTATGAAAGCTATCCCTGGTCTTGCAAGCCCACAGGAGACTTGTGGTGAAAAAGTAAAACAAGCAACCCATACTGCCAAATCCTGTTATGACTAATAAAGCTTCCCAACTGACTGATTTTCTTTTCTCTGTTGTCACTGAAGGGGGCAGATGTCCTGTGTGCTGGCCATCAACACCAGAACTGGTTTTTGGGACAGGTGAACAGAAGTTGGGTTTGAGTACACAAGTATGTTCAGAGAGGCTTGCAGAAACTCCTGATAGATATTGATCAGGTTCCTAGCTGCTCAGGTCGTTATGAAAAGCATTGCTGACCAGCATGTTGCTCCACAAAGGAGCATTTTGCTTAATTTTACTGTAAGTACTCTGAAAAGGGCATGCCTACTGATTTTTCCCAGTGGAGGTAAGCTTATAAAAAAACTGCTCAAAAAAAAAAATCACAAGAGCAGCTAATGAAAGCACAACACTATTTTCTAGTGGGTACACACAAATAATTACTGCTTTGCTGTAACACAACTGTTACTTTATTGCAAAGTAGGTTAAAATGGTAGTAGGTTTCATAGAATCTCAGTAAGGATAAATAAACATGCATTTTATTCCAGGCAGATGTGAATACAGAGGTATCTTTATAAGGCATGTAGGAGATGAAAGAAGCTTTTCTTCCAAGTACAGTGCGTCAGCTGTACTTGCCTCACTGAGAGGCAACCAGAAGAGACAACAGAGCCAGGCTGTTCAAGCACTAGGATACCACCCCACGCTACAAGATGCCTTAGGAAGCCATGAAGGGATTTGGGCAGCCCGAGTCTGCAAACTCAGATACAACACAGGGAAGTAAGGTGAGAGATAGTAGATGATCTCCACTATTTTTGCATATGAATGTTTTCTAAATAGTTATTGCTGTGCAGTCCCTAAGGGAGCTGAGAGCTGCACATGCATTTTACTGGTCAGGTATGCAGAAAGACCGCCGTGGAGAGCAGCGCCACCTGAAAACATCCAGACTGTACTACAGCTGGCAGTGACCCTCTGATTACGCCTTACACAGACCTGATCTCCTCCCTGATGTAGGAACCGCTGTTTCATGTGCACAAGGGTGCTCTGCAGATCCCCACCAACCCTGAAGGCTGGCACATTCGATCAGCAGTGCTGGTATTTTGATGGAGGTTGAAAGATAACCTTCATAAGCACAACAGGTAGAAAAGAAGGAAGGCATTTAACTGTGGATGTAGTGTTTCTGCGTGATGAGAAGTTTCTAGTAACTCTGAAGTCACAGTGCTTCAGTCGGCTTCTTTGCCACTGTGTGGGAGGCTTTGAAAATGCAGAGCTTACTCATCTTCACGGGACTGATAAAGAGACACCTAGGCAACAAAGCTTCAGGGAAATAAAACACCGAAAGTAAACTATTGCATGGTCTGCACAGTTCATGAGAGGTGGAAAGGGGCAGTTTCTAATCTTTTGTGACCAGCTCAAAGCAGGCATGTCCTCCACTAGCCATCCAGAACATGGTCAGAGGGCCTGCATTCACAGCTGGGGAGTGGGAGCAGGCACATAGCTTACAACCAAACCAGCAACCAGAGCTGGCACCAGTTAGCACCTTGCTGGTCTTCTAGTAGTAGAAGTCCAGAAATTACTTTTCAGAGCACTGACAGTTTTCTCTCTCAAAACAAAAATATGGCTTCCCGCTACAAAATCACCAATACAACACCCTCTCTGGGCCAGGTCTTTTAAAAGTGAAACCCTGATGGTAGGAAGGCCCTGCAGAGGGATCTGGACAGGCTGGATTGTTGGGCTGGGGCCAACAATATGACATTCAACAAGGCCAAATGCCGGGTCCTGCACTTTGGTCGCAACAACCCCAGGCAACGTTACAGGCTTGGGCAGGAGTGGCTGGAGCGCAGCCTGGCGGAGAGGGACCTGGGGGTGTTGGTTGACAGCCGCCTAAACATGAGCCAGCAGTGTGCCCAGGTGGCCAAGAGGGCCAATGGCATCCTGGCTTGTATCAGGAACGGTGTGGCCAGCAGGACCAGGGAGGTGATAATCCCCCTGTATTCTGCACTGGTGAGGCCTCACCTCGAGTACTGTGTTCAGTTTTGGGCCCCTCACTTCAAGAAGGATGTTGAGGTTCTGGAGCCCGTCCAGAGAAGGGCAACGAGGATGGTGAAGGGTCTGGAGAACAGGCCCTACGAGGAGCGGCTGAGGGAGCTGGGGTTGTTTAGTTTGGAAAAGAGGAGACTGAGGGGAGACCTTATTGCTCTCTACAACTACCTGAAAGGAGGTTGCAGTGAGGTGGGGGTTGGTCTCTTCTCCACAGTAACAGGCGACAGAACTCGAGGTAATGGCCTCAAGTTGCGCCAGGGAAAATTTAGGTTAGATATTAGGAAGAACTTCTTTACTGAGAGAGTCATCAAGCACTGGAACAGTCTACCCAGGGAGGTGGTTGAGTCCCCATCTCTTGAGGTGTTTAAAAGACGGGTAGATGCAGTGCTTGAGGACATGGTCTAAGGGTAGACTTGGTGGTGGTAGGTTAATGGTTGGACCGGATGATCTTAGGGGTCATTTCCAGACTTAAAAATTCTATGATTCTATGGTTAGGAAATATTGGCTTGATCAGAAGTGCTGTCTGGGAAACTATGAGACATGGGGAAAAAAAAAAAAGGCTGAGGCTGAGGATTTGATTTGGTAACTGTAAGAGTAGCAGAGGACAGTCATTTAGTCCCTTGCTCCAGGTGCTTATGATTTTCCAGAAAAACAATGTCATTAAGTACATCTGCCATCTCAGTATGCGATGTAGTTACACAGCAGTCAAAAAGAACAGACGATTGACATTTAGCAGGGAAAGACAAAGATTAAAATCAATATAATTGGTATAAAATGGCATCCAGAAGAAGAAAAACCAAAGAGGAAACAGTGCTCCGGTGACTTTGGTTTTGAAATGAAAACATCTGACCTGTTTTATCTCCTGACACAAAAGAAAGACTTCCCATTCCCCCAATAAACAAATTCAGTGTAAGTGGACAAAATCCCAGGCGCCATATTCTCTGGTAATATATTAAAAGTATTTGAAAGAATTAGTAAGAGAGGCAATTTGATGTTTTGGCTGAATTTTTACTCTTTCCCAGTCTGACAATCCTTTTGTGTTCTACAAACCTCAGATTCCAATTTGTGTAACTTTAAAAGTCACACAGCCATGCCCCTAGCTAAAGGCTACTTCAGTTAAGTAAGGCCGCACACTGAAGATGCACTAGCTGTGTGTCTGCTCTCCTTCTTGAAAAGAAGCTCTCACAGAGGGACTGCAGCAGACAAGATATCAATTAATCCCTCTTTGTAGACAAAGTTCTAAGTGCAAAGGTGAGAATTATTGAGTCATTCCTCTCAGGACTGAAAACCCTAGTTTGATTCTGGCATAATTAAGTTTCCTCTTCACAAATACAGAAAGAGAACAAGGAAAACAGCAGAAGTGAATAAAAAAAATGTGCATGTTACCACAAAGCTTTTTCAACAAGCATAGTTACAAATTTCTGTGCCATTTTATAACTGTCAAGTCTTAATTAAAATACTACATTTCTCTGACTCATGGTGCTGTAGGATGCATGTACATTATTCACATGAATATTAATCTCTTCCCAGGTAGGAGGCTGAATTGCTCAAGGGGTTTATAATCACATCGCATATGGAAACTTATTGAGTGTCCTTTTTTTTTAACAAAAAATTTCACTCTCAAATTTCAGACAGATCATTAACAATTAAGAGTCATAAGAAGCATTTCAGTAGTCCATATGTGAAGAATCCAGCAGTTTGTATCCATGAGCCATAGCTACATGGGTATTAATGAAATGATACTGCACTTTGAGGAAGAAGAACATGAAAAAAAGAGATGGAAGCATCACTTTGAACATTAAGGACGTAAGCAGTTGCTCTAAGCACTGCAACAAAAGAGTAGGATAGTCCACTTGAAAGCTTCCAGGTAATGACTGAAGATGGGAAGATGTTAATAGGGTGATGAGAGAAATGAGACATCACCTTCCCTAACTACCCACAGAATCACCTGGTCCTTTCATCACAGGGACCTTTAAAATCCTGATACTTGTCTGGATAGTCTGTATTCATATCACTGACTTCCAAACAGGCTCTAGGAACAAGCTGATGACGCACAAGATGCAGAAAGCAACTAGCGTAGATGCTCTGCTAGCAAAAGTACCAAGAGAAATGAGAATGCAAATGTATCTGAGAAAATCATGACAGTCTTCCTGATACCTTAAAAGGAAAGGAATTAGACAACCTAGAAAAATACTGTATAATTCAAGAACTCAAACTAATAAAAACTCAGAAAATCAGGAGCTAGAGCTCATGAGAGACAGGTTTAAAAGACCATGAAATTCAGGAAGCCGTTAGCAGTTAATAAAAGGCATTAAGAGACAAAAACCTACAAGCTTTCCCAGTAGAAGAGGAAGGAAATACAATGCACAACGGGTCTCCCTCATCGGAGGGCTTGAACCCTATTCTTGAGGAAGTTTTTAAAGGTAAGAATGATTCCACAGGAAAGAGATCAAAAGGCTGATGCACAAAATTGAATACCTAGCAGTGAACACACAATATGACCAAAAAAACCCCATGGCTGCTACTCGGAGGAAGACAAAGCTATCATCAGGTGGCATTAAGGCTGCTGGAACATTTGATGCCTTAATTGCTTAGGGTCTTCGCTGACAGGGACAACTGCAGTCAGGCAGCTGACAGAATCAATCCTGGCTTTTTGTTAAAAAGGGGAAAAGTTCAGCAAGTTAGAAAAATGGGCTGCAGTAAAGAAAAAACAAATTTGAAAGCAAAAGGTAAGGTAGTTATTTCTAAGTCAGCCATCCCTGATAAATCTTGATCCTCGGGTATTAGGTTGCAACACTGACAATCGCAAAGCGCTAAGAACCTGAAAAACAGGCAAGGCACTTGCAGATTTGAAAATGGCAAAGCAAGCATTTATGCTTGAAAAATAGGAAGAGGAGGACTGGGATAATAATGAAAGTGTTAACT
>VXBZ01008545.1:147456-164849 GCA_013399135.1 Heliornis fulica
CGCACCTGGGAACTGAAGACTGGAACAAATAATCAAATCATCTGCAAATATTGTAACATTAAAAGGAGACAAGTAACAGGAAACATGGCTTCATCAAGAGTTGAACTGGGTAAAATGCATTTAACTTCTTTCTGTGAGAAGATAAACCTGTCTTAGGGGTAAGAGAAAAACAGTAAGAGTTTTGTATCTTGAAGTATGAATGAAACTGTAAAAAAAATAAAATAATGCAAACAACACTGGAAAATGTTATGCTCCAGGTAGCCAATCTGAAGAGAGTATTGAGCAGGGTCCCTCAGGCAGCTCTGGTAGCACAGAGCCTGGCAGACTGGGTACTACACAACTTTTTCACACACCACTTGAAGGATTTGTAGGCATAACAGATTAGGAAGAGACAGACAGCAATGTGCTTAAGGAGTGAAAAAAACACAACTCTGTAAGAACAAGTGCAAAGCCATATTCAACTGTAATCCAACACAAATTAGGCTAGGGGGAAAAAAAGCACTTCAGAAGGAACCTCAGCTCTGGAAAGCATAAGAAGCTAACTATGCATCAGTGTTAGCCTTCGATAAAAAGGCACCATCACAGCAGGATACCTGATATCCTGGGATATCAGGATCACAGCATGGAGAACAAAGTCTTCGTTGCTCTGTAGTGCAGATGAGCAGGCTCTCAGCTGGGTTTCTACATTCAGTTTTGGACACTGTACTTTAGGAAAAGCAAGAGAGGAGAAAAAAAAAAGAAAACAAACCAAATCCAGGCTGATTCAAGAGTTCCTAAAACAAAACAGCACAATAAAGTCTAAAAGAAAAGGGTCATTTAGTGAGCATAAGAAGAGCGAGTTAGACTTCATCCTCTCTTTGCAACAACCCTTCACTATTCCAGAGAGGAAAGGAATCAGTTCTGTTCCTTTACTCCCTGTCCTAATCTTGAGAAATGGATTTATATGGCACAAGAGAGATCTAGAGCTGACGTTAGGAGAAGCTTTTAGACAGTGAAGACAGCTAAGCCCTGGAGCAGGCTGCTGGAAAGCTCCATCTCTTAAGTTATTGAAGGGAATTTTGGATCAATAGTTGTTAGGAGTGGTCAAAGCAAATCATGACATGTTGCTATTACAACTAAACCAGTGTTACTCTAACAGCAGTCTCCAAGCATGTCTTCCTTCCAGTTCAGCAGAAACACACAAAGATTGATGCTGAACCACCTCATGAACCTTGTCCTCTCTCAGAACAAAAACAAGCAAAAAACCACCCCCAAAACAAACAAAATAATTAGAGCACACTGTGCAGAGAGATGCATTGCATCCCTTGTCCTTTCTGGTACGTTTGTGCATTTTTTTCCATAAGGCACAGAATAAGAATTTTCTTGCTTGCATGCTCTATAAAATCCACAGCAGAAGTTTGTCTTCTTCTTAGATACTAACAGTGCTCTTCAATTTCACTTTCCATGTCATACTGACAGCTTTGACCCAAATCCCTTCTGCTCAGAAGTGAAGCAGCACAGTAGTTGTTAGAAAGGAAAGAATTTACAATCCAGAGAAGCCAAAGGAAAAGCAATTTCTGCTGTTGCATTTCAGATTGCCTCTTCAGATGCCAAAAAACCCCAAATAAACAAACAAACATATAATAAAAACCCCAAAACCCCAACTGTTTTCCTAAAACTTTTCAAGAAATCCAGAAGGGAAATTAAAGTCCCACTACTGATAGATACTGTAAAATAATTTATATTAAAACAAAACAAGGAAGCTACAAAAGAAAGTACTATTTCTAAATGCGTTTTGGGTCGTAGGCAATAGTTTGTCATCTATAGAATATGAACACCATATGTTATCTATCTGTGGGCATACAGACGGATGAAAGCATAAGACTTTTAATAAGAAAAAGCCCACAACAACTTTTTAGATCTTAATCACTGTTTTCTACAACAAGTGTTTATACTGTTGAAGAAAATGTCACGACCTTTTCCTTTTGACTTCCCAAATCAAGATTATTTATTTTTAAATCTTACTTTCATGGGATGGAAATACCAAGACTTATTATACACCCACTTGCAATTAGTATATATAAAAATATTTGATATAAAGTTTCCCAAGGAATATTTTCACACGACAAATAATACAGATAACTCCTACTATGCTAACAAGCTATCCTGAAGTTATCTTGAGAAAAAGTCTTCATTTCAAACAGTTTAGCCAAACCATTTAGTCACTGACATTATTTTCACTATTTACAAATTCAGAGCTGATTTCTTCTTGCTTCTGCACCTTTCCTGGCATTCATCTCTGGTTCCACACAATGACATTCAAAATCTCTTGTGGAATTAGATAGCTCTAAGGCAGTCACAACATACTGCAGTGCTATACAGCACATTTGGCAAAATTACTGTTTGCAAAACTTCAAATCTAAAAGATGTGTCTTACCAGGAAAAAGAAAGGAAACTTTTAGCCACAGATCTGAAACCCTGGTAACACAGAGAAGTGAAGCAATACTCCATCCTACCTCCTGAAGCTGCAGTCGAACTTTGCTAATGGCTCTAATCCAGTGGGCTCTTGCTGGAGGAAATGGTGGTGGTTCACTGTTACCGTGGTAGCTTAAAGGCAAGAAACAGAAAATCACTGTATGAAAAACATTTATCCGTTGCATTAAACATCCCACATTACACAGTGAAACCACAGCTGCAGCTCTGGAAGCTGAAGTAACCAAAAGGATCCAGTTAACACAGCCCTGCACAGGCTCTGGGAAGTGAGGGGCTAAAGCAGAGGTTTCCTTTATACATGGGAACCATCTTGAAGCTGATGAGTTGAAAAATAAAAGCTAGGATACAATCTAGCCCAAGGAGTCAGATGAAGTTGGTAAGACCATTTGGAAAGCAGTGCAAGATATCCAATCAATCCAATTCAACATGCTTATAACATAAATCTGCATGCACAAAGGGACAAATGGAAAATTTTCCATCCCAACACCTGTTGCAGGTTCCTTCTAACCACTGCCTCTTCCTACTCACTGCTACTGCTATAAATTCACAGCCCTTCTTCAGTGGAAACAATGGCAACAGGGCTCAGCTGGGTTTTTTTCCCCATTTATCACAAATTTCTTACTTTCCTACAGCTTTTCAAAAAACACAGCAATGCTCCATCTCAGAGCCTCACAGCCCAGTTTGTACTCCCTAACCTCAGAATGCACTGGCCCTTTGGTTGCGTTCTTTTTATAAATTACTGACATGTAAATGACTGAAACAAACACCCTCCTCTGTCTGCAAAACACCTCACACTGCTGACAGTATTAAAACATAGCTGAGAGCAACATGCATCACGTGTAACTCTAAGGATCAGCATTTAGAGCTCAGTCCCATCCATAGTCCATAGAGACAGGGAAGCACTGTCAGAGAGTGGAGAGAAAGTGAGCCAGTGATGCAGAAGTATCCAAGCTAGATGCCTAAATTAGCCTGAAATAGACTATGTGAATAACCTTCCCTGAGAACAAATATAGGCCAGCCATTCTGGGACAAGACTCCTGCTGCTCTGTAAGGGGAAGAGGAAAGTGACTCAGAGTTTAAAAACAGTTTAATACTTATTCTAGTCTTGTTTTCCTTTATTATATCTTTAGCGTAAGGAGTGCCTACACATGAACTGCTGTGGTTAATTCTCATATAAAAGCACATTGACAGCAGCTATACCCTCCGAAGGGTACAGACAGGCAGACATCCTCCCATGGAATCAACTGAACTGGATGAAACAATCCCTCACATTTATGTAAGTATATCCATCTCCATGCTGGGGCTTGCAATGACTTGATTACCTCAAGAAAAAGAGTCACTCACAAAGTTAAGCAGTGAAATTTGAATTTCCTGTAAAACCTGTACAAAATCCAGTGAGTTACTCACCCAAACTTAGCTGAAATACTTCTGAAGACTGTTTTCAATACTGCTGACAGCTTGGAAAGCCCAAGTGCAAGGACAAGAAAAGCTGCCACCATGAGTCAGAGCAAAATGCTTATTCATATTGTAATTCCACAACCTACAACTACGTAAACACTAATTCTAACTGTGGTAGCCTACTACACAAGAAAGCAACTAGCACAGCTCTAACCACGACTACATGTAGTTCTTGGTTGCTCACACATGAGCAATGGAAGCAGCTATCGTTGGGCCAGACTATATTCATCAACCCAGGAACAGAAAACACCACAAATGAGTTTCAAGGCACTAGCAGGCATTCCTCATTCCATACACAGCAAAAGGAATTTGAGCTTAGCCAATGTTTCATAAGAAACTGGTTTTGCACATAAAGATGTTTCACAGATCAGGAGCATCAAGTTAGCTGTTAAGAAAAGACTATAAGAACAATGTACATAACTTGCCCCAGGAAACAGCAGAAAGAGGAATCCTGTTTGAATTAGTTGAAAAGAACTCAGTAGTTTCACCTACCTCACTTGGGCTCCTGCATCAACATCCTTGGGCTTCTCAGGTTCCAGAAGTAACTTAGCTGCAGAATGGTCTGCACGTTTCTCCTCTGTCTCACAGACCTTCTCCTCCTCTCTTTTGCTGTAAGGCTCCTCTTGCTCCCTGAGCCGCGCCTGACCATCCTTCTGATGGCTGCCCAAACTGTGGTAGGAGTGATTTGACTCTCTTTCCTGATGTTCATCTTCTTGCTCAGAGGCATGGGCACTTTCATGGGAATGGTCCAGCTCACTTAGGTGAGAGCTTCCCTGGCTGACATTACAAGAGGAGCCATATCTACTACTGCCAGCAGGACTATGAGAGAATAAGAAAGTCCGTCAGAAAAAAAACAATGACCTTGAGAAATGCAAAGCAGTTTGAATCATATTTAACTGTTCCAGTTTCTGAACTAGAACTAGACTTCTGAACCTCAAAACTTTTGTAGGCAGTAGAAATATTTCATTCACAGCCCACCAGTATATAGACCATATATGCTAATGGTCTTTCTCACACCAACTAACTACTGCTTCATCTTACATCAGCTAGAAACTGCCAGTGAAGATATTCTAATAACCAGACGGGAATAAGAATGGAAACGTAGCAATTCAGAGTGGAAGTGTTTCACTGCAGTTAAAGTCTTTACCTTGACTCTTGTTAAGAAGTACAGTCAACTTAAGGTTAATTTTATTGTTGTGTGTGTGTGTATATACACACACATATATATTACACATAAATTTACGATAAAATACATTGCAGTCAATGTTAAGGTTGTCAAGATCATCAGCTTAAAGTCTTTTACAAAAGTAGAGCAATTGTTCAAAGGAAAAAGTCATGTCTCACTCCAAAAGAGCTTTTGCAAGAATTTAACTTAGATTAAAAAAACAATCCCACAGGGTATGATCCCTGTGATTCCAGACACCACTTCCAGGACTGAATTCCTAGAATCCTTACATAAAATATAGTGGCTGGAAATTTTTCATGTAGTCAGGAAAGCTATGGGCAAGAATTAATCAACACAAATATTTCTCTCACTTGCACACACAGGACAATTTGAAGCCAGGTAGGAAGTTTAGGGTGTGCAGTGTTGCAGCTGTACAACCAGAGACATGAGTTTCATTTACAGCACACGGAGATATAAGTTTAGCAAGTCTCTATTTTCATTTTTGAGGGCAACTGTAACTTAACACATGCACAGGGCTGAATACAGGCTCATGAAATACTAATGAAAACTTCCTTTAGTTGCTTTCCTAACTGCATGAAATAACCTTTGCACAGATTTTTAGGAAGAGCAAGCATTAGAATACCTTCACTGATATCTCTGTCAATGTTTTTAAATCTTTAAATAATGTGAATTAAATTTTTTAAATAATGTGAATAGTCTATAATACACCAACAGTAAGTTAAACTTCTCTTTGAAATTAAAAGCCTTTATCTTGCAAAATGCTCATTCCTTCCAATACATTCCACCTACTGTTACTTGTTCTTAGCAAGTACAACATAATAATCACTAAACAAGTAAGCAAAGTGAATTGTAAGCAGCAGAATTAACACACAAAGAATCTAACTTTTGAAGAGCTAATGCAATTAGCACTAAAAGCAGCTCATTCATTGGAACACAGTATAAGAACACGGGAAATCCAATTACACTTACAGAAAAAGGGAGGGAAAAGTGAGAAAACAGTTTAAGGGCTTGTACTTAACCAGTGACTGCAGTTTGCCACATCCCCTACGACACTATCAGTGATGCTGCAAAACACTGCAACAAGTAAGGGATGGGACTGAGCTACAAACATCAGACACCAAGGCAAATATCTACTGCTGCAGCATTGCATTATAAATGGTCAAAAACTTTAAACCATTTATTATGCCTCATTTGTAACTAGCCTTTTCTCATTCAGTTGTTCCACGCTACTCAGATCTGCAGCCTGCGTGCTAGGATGAAGCACTGCTCCATCAGGAACAGAATTGAGCTCAGTTTCCTTCATTTCAGGCTCATCTGGTGCATGTTCTTCTGCCCAATCTTCTTTCTGCTGTTCACCTGAAGTCACGTTCCCCAGATCTTCTGACTCTGTATCAATCTTCTCTCCTAGCTCTTTGTTGGTTGTACCATGAACAGTGCTTCCACCAGATGGTTCTTCAGAAAGTTCATTGTCTACCGTGTCAGGCTGCTTTGAAGACAAGTTTACTTCTATATTTGCATCAGTCAGTTGATCTGAGACTGCAGATTTTGAGTTTTCATCTGAACTGACTGTTCCTAACACCTTGTCATCTGGTTTTGACAAAGCCTGTGGTGGTACATGTGGTTCGCTTTTGGCAGAGGTCTCCTTGTTGTCTTTTTGCCAGGGAAAAGAGAAATCTAACTTTTTCTCTGGCTTATTCACCTTTTCTTCGCTACCTCCTTCAAACAGAGTTGAAGAAAGTTTCTTAAAGCTGAACATGAGGCCCTGATCTGCCCCTGATTTATTAATGGGAGGTGGCTGCTGAGAGAAGAATGACCCAAATGGCTTTCCACTCTCAGCAGATGACATGAAGCTGAATTTTGGCAAACTGGGAATGCTTGGTATTTCAAAGACTGGTTTACTACTGTTCGCATCTGGAGGAAGATTACTAGGTTTACCCTGCTTCTTCAAGTCACATTTGGAAGCAGTCCCTTCTGTATGCACCTCACCAATTGCTAAATGTTTCTCCTGTTCAGTAGTTTGCTGTTCTACCTCACTCGCCTTATCTTCATTCAGCTGGAGCAGTTGATCACTGGGCTTATCAGCTGGAGCTGTGGGCTCTGTACCATTACTACTGGTCATGTCCTGTTGATCAATACCAGCACTGACCTGATCCCCTGTAACAGCATTCTCTGATTCAAGTGTTGAACTCTCATCCCTCTGAGAAAGGTTTGCGTCTGCCCTGTCAGTTGGGGCTTCCATTTCTAATTCAAGCCCAATAGAAGAGCCAGTCTGAAGAATGTCAATAGCTTCCTTATCTGTAGAAGCAGCTTGTTGTTCTGTTACATGTGAAGACTCAACATCTGGTTGGAATGTATTTAGATCAGTTTGTTTAGAGACCTCATCCTGTATTGCGTCAACTGTGTTACTGAAATCAGACTGGGATGGCTTAGCATCTACCACCTCAGAGGGCTGTGCCTGATTATCCAACTGCTGAACCTCAAGGGCTTGATTTTCACTGGAGACTGCTGTTTCTGGAGTGACCTTCACAGGTTCCTCTTTAGAGGTTTCCAAGTTCGTGTTTCCCTCAAATTTCATAGGAGACTCTTTTGCAGAGCTCTCTTCTGCTGAAACAGGTAAAACATCCTCCTTCAGAGAACTCCTGACATCTGCCTTAGGCTCTCTGTCTGCAGCTGTATTTTCCATCTCTCTAGAGTCTTTTGCTGGAACAGGCCCGGTGACATCTTTCACAATACTGCTTTGAGGTTTAGGTGGGGATTTTGGGGGCATCTCTTTCGGAGATTCTTTTGGGCCTTTGAAGATGCCAAAGAGATCGTTTGTAAAAGCTGGTGCTGGGCTACTTGGGAGGGATGAGAAACCAAAGAAAGAGGAGCTTTTCTTCTGTGCGGGAGGAGGTGCAGAAGCTTGAAGTTGGGAAAAGAAACCAGATAATGTTTTAGGTGGTTTCATTTTTGTCATGAAACTTGAAAACATCTCAACTGAAGAATCCAGTACCGATTTATCACTCTCTGATTCCTTAGGTTTGTTTTGCAAATTAGATGCCCCGGGCATTTTAGCGGAGGAGTGCAGCTCTTGTGCCTGTTGTAACCTGTCACCAGGAGTTTGTTGGGGTAATTTATGTTCTGGCAACTCACGTTGTACACATACTTCTTCGGAGACCATTTCATTTTTTATATCACTCATAATATTTAAGTAATGACTCTGGGAATCCATTTTATCACCTAAGGCTGTGCTATAATCTTGCTGTTCAGAAGCATGTTCTTTTGAAGAATAAGGTTCCTTTTCATGAATAGGAAATGGAACACTGTCCGTTTTCCCCATGCTACCCATGGCATCTTCTTCTCCCCCTAAGGAAATAGTCTGTTGGCCCTGAGAACCTTCCTGCACACTGGGAGTCTGAAGGCAAGAACCAGACACATCTGCATCAGTTACTGCAGCATCATCGGTATGTGGAAGCTTCTTTAAGTCAGTCTCCTCAACTACTTCAGCAACACTTGCTACATTTTCCACTGCCAGCTTTTCTGATTTATTTTCTGGGATTGGGAGGTTATTAGACATTTGTTTGCCAGTCACTGCTGCAATAATATCATCCATTTCTCTTTTACTGTCTGCACTTTGTTGCCTTGCAGAACTGCTAATTTTGACAACAGAGTCAGTGGAGGTATTCTGCTTCACATGTGGCTTAGAGTTCACTGGTTTAGCTGGTTTTGTGTTATTCTCCTGTCCTGGCGCAGTTTGTGGCTTTTCATCCAAAAAGGACGTCAAATTGAAAAAGCTAAAGCTAGTACTTCTTTGAGGTGTGCTCTTCTCAGCAGCTGGATTGCTGGAGAAGAAGGAGGGCAGATGAAACAGCCCCTCTGTTTCTTGCTGCTTCCCACTAGCAGAAGCAGTAGCAGGTGCTGAGGGCTTTGGCTCGTCTGATCCAGAGAAGAAGGAGAATATGCTCCTACTGGCTGGCTGTGCTGGCTGTGATTTCGAGCCAGTGATATCAGAAAAGCTGAACGGCAAACTGAAACCCGACTCCTTCGGTGTTTGATCTGGCTTTGGTTTCCCCTGATTAACTGTGCCTCCTAAAAGATTTCCTTCTTGTTGCTTCAGTGTAACAGAGGGATGGCTGTCTTGCTGGACAGCTGACTGATTCAGTTGGCTTGTTTTGGGACCTACACCCACTGGCTTCTGTGAAGCATTTCTAGGAGGCACTGTTCTACTCTCATGAGACTCATCCTCTGCTTTTCTGCTCTGTTGTTCCTTTTGCACCCCAGGGCTACAAGAAACCTGCCTGTCTACACGCTCTGTTCCCAGGCCTTCCTTAGGGGTGGAGGACAGACATGGCATACTGGCACTCTGAAGACCTCCAGACTTTTCAGTTTGTTGTCTTGACTCAGCCACTGTTTTGCTATTGGTTTTTGGCAGAGTCATAGCACTTGAGCTTGGTTGAGAAGACACAGTCTCCACTTTAAAAAGATCTCCAAGGGATCCAAACAATGACGAGATGCTGGACGTTTCCTTCTGTTCTGGCTGGATCACCTTTTCTGGCTTATCTCTTTGACTTTTTTCCAAATCTGGTGATGGCTGTGTTGCTTTGCTTACTTGCGTTTTAAAGAAATCAAAAAATCCAGAACCTTGGGTTTTGTTGGCAGTTGAGCTTGCAGGAGAATCTTCCCCAAGACTGAACAATTTCAAAGCGCTTTTAAACAGTGTGTCCTCAGGCTCTGTGGCTGGGTGGCTCTCCTTTGGCTGTGGCTGACTAGGTTCATTAATACTTGCATGCCCTTCAAGATGCCTGGAAGCTGCTGTTGCTTTAACAGGTTTCTCATCTCGTATGGATCTGCCATCTGGAGCAGTTTGGCTCAGGTGAGAAGCAGATTTTGTTAATCCGAGTTTTTTAACACAAATGTTTTCATTCTGATTTAATTCTGGCTTTTCATTTCTAGAAGCTTCCAAATTAAGTTCTGATGAATTATTTCTTCTCAATTCTGATGTAGCAGGAAACTTTTGTCCTGCTCGTGCCTCATCTAGTTTTCTATTTGGTGCAAGTGATAAAGCATCGGTTTTATTTTCAGACGATTTTGACTGTGTATCTGTTCTCTTCAAGGCAGCATCTTCTGATGTCTCAGAGTCAGGACCTGAAGACTTTCCAATTAGTCCACCCAAAGCAGAAAATAAAGAGCTAACTTTGTTCATTGGTGTCTTCTTCTCTTCCTCAGTCTTTTTTGCTTCTGTAACACTTTCAGTAGATGCCACGGTTTCTTCAGGTTTATGGGTAGACTGAAACATGTGGAAACTAAAGAATCCTGATGACCCACTCCCAGCAGTTGTCACGGGGACAGCCTTATCCACCTCCTTGATGTGGACTTCCTTATTTAGGGATTTATTTGCTCTGGAATGTGTTCTGAGATCAAGGGTTAGGGAAGACTCCTCTGAATAATTCAGTGTTTCCTTCTCAGGTCTAAAATCTACTTTGAGCTTTTGAAGTTTATAACCTGAGAAGTCTAGTGGCTGCTCTCTCTGATAATAAATAGACTCTTCAAACATTTGTGAAAAAGTTTCTAGATTCATGTTCATCAGCTGATCGCTCCTCTGCAAAGCTACTGACAAATCCAGGGGTTTATTTGTTGTATAATCATCAAACGACTCTTCTTCAGCAAACCAAAACAGCTCATCCTCACTACCAAGAGGGACTTTAAAACCACAAACTGCAACTGTGTTGTCTTCTAGTGCAGCTCTTGGAATGGAATCCATCTGAAAATTGTAATTCCAGCAGTCTGGGTAGGAATAAGTTTCAGGAGCACACACATAGACGTACTGTCCAGTGGGATCAGTGAGCAGTGAATACACATACTGGTTGTCACTGTACATGTAGTATCCACAATCACCATCTTCTGATGGCCACCATATACCCTGCTCAAGCATCATTAGCCACTCCTGATACTCCTGGCTATAGGATGAGTACATGAAGGTCTCATCCATACTTAAAGTCTCTTGGTCAATTAGAGTCCACATAGTTCCATCACAGCCAGAGGAGTAGCTTAAATCCATGGGCAACTCTTCTAATGAGTAACTACCATCTCTCTCAAATGGTGGAAAGTTACTATAACTGTCATTGAGAGAATTAGCAGTCCATGTGTCGTTTTCTTCTGAACAAACATCCTGAAACATTAACTGGTCAAATGACTCATACGACATCACACTTAAATCTAAACTCTGTCCATCAATATTGGCATTAGTCTGCCAATCCATCACATTTGCATTTCCATCCTTTTTACAAAGGTTTACTGCTGTATCATTTTCAGACCAGTCCAAGAACTGAGGGGGCAGAACAGAATTCTGGTTTAACACGTAGTAAACTGGTACTGCTATGTCATGAGTGTTAGCCAGTTCCCCCACTTCATATTCCCATTCAAAGCTAGAATGGCTTCTTGTTTCCTGATAAGCTGAGCACTTTTCCATAAAGTTATAGCTTTTATTAGTAAAATTGAGAAATTCATTTGATCCCTTGTTTAAAAGAGTTGGGAAAACTCTAGATTCTGCATCCTGAGAAGGGATATGCCTACTACCTACAGGCTTTCCAGATAAGTCCTGTACCTTGTCTTGAAGATTCAGGGCATCAGGAAACACAAGATGCCCACCGTGGGGAAGATGGTTTTCAGCTGTTTTATTTACTCCTGCACTGGACAGGTGGTCCATAGTTTGAGAAGATGCCATCGTTTTCACATTATCCAGTTTCTCCTTTGGTTTGGGGAGGAGACTTTTTAAGAAGCTGGGAGCTTCCTGCTTTTCTCCAGTGCTGCTTTGAGTGTCAGAAGCCATTCCTGAGTTACTGGGTTTTGCCTCCAAGCCAGGCTCCTCACCTCTATCAAAAAGCTTCATGAAGCTTAGAGAGTTTGTTTTTACCTTCTCTTGCTTACATTCAGACAAGTTTTCACTTGAAGCAAATTTAAATAAGCCAGAAAATAATCCAGAAGTGCTTTTTTGGCCATTGCTCTCGCTTTTAGCAGCTGAGTCTTGATTATTGGCTGTGTTTTCATTGGAAGACATGCGAAGAAACCCAGAAAGAAAGCCTGGTGTGTGCTTCTTCTCCGTATCACCTGCACCTGATGCTTCTGTCCCTCTGGCTGAAGCAGATTCAACCGAGCTGTCATGTAAGTCTGCTGCATTTAGTCCCTCTCCTGTCAATCCTCCTTTTATATTTCTAGGTTCTTCTTGAGTGTTCTTAGTTCTCTGCTGCTCTCCTGCAGCCTTAGAGGCAGTCTCCTGGTGGCTTTTTCTGTTTACTTGGGCACTAGATAGCTTTTCTTTATTCACATGTTTTGTTTGCACAAGTTCTTCCTTACGGTCTGATAAATTTGGAACAGAGTTAGATTTTAATGAAATGGCATTTTCTGA
Source organism: Heliornis fulica (assembly GCA_013399135.1). Taxonomy (NCBI): domain Eukaryota; kingdom Metazoa; phylum Chordata; class Aves; order Gruiformes; family Heliornithidae; genus Heliornis; species Heliornis fulica. Next base: position 159,957 of record VXBZ01008545.1, read on the forward strand.
TTCCTGACAACGAAACGGCTTAGGATTCTGATGATTCCTTTGGTCCTGTGAGGGTGCTAGATTTTCTGCAGAAGAAAACTTAAATAATGAAGGAATAAAGCTTCCTTTCTCATTCATATGTTCCTGTTTTTCTGAAAAAACCAACCCACTGAAAAAAGGAAGTTTACCAGTGAAAGGAAATGAGCGTTCTTCACTTGCCGAACTGTTTTGTCTTAGATCCTCCTCAGACTTATGGCCTTTAAAATTCCTGGATGCTTGTTCTTTCTGCCTTTCTTCAGTAGAAGGAAGCAAAAATTGACTGAAAGACTTTTTGAGTGGACTGAAAAAGCTTTCAGATGCTGTACCTTGATCTTGAGGCTGTGACTTCATTTCTGCCACATGACTGCCACTTTGCTTGTTTCCCAGCCCATGACCTGCAGTATGCTGATCCCCCAAGCGATTTGCAGGAGGCTGCTCCCTGGCAGTGGGAGCACCTTCCTTCACAGTGCCATCTGTCTGATTTGTAACATGATGCAAATCCGGCTGCTTCTGTGGCACATCCTGCTGCTTGGGAGCCAAGAGACCATCAAAATTGGCTTTCAGACTGAAAGAACTGACTGAGTTCGTGAGCTTGCCAAAGATTGAAGACACGGAAGTGCTATTTGCGTTTACCTCTGCCTCACTTCTAGTCCCACTTGTCCACATCTCTGGAGTAGAGCTGCTGGTCCTGGCTGCTGTATGTCCAGATGGTCTCTCACTTTTGTTGGCCTCATCAACTTTCATAATATGGTTGTCCTCCTTGGTGTGCTCCTCTTTTATGACTTCTTGTTTTGGCACGTCCTTCTCAGAGAAGATTTTTAAAGGATTAAACATGCCTAGAACAGCATTCATGACTGAATTTTGGTTCTGCTGGCTGCTGGAAGTAGTGTCTTGTGATTGCTGGTGTGGTGCAGAAGCCTTACTCTCCACCTCAGTAGTTTCTGGCTTGTTGGAATTTATGTTCTGGGCTCTTTTATCACCACTGATTTGGGATGGTAGCAAAGAGTGAATGGAGAACTTGGTATCAGCTTTATTATCTGCCAACAATCCAGAAGATGAACTCTCACTTTTGGGCTTAGTAGAAAACACATTTGGGATTCCAGTTTCTGCTGAGTTTCTGGTATCTGTCTTTTCTGGAGTGGAAGAAACAAGCTTTTCAACAGAGGCTGTGAGCTGCTTTGTACCTGAGCCCACCTTTTCAGTGAAAGAGCTGAACAGCGAATTCATTGTATTCTTCACACCTGACAAGTCTGGGAGAGATTCAGATTTGCCCTTGGTACTCTCCTCTGCCACAGGATGTTTGGTCTGTTCAGACTTCCTGCTTTCTACTGAATTACCAGCCTTATCCTGCTTCAATGACACGCTCTCAACGTTTTTTCTGGTCTCTGGCAGTGTACCAAATTTGCTGATTTCTTCCTCCTTTTCAGCCAAGTATTCTGAAACTGATTCTACCAGACACTGAAGTTCATCCATCGTGTCTATGTACTCCTCAGTGGGCTCTTCAACAGGAGAGAGCGCTAAGTCTTGAACAGGATGACTATGCTTGGTCCCTTTAGTCTTGTGGTTTTTATCACAGCTAGCCTTTAACTGGGAGCCCAGATCTGCAGGGTAATTAACAGTGAAGTTTCTCAAATGGCTGATGTCAGAATCACACCACGTTTGTGAAAGCGAGGCCAGTTCCTCCATTTCATCATCTGAACCGGGTGAGTACTGGAACTCATCAGAAGCGCTGCTGTCAAAGTCCTCAAGGATATCCACAGGCACAAAGGTGTTATCTGGCATCCCTATGAGTTTCATATCTTCACTGCTACTGAGCTGAAGTGGGCCCTCAAGCTTCACTCCCTGCTTGTTAGGCAACTTGCCGCTTTTAACCATTAAACCATTTTTGTATGGACGCAGGATAGGATAAGCAGGCAACCGTTCCTTACTTTCAGAGCTACTGGTGTATTTTCCAGCTCTATCATATACTGGGAAATCTTCATTAGGTTCAGAACCAGTTGCCAAACCATTGAAATAAACTGTTTTGTCCCCAGGAAACTGCAGACCTTCATTACTTTGCAGATTTATTTGTTCACTCTCTTTGAAATTGTATCGCAGCTTCTTTTTTCTTCTCCTATCTATTGTGTCATACTCCTGAGGATACCTAGGGACATCTACAGACCCTGACTCCAGACACACATTTTGGCAGCACCTTGGTCTTTCACAGTGACTGAAATTTTCCCTTTTTGAAAGAGTTTGCATCTTTTTTATTTTTGTTTCCTGCCAACCTCTATTTTTATGACTCTTTTCTAAGAATTCCTCTATTAGCAATTTTCCTAGCTCTTCATAGTTATTCTCCTGCTCTTCTTCTCCATCTTCAGAGTTAAATGGAATGATCCTGACTCTTTCATTTCTAGCTAGTGATCCTTGTCTAAGATGAGAAAAAAAATGGGGGTGGGAGGGAAAGGAGAAGAGGCAGAAAAAATAGGAAGGGGAAAATAACAGATTTTTTTTTTAAAAGCTCTGGAAAGGACAGAAAAAATAGTAATGAAAAAACATGCACTAGAAAAAGGAAAATTAAAAACAGACTCATCCAGAGATAACAAAACTGAAAACTTGCCAATCTATCACCATGACATTTCAATCAAACAGTCAAAGAAAGCAGCATGGGTTATGATATTCCACCGGTTACAGTTGCACAAAATTTAGAAATGCCTGTTTGAAGGAGAACAGCTTTTTGTGATCAAGTGAGGGCACACAGCCTTGGCTGTACCAGTACTCTGCTGTTACTTTTTTTGGCGTGCTGAAAAAAGTCACTTATTACAGTAACAAGACTACTTTGAGATAGAGAGCCCACGCACAGCATTCCACTATGCTATACATGCTATGTATGTGTTTCGGTCACTCTGGGCTACAGACTTTGTTTTAGCAGTACTCATAAAGCACATTGGCACTTTGTTTATCCCAAGGGTGGCTGCTGAGCAGAGTCTGCAAAGCAAGACACAGAAGACACTGGACTCCAGGGAAGTGAGGAGAAGGGACAAAATTAAAACTGTGCCCATCAGCAACAATAGGATCTCCAGCTCCTCCACCACTCCTTATTGCTAGGAGTGCGCTCACTGCAGGTAGTGCCCTCAGGGGCCTTCTACCCACACAAAATTAAGATCCCCAGAGCTGTTACTGGATCAGAAAGCAAAACAAAACATGGGCAACAGGTATTAGCCTATAGCAAGTCTCAGATGCTTTTCAGGATCCGTATTTCCCATTTATAATGCACCTAAACAGATACAGCAATCTATACTTGTCTGTTGTGAGAGAATGGATTAGAGAGGCTGGTGTTTTGCTACCAATCTGAAGCTTCCTATAACCCAAGTAAATGACCCTTGGGATTTTGTGATTTAATTCCTAGCCCTTGATTAAATTAATTATCTCAATTGTTCAACAACCCACAGGCTAGCAGCAAGAAAGCTTCCTCTTTATCCAACTCTCACAAGGCTTTGCTAGCCTAGATAAAGATAAACAAGTAGAAAATGGATGTAAAAAAAAAACCAAAACAATCAAAATTCTCAACGGAAAGATGCACAGCAGCTCTGTCTCACATCACTAGCTGTTGAGAACTAAGCAGCATGCATGCACTGACCCCATATGAGCAAGGCAAGAGAAAGGAAAGGGCAAAAAGTACATGGGTGCCATATGAATACTGCTAATACAAGTGTGTTCACCTTGAGTGCTGCCTGGGGCACCCCAATGTAGGATACTGATGGGAGACCCCTGGAAGACAAATAGGTCATTGCATTTTCACTGCTGCTGGTTTAGAGCTTCATTTCTACCAGTATTACCTAACTTAAACCAACTGGAAAGATAGTAATTACTTTAAATGAGCCCTGTTGCACACATTTTAGAACACTTCCTACACTTCTTGCTCCTAATTTTAAACTGGTAATTGAAATAATTTTCTTTATAAAGCTAATGAATTTTAAAAGACTCCCAAGCCACCATAGTTACTCGATCAAGCTCTTACAAATCACAGCCAAAAGCAATGTGAGCTACACAAATGCCTGAAGAGCCATTAGCTGTAAATGCTGAACCAATGATTGACTAATTTAGACACAGAGGAAATTACTTTTTTTTTTTTAATTGAGCTCCCCCCACCACAAGTGTTTCCCCCACTATTCTCCAAAGTATTCCTTTTACTAGAAATAAAGCAATGCCAAAAAGTCCAACACCCGAAAATGAACAACAAAAGATGAGGACATCAGCCCAGCATTAAACTGCCACAGACCTCAAACAGAGCCGAGGCAAACAGCGAGTATCAGCCAAAATATATCACAAGACCACTCCACAGCAGCAACAGCAATAAGACAGGCAGACAGGCTGCAAAGAAGTTAACCCACCTATCAGACAGATCTAGAGAGCGCCTGCTCTCTAGCGAGCACTGGCGGCTTGTCATTTGACTAGACTCAGATGCGGACTCTAGGTCAGTTCGGCCACCCACTGTGGAATCTATGCTATCATATCGCCTTGGAAGTAAATAGAGCAGGAGCAGGGAGACATGGGGGACATATGGTTACACAAAATAAACATTGCAAAAAAAAGTTAGTGTTAAAAAACAAAAGAAAAACACACAAAAAAAATCAACAGAACCCAAACATTGAAGGGAAGATGAGTGCTATTCTTAAGTCAAACCTGCTGGTTCTTCACAACAAAACACACTCCAAGGACAAATAATATTATTTGTTATCCTTAGGAGGGAGGGGGCACAATGCATATACTTCTATCCAAAGGTACACAATCACATGCAATAGCTGAAAAAAACAGGATCAGAATTTTTTCAGCCAAATCTAAATGTTGTTAGAGAAAAACCTAGATGTTAGCAAGCCACTCTATCAAAACAAT
>VXBZ01008545.1:164877-179577 GCA_013399135.1 Heliornis fulica
TACAACAACACAGACAACTTTTTGTCCGGTTCAAAACAGGTTCTAGCAGAACCCTGCCTGGTTGTTCTGACCAGGACAGGCACCAAGAAGCTGTTATTTCCTCAGCAGTCACCTACTGCAGTGTGACAGAAGCACTGATTTCGTCGTATGGCTGCCTGATCCGCAACACTTAGAGCTGCTAGGAGCAAAAGTGAAACACAATTTGGTTTTGCAATACTTGGCTACAAATATGTTTTGAAGATACCTAAATGCTTCTTTTCAGAGAGCTCTCATTAGAAATACCTTTCTGGTAAGAAAAATAATCCCATGTAGATTCTTTGGAAAGTTTATTTGCATCTTCTAAGCTTTAAAACAAACAAAAAAAAAAAGCATCTTCTAAGCTTTAAAACAAAAAAAAAAAAGCTTTTGTAGCAAAAAGTCTTTCTGGGTATGTGGAAAATAAACAGGGGTACAGGAATGCTCACACAGAATTGATCACCATCTAGCACTTGCTTCCTGGGGTGAAAGTAATTTTAGGCCAGAGCAGGCTACAAAGCTCTTGGTTTTTAAGTTAGCTTTATCAGTCCATATTCCTTCATACTGATACTTTCAGGAAACCAGAAAAAAAAAATATATATCCCAATCTGCTATTCTTGAACAATTCAAAACAGGATTATTTGGAAGGTCTTACGAATGCATTTATCTGTTAGAGACAGAAGTTCACACACCCTCTGCCTCCAAGCAAGGTGAGCCATGTATCCTTGTATTGTCTTCACTACCATGAGAAGTCACATAACTGCAAAAAAATCCAGCCACCACCGGTTTCCGCAGCCTGGGGTCCCAGTACCACTGCTCAGCTTGGCTCTTACATAAAGAACAAGCCACAGTTCCCCTTCCCAGGCTCCCAGTAAGATCTTCAGGAATTTCACCACTTCAAACCAGCAGTACAGAATACTATGGGAAAGGGAATAACTTCTTCATACAAGACTGTTAATGGACTGTCTAAAGAACACTAAGAATGACATGTTATACTGCAGTAAATGCATTTTGTTGGCACATTTGTCTCTGATACTTGATTTCTCAATAATAACAACAATAAATGTTGTCATTAAACTTCTGCTTGTACCATTAAAGACCATAAAGCCAAACCAGCAAAATTTAGCCTCAGCCATACACCTGCAAGGTAGCTGAATTCAGGTGCAAGCATCAGGAAACAGGAACATTCTTATCAAGGCGCTGAGGTAAAAAAAACCCAGTTATAACACATATAAAAACCTGCACCTTTAACTGGGACAGAGTGCAAGTAACTGGCTCTTCCTTCCATACTGAAGGCAGAAGCAAGAGCATGGCCTGCTCTACACACCCTTTCTTACCAAGCACAAAGATCCTCTTTTTTTCCTCTTAAAATTAACATCCTTTACTTGTAACAGCAGTTTTGTAAAGTTTCTGCAGTTCCCAGCACAACCAGCTATAGTTCACAGCTACTGATGCTGGTAAGTAAATACTGTAATGCTTAATCACAGAATCACGGAATGTTGGGAGTTGGAAATGACCTCGAAAGGTCATCTAGTCCAACTCTCCTGCCTGAGCAGGATCACCTAGATTAAGTCACACAGGAACATGTTCAGATTGGTCTTGAATGTCTCCAGAGAAGGAGACTCCACAAACTCTCTGGGCAGCCTGTCCCAGGGCTCTGTCACCCTCACAGTGAAAAAGTTCCTTATATTCAGATGGAACTTAATATTTAAACAAAAAAGATAAAAGAATTTATGAAACTACTGGTTTATGGTCAAAAAGTAAAATTAAAGCAAGTAAACTATCTTTCATACAGCTCAAAGGAAAGCAAACGAGGAAATGCATTCTTCAACAGTGCTATATGATAACAACAATAACAAAAAAACCAAACAACCCAAAACCCCAAACCTAACTCTTTACAGACTTTCTTCTTGAATATGCTGCTTGGCAGAGCTAACAGAATAAGAGCTAGTCTGAAACAGAAAATAATTCAAACTCCTAAAAGGATAGCTCTGCTAGACCATGTTTAACAGGCTTGGAAGGCACACCCATAAAATGAGACCAGAACAACCAATTACCCAGTGCTCTGGCCTTTACAAGGTAAGGTCAAAGTAGAACAACGAATAAATGAACTCATAGTTGAGCCTATCTTTAAAAAAGTAATTCAATAAATTGCCAGATTTGGTGTAACACACAGGCATATGGGTTATTCCTGGTTCACTGCCAAGCCCTAGTGTTAACAGAACACGTAACACCTTCCAGTCAGAAGCCTTTCGGAGCCCTCAAGCTGCCCTCCTCCTCTAGCATGGCATTTTCAGGATCTGCAGTGGAAAAATCAATGGGGAAAGAAGAGCTACCCAGAAGACAGCACCCACCTGATGGCCACATGTTCCCGATTATCCAGATCATAGCTTTGTAGGGAGTCAGTACAAGGTTCCTGCAAGACCCCTTGCTGCTGCAGGCGTGATGGAACAGTGAACTGGTGCACAGAGGCATTGGGCTGCGCAGTCGTGTGGTACGGAGGAGGGATGCTGTTACTCGTCTCACTGCGATAGTCACTGTCTCGATCATCCACAGCGCTGTCAGCATCTTCAAAGGCTAAGGAACAAAAGCAGTTAAAGGCACAGCTCTCTCAAGTTGTCTTGCAGGGTCAGTGAAGCCCATTTAGTTTTAAAGAATGCGAAAATTACTCTTTCTGCTATGGGTGGATCTCCAACTGGCAGCTGGTTACAACCTCCGGTTCTCTCAAGTGTGTACCAAGGAATTCCTGTGATCGTCTCCATAACCTCCTTTCCCACTTCCTATTATAGGAATTTATGTCTCTTTAGTTATCCCTAATAAGCAGGTTAAGACATTTTCATAAAAAACAAACCCAAAACAAACCAACCAAAAAACCCCAGTACCTGAAACTTCAGGTTCTTTGCTGCTGCTTGAATGAACATTTAGATGTGGGGGTTGGGGGTGAAGGAGCAGGGGGTGGGGGGAGGAATAAAAAAAACCCACAAATATTCCATTGTGGAAAGGATCTTTTTCCTGGAAACTTTAACCTTTAAGCTGTAGTAGTATCTCTTCAACATCCTTTACTGTTATTTTAAGGATCTGAATTGTCTTTAGTGCCTTTTCTTATTTTGGATAAAGTATTAGTTTAAGTTAAGAGAAACTAATGAAAAGCACTTGGTAGGAAAATCAGAAGAACTGGGGGAGGAGCTCTGCTCACAAACAATTATCCTACTTCTTATGGGGGAAAATCACTACATTTAACACACAGGTATATTAGCCTGTAGCTAACACTAATGATAGCCTTCACAAAGGAAAAAGTTCCTTTCCAATTAGACCCTCTCCCTGCAGAAACCCTTCTATTTGCAAGCCATTCAGAAGAAGAGAACACATAGTTATAACAAGGAAAGATATAAAAAATACAATACTGATGTACATCTGTGGCTGTGCAGGATGCAAGGTTATCTTCACAAGCTTAATGTGAATTGCACACACCTTATGGCAGTGGAGTGCACCAGTAACATGCTTGAAATAAAGGAAAATAAGGATTATATTCCCTCTCTCCACCAACAAAAGCCTGTCTAAAAAGGACAGTCAAATCAAAGCCCTGTCTGGTAAGTTAGTCAGCAGTATGTGCCCTGCACAGCCATTCTCTGCAAGGGTGAACAATAAAGTGGCAGTGATGTTTTCATGCCATATCCTTTCAAAAAAGAAAAAAAAAGCAAGGAATTACAAGGATTCAGCATGCAGCATCAGGGAAAGCCTTTTCCTTCCACGGGTGCTTCCCACACCTCCAATTCCATTTCCATGCTTTTTAATCCCAGGTAAATTTTTTTTCTTAGTGAACCTTTTTTCAGTTCCTTCCTAACTGAGTAGAATTGTATCAGTTCCCTAAGTGAACAGAAAAGTTAAAAACAACCGCAGCAAAAAATACATCTGCAAAATACAAACCTCTTGAAAAAAGCCCAGCTCTACTCTCTGAAGTACAATCAATTCGATTTGATTGTCTGCACCAAAAATGGAGTTGAGTCTCCTGCTTCTTAGTTTAAATGTTGCATAGTTCTTGTCAGTGTCTAGCTAACTGAATAGAAATGAATAGCAATCATATACTGCTCTACTCAGCTTTATTAAAAGCACAATGTTGATCAATTTTATTACATCTCAGTGCTTGGGAGAAACATTCAAGCTATGATAGACAAAAATTATACACAAAAGTGCCAGACCTCTCTGAGAAACACCAAACCTCCAGCTTGTGGAGTAAGGGCTGATGTATTTGTATATCACAAGGCACACACCATCCTCAGAAGGACTACACCTGAGCCAGCTTTTGGAACAGGAACACTGTTTCAAAGAGCCTTCTAACATCTCATTTTGCATCTCAACTATTTCTTCTTTCTATCAGGTGCGTCCCTCCTTCAAGGTAAAGCCTAAATAACAATGGTATGATGCAAAGCTCTTCCAGCTGTGGCTTTATAATCATTATAATCACCCATAAGGGCTTAAGGCAGCCCAACTCGGTTACAGGTTTGGGATGTGGTAAAAGACACCAGAAGAATAGCTTCAGGGATAAACAGTTTATCTCACCACAACAGTATAACAACAAACACAAATAATAAGTACAATTACCTGGGCCAAAACAACAGTGTATCTAGTAACTCACTAACAGTGGTCTCAACTCGGTATCAGGTCATGCAGAGACTTACACAGTTATGGTTATCAGGCAGGACAACAGAGCTTCTCTCAGTCCGTGACTGCACAGATGATGAGCTCAGAGATTTCTAAATTCCTGGAAGCACTATCTGGATTTGTTAACCAGCCATTGCATCTCACCTCTGCACTATCAAAGATTTCCTATGCAAACCATAGTGTCTTCAAGCAAAATCTAAAAATAGCTAATTAGCCTAAATGTTAACCAAACATTTACAGCTTATATATTCATAAAAGCCAGCACCAGAATTTCTCCTAGTTTTTACTAGTGATTAACATGAGGACGTCTCTAAGAGGCCATGACACCAAATGCCTCCCTAATTATATATTTAAAGGATGCAAGGCTCCTGCTACCACAAATGTCAATGAGGCAGGAACACACTATTTCTCTGATGTACGTGCCATACACCTACAGAACCCTACATGTTAATACCAGGCAGAAATCGTCCACTGACTGATAAATAAACGCCAGCTCCAGAAACTCTTACTCATGCTGAATTGCACCTGCCCAACGAGAAATCTCACTGTATTTAACATAAGTGTTCACAACTGATGACACTGCTCAGCCTGATTAAAAGCACCAAAGCCTGGCCCATATGTGGCTTACAGAAGAAAGGATATTGTGAAATGCCTGCACGTGGTGATGATCCCTTTCATTAACATAATTGGCACTCAAATTTTATTTATGCAAGACACTGACAAGAACTTATAGAAGCAGCTTTGGAGAGGCAACATCCCTTCAAAAGGAGGGGGTCAGGCATTACAGCCCATGTTTCAGCAAAATATCCCCCAACACACATGGTGTGATAAATTCAAGCACTATCTTTCTCAAACACCCAGTCTTCCACTAGGAAAGTGACAGTTTGGCCTCAGTCTCTGATGATCAGTTAATTAATAACAAGATACATAATAATAAACATAAAAATACAGTAATTGTTTTACCCCAGTTTGAGAAATTTCACATTCTTTTTTTTTTTTACAAGAGCCCTTAAGGAATGAAAACTTTCTTCACCACTGGGCCCACTGTGTAGATTGGGGGGAAAGGCTGAAGGCAGAAGCATGCTGTTTTGTGTTTAATAAATGAATATTCATGCATATAGGCAGTGTAAGAATAAAACCTACTGGACAGTCACATCACACAGCAGGATTTTACAAAGACTGGGGAAAATTAAGAAAGGAGATAGCTTCCCTGAAACCTACTGCCTCCTGGAAATCCTGTTATTCTTCCCCTCTCCTGCCTCCAGGAGTTATTACACCAGTGCTGCAGAGCAGAACACAACGATTTTAACATACTGACCTCAAAACCACTTTGCCCTGTCCCGTCACACCAGCTCTACTAGTCACATTTAAATTCTGGAAACTTTCTTTGCATCAAGCTTCAGGACAGGAAGGAAAGCTAGCAGCAGAATCATTACAGCAGCTGGGTGAATGCACTTTCAGATATGTTTTTGTCGTTTTAAGGTCCCAATGCACACCAGCAGCCCCTCTCAAAAGGTTGCATTCAGTTGAAACTGCCTCCTGCTTTCCTAGCAAGGACATGTCAGCAGCTGCTGGGAGCTGAGGTCCAGTCCCTAAGCTTAGTTATCCTCCAGAAACCTGAGCAAAAACATGGACAAAAGGAGTAAGCACACGGCACTCAGGCACCTGGGAAGAAGGAGGTTCATGTAAGGTTTTAGGCTGTAAATACCCCACTATTTCTCCAAAATAAGCCACTAAACTTCTCACAGCTTCTGCCTATTTTCAAAATGGTAGAAGTGCACTAAGCAAAGGAATGACTTTTGGCTCAAAGGCAGAAGAGGTATCTGCCAGCACCACACCAGGCCCTTTGCAATTCACCTTCCCCCACTTCCCCACCCTTCATCCATTTGTATTGCCTTCCACAACAGCCACCTCAGACCCCAATACTCTGACTGCAACACTCCATCCTCTACCAAACCACGGTTACCTCCAACAATCACGAACACTTATGTACATATTTCACTTTTGTGAAATCTTATAATTAAAATTCATAGAATTTTGAGAGGACTATCAAAATAACAAAGAAGAGAGGAAAATGTTAAAGGGACACAATTTCATTTTTTGAGGCTCTTTATAGCCCTCCATGCTAAAAACACAGAAGCTTTTGAGCAAAGTGCAATTTTGCAGGTCATTAGTTCACACTACTGCCTTTGTCACTTTAAAATGTGTTAGAAATGTACATTACTTTAAGTCAGCAAGTAAACACTATTCAGACTTCAGTCTGAAGCTTTCATAATGATTTTTCCCCCGCCTAAAAAAACCTTTCTGCTGCTAAAATGATCAACAGTCAAGAACCGGACTGACAGTCTGAACTGCAAAGACTGCCTTTAAAATCTGCCCTACTTCTTTAAGTTTCACCCTTTCCTAAGATGAAACCAGGTCAGCAGCATAAGATGACCCTTTCTAAAGCAACCTATGCCCTTGGTAGCAAGTCTGGGCTGTGTCATTCTTTTCCCAAGAAGTTCTCACCACCCAAGAGTCTTCTAGCTACCAACACACTGGTTCTGCTGCTTCCTTCTCAAATGCTGTTGTAAGTTTACAATCAGTTTTTTCATTGCATCATCATGCTAACAGAGTTCACTTGGAAACATCATCAACACTGACCCAAGACTGACATGAAGGATGCTAACATGATTTCAAAGAGGACAGCAGAGGAAAGATTGAAGTAGGATGAAGGATGAAGTAGGGAGGAAGCGCCATGAATACGAGCACCTTTTAAAACAAAACAGCCACACCAGTGCTCCAGATAAACAGGAGAAACACACACTGCACAACCCTCCTAAATCTCTGACTGACACCTAAGCACACCATTTCCCTCCCAAACACAAAAAATGGGAGAAACAAAAGAAAGCTTTTTAGGACATATATCTTTGTTTTAATACTATACAAAAGTTTAGTAAATTCTCAGTTATCCTATTGCTCCCCTGAGAATAACACCAAGATATCCAATAGTGATAGTCTGAGGAATTCAGCCAATACTGTTGATGCCAAAAGAACTTATGGTCTGATCAAAGACAGGAGAACAAGGAGGACAAGATATGTTGTGCAAGGAGAAACTGGGAAGTCACTAGGGGAATGTTTCCAAGTCACAGAACAGGTCCATCTGTGAAATGCATTGCAGCAATACCGTGACATTAAGCTTAAACAGACACATCTGGTTTAAGACCGACGGATCAACCTTTGCAGGTCCTACAAGCAGCAGAAGCCATGCGCTGCAGCTTAAGCAGAAGCCTTGCCTGCTGGAACCTCTGGGACTTCCAGAAAGTGAAGATGCTTCATTCACATTTTCTGGAAAAATTAACAAAAACACTGAGCTGTGTGACCTCTGCTTGAGCTCACACACCACTCCTCAGGTGTGGCCAGGTATTCTACATATCTCAGACAGCTGCAGTTTTACCTTTCAAGGTTGGTAAGCACTGTTTAAAGCAAAGCTCTACCACCTTTGCCATGATACTATCTCACCAAGCTTGGATGTGCAACGAGACCTATAATCCTTTCGTCATACTGATGACCACCAGACATTTCTGCTTTTAGGTTTGCTCCTATTTGTAGTATTTGGAATGTCTGTGATCGCTTCCAGCATATCTTTGAATCTTAGTAAAGCAATCACTACAGATTCCCTCGAGTTTTTCGGTTACTCCAAACACTGACTTGGGGTTACATGGGCATGAAGAACAACACAAAAACAGCGTGGAGGCAGAAAAACAGAATGATCTTTACATGAAAAGATGAACAGTCCAATTCTGCCTTCTTATCCTCTAATTTCAGTAAAAGGCACAAGCAACTCATTTAAAACAGGGCCAAAACAAAACAGTGAAAAAATGGACAGCCATCCATGCAAATATGAAGATTCAGTGACAGTAAAAAAAAAATACAATGGAATAGATTTTCTTATGCATGAATATTTCAGCTTTCCTTGTACTGAAGCATGCTGCATCACTACAGGATCAGAAAACTTGCAAGAAATGAAACCGTTACGTACTCAGCTGCTCTCCCCATCCGAAATAACTCCAGTTGCCTGCATGTAACACAAATGGCAGCAAAGAATAGGAATGGAAAAAGAAAGCTTAGAAAAACAAACCACAAGCATAATTTTAATGTATTTAAAACTCCTTCTTGCGAGCTTGAAAATGAAAGAGATTTTTTCATTATAAATACAACATTAAATTTATTTTGGGGTTTACTTTTCACTGTCCAGTTTGTTTGCAAGACATTCTGAAGACCAAGATCACTATAAATTCTAGGAATAATTAAGCAGCTGTACATTTCTGAACACAAATAGACAAAACATTTATCAACACACTACTTAGCAAGAGCAGTTAGACACTATATTTCCTAGCAGGCACAGAATGTCCCAGAAACCAGAGTTCAGTTGAGAGCAGTATCCGATTCTAGGCTAGACTGTGCAAGTCAAGTGGCAAAAGTTGCTTCACTCTTGCACTTGTGCCCCTTTCCTGAACACCAATAACTCGGTGAAGGCTCCAAACCAGTAACAACAGCATGAAAAACTTCCACTATTTTACATGAGCAAAGATTAGAACGCTTTCTTAGCTACACAAACGCTACTACAAAACCCAATAGCTCTCACAGTACCCAAAGAACACAAATAGTCACTAGTTAATGCTACAAGTGCAAGTAAATCTCTCCATGTTAAGTTAGAGGTGACAACAACTTCACACTAAAGCTACACAGCATGTTGGTAAGACAGCCAAGTTATTACTGATTAATATTCAAGTTGTCACACCAAGTTCATAATCAGTATGATGGAGGCAACAAAACACTACGGACAACCCTCAAAGCACACTGGAAGCAAGCACACAATTGAAGCTCCAAGAAAAGCTTCAGAACTATCATTATTAGAAGATGATGTGTAAAAACACTTTAAAAAGTGAAGTTTACAAGAGTGGTGATGTGAAAGTGCAGCAGGCAATTAATAACTCCTTCACATGCAGGCAGAGAACAAGCAGGACCTTTCTGTCCTGAAATTAGCCTCATCTGTAGCTACCAGCCAGGCACAAATTTCCAAGAAGGGTGGAACAAATCCCTTCCCTTGCCCCCAATAACAAAGTTAAAATGGTCTAAATCTTGCTTTTAGCTAAAATTGATTAAAAAAAAATCTGGAAAAAAACCCCATAAATTTTGTTCTAAAAAATTACCACAAGGCTAGCAAATCAATAATCAGTTCTGGTGAGTAACTTGGCTTCCTGAGGCTTTAGTCCCCAAGCATATGTACCACAGAGGGGTTCTGGTGCCACTTCAGACCTTTTGGGGAAGAAAAAGAAAAAGAAAAAAAAAAAAAAGAACCCAAACAACAACAAAAACCCAAAACCCACCCCAAAAAGGCTCACAGACTACACCAAGTAACTACCCCAAGAACAGGAAGAGAGGGAAAATTAAAGAAAAAGAAGCCAGAGTTTAATCCTCTCTCCTTATCTGGGAACTAATGGTGCACCAAAGACACAGCCAGGTTGTTCCTTCCTTCTCAGACACAAGTGGTTTACAAAGCAATGCAGTTCCTCATGTACATATCAGAACTTGTGTGTTTCCTGGACTCTAGACTCTCACACATGGTGCTTTGCACCGGCACAGAAATAGCTCCAGTGTAATTGGCACTTCCATTATCTGGTATAGCTCCAGAGGAAGGTCATCCTCTTACATGTCCTACAGGAGTAATTAGAGGGGAAATAAAATAAGAGGGGAAAAAAACCCAACCCAAAAGACTAATGCGTATATGTCATCTTTGGCCATTAACCAATGTAGTTCTGATCAAGTATGCACATGGAACAAATTCAATGATTTATTTTTTACCAGGCTGATTTAGAACGAACCAAATATTAAACCGGTATAATGCTGAGTGCACACAGGCCAAGCAGTATAAAAGGGTTGTTCCTTTCCTGTCTACAGGAGAGGAAAAACTGAAGTTCACAGAGCTGAACACCAGCACACCAGAGTGCAAGACATCACAAATGCTGGTTTTCTGGTTCACAGCACCGAGTGTGACACACCACTTCTTGGACAATGCATCTGAGCCAGCTGTGTTGGCAAAGGGAGGATGTACCCAGATGCATCTGAAACCTGCCAGGATCCACCAGCCACTGTTTACACGACCACACATCCATCACCTCAGGGATGGTATTTATGACTACAGAAAAGTGTGTACTGCCTAATGATCAGCTTTGTCAGAGACCTGAGTCTCTTTCAGGGGAAAAGAGAGGACAAAGTAGAACATGCAACCAAACTGGCAAAGAAAACAGAAGTAAAACGCATCCTGCAATGAGAGATGAGAAAGGGAGACAACCAGAAGAAAAGATATGAAAACAAGAGGCAAGGAGAGCAGGAGCATCAGAGTGGGGATGTGAGAAGAAGGTTCAGGAAAAAGAGCAAGACAA
Source organism: Heliornis fulica (assembly GCA_013399135.1). Lineage (NCBI taxonomy): Eukaryota > Metazoa > Chordata > Aves > Gruiformes > Heliornithidae > Heliornis > Heliornis fulica. Next base: position 175,983 of record VXBZ01008545.1, read on the forward strand.
TGACAGAACTCTGCACTGAGCTTTTATTTGCTGTAATAAATAGCTCATGTTAAAGACAAGCCAATTTCCTACTAATGTACAAGTCCAACAATAGCTTACATGTATCTCATTCCAGAAAATCTCCAGCTACCAAGACATGAGATAGCAGCCTCAGCACCTCTTTCCATCAAAAGGTTTCTATCACAGGTAAGCAACAAGAGGCAAAGGAATGCAGTGTTGCAGCCTGGATTACTATTAATGATCCAGAAAAACTCTGCAGTGGCACAACTGCTACCAAGTTCCTTATGAACAGCTTTAAAACCACACAAACTTTCAAAAGCAGATCAGAGACAGTTATTTCCACGCATAAGACAAATAGCAGGGCGCGAGGGAGACACGAGCAGCTCCGGTTATACACCAGCTCCTTACCCTCCAAGTTTTCTCACGCTGACAATCTGGGTCTTGGCTAACCAGGGCATGCTACAACTAGAGACTAACTGGGAAGGCTGCAGGAGCAAACAGGAAGAGATGCAGTAACAGAGAGTAAAGGGATTTTCAGCCAGAATCTCAAAACTCCGCTTTTGTTTGTTTTTACTAACACCCACTTCAGCGTCTAACATTTTGGATAAAAGATGAATTTATTAAAGATTCAACACATATGCTGCTTCTTTTAAGATTCAGGAGCTAACAGTATATATCTCGGTCCTTCAGCATAATCACAGAAGACCTGGGCTGACAGTCTTGATATTTTGAAGGTTAATGGAAACAGAATTTCTTTTTAGCCTTTTCAAGTTGTTTTTCTGCTTCGTAAAAAATAATATGCATAACCTCGATTTGTTAGGGGAAAAAAAAACAACCCACCCTTCCAGATCACCTTTGGGGACAAATTTAAGCCTGTACAAACTTGAACAGAAAACACTAGGTCTGCATGGATAGAAAATAGAAAGTTGTAACTCTAAAAAGATACAACAATAACAACAACATATATTAGCACTGGAATAGATGATTCAGACAAGTCAGACTAGTTACTCTGTGCGCTCTTAAATACCAACAGTGTCTCTCGGTTACCACATTATTTTGTACTCAAAAAATGAGTTTCAGTACTCAAAAAATGAGGTTTCATATAAACCTCCAATTAAGGACTAAGCGATGCCAGCAGCCTGCTGCCTTGGAAGCTACAACATTCTTGTCACTAACACGTTTTATAAAGCACATCTAAGTTCCCACAGTTAGCTGAACATAACATATGCTCGTTCTGTGTCTCAATTATGCAACTATTCGAGAAGGAACTCCTCCTTCCCACCTCACACTGTCAAGCCTCGATCAGCAGGGACACTGACAAAAAGCAGAATATTCCAAGTTCTTAATGCAGTCTAATTTGATTGCCGGCATGCCATTTTGTGTCACTTCTGTTTACAAGTCTCAGAGTGTCTGGGACATACTACTCCCACCAGAACACCGTCTTTAACTACTGTCCACTGCTTACTGTCCTGCTGATAAATTATTTAATCCCCTCATTATAACCCATGCTGAGCAAAGACAGAGGATCTAAACAAGTTTGTAAAAGTAAACTGAGCTCAGGAAATTACACTGTATCTGGTGCTGATAAAGTACTGTTTATAGACTAGAAGCAGAGCTGGATAGGTTCTAGTCAGTTCTTCCTTCTAGGTTTAATAACCCCATTTTTCCTCTTGGATAAGATCATCACCACAGTGCACACAGATCTCGGATTTCCTAAAAACATCCATTATTTTAGTATTCAAAGTAATTCCCAAAAATATAACATGGCATTTTAGTGGAATAAGCTTCTAAAATGCAAAGAATAGATTTAACAGCCTTCTAGAACAAAGCCAAGTTTTCTGTAAACAGGAGGTCCAAGAGGTTTTGTGCCATCAGGTACCACCATTTCTAGTTCAGTTTTGGACGTGGGCTCAGACCTCTGCACTAAAGGATATGAGAAAGCACAGAAGGAGGAAAGGAGCTGGAAGGAGCTGACAGAGACAAGGACAAGCACCAGAGTACGATACCAGAGCATCCTCCTTGCTCACTACTCCCCCTTTTTTGTGGCATTTACTCTACCTTAGTAAACAGCCTGTGCTGAAATTCTGAAGTACTTTATTTCACTAAATGAAATAGCCCTTTGGGTCACCTTTACTATGGCTAAACAAAACCAAAGAGGGAGCTGAGATTTTAAGCTGGGCTTGGATCACCATCAAATCACTAAGTATCCACTAAGCCATTACAAGCTTGTGTGACTCATTAATAACTATGGTAAAAAGAACCAGGCAGAGTGTCATTTAATTTAATCTGCAAGGGAAAATCTAACATTTCTATCACTGCACTCATACCTAACACAGCTGCCTTTGTCTTAAATTTCTAGGCTACCAAGTCACACAGTCTGGCTAAGAGATGTAAACACAAGGGCCTATAAAAATGTATATACTCCTTGTGAAATACAATCTTGGAATATAGTAGAGCACCTAACATTACCTATATGCATAATAGCAAAGAAGAATATAATGTTGTACAGTAGCTGAGATGGTTGCCTTTTTTTTCTTCTGATTTTCAACCTTTGACTTTCAGTACAGGCATCATTGCTCAGCAACACATATTTATGGCTTCTGTATGAAAATGAGTGATAATTTTTCCATTAGTTTAAAATCTTTAATCTCATTTTTAAAAAGGTTATATTCCACTATGGTAATAAAATTCAAATTAATTTTCTATTATTGCTATGACATTAAAGGATGACTAAGAAAGTTTAAGAGGCCTTAAAAAAATCCCCAAGGGCAAAAAAAATAAGGCATTCATGAAGAGTAATAAACAAATTACAAAACCTAGAATGATTAACCATGCATTTACTTTTTTTAAATCACCACTTATAGGGAAGCATATCAGTAATAGCAGTATTCAGCATGTCTGGAAAAGATTTAGTTTGGGGGCTTATTTAATAGTCAAAGTTCTATGTCTTTGTCAACACCCACCAGAATGCAGCATGTACTCCAGGAGAACAACTAAGTACATTTAGAAGATCAGCAGCAAAGCCAGGGATCTGCTCTGCTCTGCTCTAGGCAGAGTTCAGCAGAAAGTCAAACTTCACTACTGTGTAATCTTCCGATATAGTCCGTCTTTTTATTTTTAACTTCCATTTGCTGAGTACTTTTCCTTAGACATAGCTACTCCTGAAATAGCAGCTTTATCCTAAAAACGTAGACAGACATTTTAGAGCAAGTCCTTGAATGTTCTTTCCTTCGAGCAGACTGATGCCTTCAGCTAGCCTAGGCAGCGACTATCACAAAGCCAAAAGGAAACAAGTCTCCAGATGGGATTTATCCCAAACAGAAAGGAACAGGAGATGCCAGTCACCCAGAAGCACAGAGGTCACAGAAATCACTTTCCCAGCCTGTCAGCAAACTTTCACAGAAAGCTCATACAATGGTTCTGCTTGTACAGGCAAGAGTAGGTTTTCTCTGCTGCCGAAAGAAAGAAAGAAAGAAAGAAAGAAAGAAAGAAAGAAAGAATCCCCATTCATGTGTCTTGCTTCGAATTACACTTACACTGAATGTTTTTTGAGGGTTGTTGTAAGGCTTAATATTTGCTCTGTGGCTCGTAGTTT